>MU551630.1:1000458-1256590 GCA_024362625.1 Silurus asotus
TCTCTCTCTCTCTCCCTCTCTCTCTCTCTCACTCTCTCTCACTCTCTCTCTCTCACTCTCTCTCACTCTCTCTCTCTCACTCTTTGTATAAGCACAAACAAATTATCTTGAATGTCTTTTACATTATAACGTTATATAACCTACCTAAGCATGATATATTATATATGATATATTCACTGGCTGTGTGTATAGAGGTTATGTATATATAATTTCTATGTAAATCCATCAACCCATTATCTAAATTCACAAAATAGGAAGCTTACTTTCTTAGTATATATGTAGAAAGACAGAGGAAAAACAAATAATTTATTAAAATAGTCTTTTAGATTAAAACATTATATTACATACCCGAGGAGTATATGTTTATGTATATAAATATATATATTGAAATTTGAAAGTTGAAAAACAGAGGACAAACAAATGATCTCGAATGTCTTTTAGATTACAACATTATATAACATACCTGAACGTTTTATATTTTAAATCAGTGGTTCGCAATGTGGGACCTGAGAACCTCTGGGGTCTCTGAAGGATCGCCATAACGTCCATGATTTTGAGACTAACGCTGTTACAGTAGTGAAAATCGCAACTTAACGATTGAATTATATTTACTATGTGAACTATATTGAACAGCTTTAATACTAAACTCTGTGTTACTCTTGACACTTTTTGATTCAACGCCAAGAAAGGAAACGTGGACCGAATCTCCAGACCTCTGTGTCACCCCACAGCCTCCTTAGCCTTCTTATGTGACATAAAGTCTCTACTGTCTGTGGAGGATTGAGAAATGCAAGGCATGCATTGCTTATAAAGACCTTTCTTCCACCTCTTTCTCATAATGGGGGGAGTTAAAATGCTCGTTTTGTGTCAGAGAAATGAAAGAATGCAATTTTTGTGCCATATATTAGAAAAGGCTATTCTTTTTTGTTTTTTTTTGGTGTATACACAGAGCTGGGGGTGGAAGAGTTAAAGGGTGTAGTCTTCAGTACCCGGATCTTTTTTTTTTTGATGACGGGTTAGGGCAGATCATCTCATTCTGTATGCTGTTTTGCTGACTCCCCATGTCCTCCTCCTTTTCCAAATCATCTGGTGTGAAAGGCCCTCATTGTCATGTGATGAGGCAAAAGCAGGGACTGGCCACAGAGGAGCCTGCATTTCACACTCTTTTTTTTTTGTTTTTTTTTGTAACAGAGATGCATCTGTATTGTGTCGTTCTTTAATGTCCCTGGTGAACTGCCTTATCACAGGGGAGATAAGTGCACCAGACATGAGAGGGCTGACCTGAGGCATGAATGTGAATGGCTGTGTTGATGGGCCTGTGACAGAATGGGCGAAATGGATGGAGTGGCTGAAAAGTGTTATCACACACCCTTGGCCCATCAAGAATGTTTGGATCATGGCAGGGGGTGAGACAGAAGGGTGGAGGTGCAGGATGGACGCTTTAAGACGAAACTTGTTCAAAGGGATCCTCTGTGGAGGGAAAGAAATCAAGCATGTAATATTAGTTTGACCATGTCCGATTGCATCTTCTCCTTCTTGTAAATGTCACTCCAAAAACCTAAGGGTATTTTTGGGCTGGTTGTTTATTTATTTATTTATTTATTTATTTTATTATATATTGTTTTTTTTTTCACCTCAAATGTCATCTTTTTGAGATGTTGAGCAACTTGGGGACCACAGCTTTTCCTACACACACACTAACACACACACACACACACACACACACACACACACACACACACACACACACACACACACACACACACACTCACACACACACACACTCACACACACACTCACACACACACACACTTAGAGAGGGAGTAGATTTTGAAGTATCCTAGTATGAATTGTGTCAGAGGAAGTATAGTAAGAAAAACATTTTTCAGTGTGTGTGTGTGTGTGTGTGTGTGTGTGTGTGTGTGTGTGTGTGTGTAAAGTCAGCTCTTACTTAACACGGAACTTTTCAACCTTAAACTCTTAAACTTTGCGTAAGGGAAGTGCCAATTTTTCTCCTTTGCTCAAGATCGTGTCGATTGGCCCAAATTTCATGAAGCGTGTGGGTTCAGGACAAACAAAAGGCCAAGTCAGTGACTCCACTCACTTTTTTTTTGATATCTAAGATTTATTAAACTCTTTACAGCATCTCACATGTTTGCCCTCATCTCTCACTACAACCCTGAGGCAGTGAACCGGTTTCAGCGATGTTCAACGTGGGGCATCTTATCTCTCGCTTTTTTTTCCTCCCCACGAGTGTCAATGGTTCTTTTTGTTTGCCTGCCCAGATTTCATGCCTGAACACAGAGTGAGATTTATATCCTGAAAAGGACCTATTGTTCTCTCTTCAGAAAGCCAACTGATGAGCATCACAAGCTGGGGTGAGGGGAGGTTTAGGGGAAAGGGAGCTGGAGAGAGTGAGAACGATGAGTGAGAGAAAACATTGGCATTACATTGATTAATATATGGATGAATGGTTTCACCACTTAAACATAGTGTAATTCAAATGGTCAAAATACTAAAAATTATCAGCGGTTGCATCAAATGACATTATTTGAAACGAGACTTGTTCAAACTTACACCATGACCAGAGTTGATCATTTGGCGTAACGTAGAACTTCTCTCATGGGGTATATCTGTTGTGAGCTTACAGAAATACAGTGTCTCTAACACAATCTAGAAATGGCTACATTGCCCAAAATTGACCATAAATCCAACATTATTTTTGTTAACAGGTGATTTTTCTTTTTTTTTATCTCCCACACACACGTGTAATTACCGTGAAGGGAAATTTCGTCATGCTTCCTCATACTGAGGAAAGGACCAAGCTTTTTTTTTTTTTAAACAGTAAACAACTATCACCAAGCTTCCAAGATAAATGTTTCCAATAAACATTTAAACCTTTTCAATTTACAAACCATGGGTAAAAGCTAAGTAAGAAGAACACCATAATTATAATGTGGGATTTCTTTCTTTCTTTCTTTAATTTCTTATTATTCCAGGTCAAGGCTTCCAAAGTTTCAAAACCTTAGCATGAGTTCCAACAACATGAGCATATGGCATAGAGGACTATGAGACAGATGTTCAAGATAGCCAGAAAACAAAAACACAGGATCCTGACTTTCACTTTGAACATTAGTGCTGATCTGCTGCGAGGTCAAGATGTCAAAGGCCGGGTACCTTTGCTATTCCTCCAGCATGTTCATTGTGATTCCAACTCCCATGCAGTGGGGGTGAAAGCGTTCTGACCCGCTCGTTGCTCCCCTGCTCTGTTTCTGAAAAAATATCCATTTTTCTCAGGTACACTTTCAAGGAAGTACTATGATCTTAAGCACTCTAAACATTAGTTTTCTTTTAGCTAGCATGCCCATTTTCTTCTAATCAGCCAGTGTTTTTCCATGCATTACTACAGTACAATAATGACCTTTGCTTTGGAATTCACCTGCAATCCCCAGCGGAGCTTGGCATGACAACATCACCTATAAATGCTTAAACAAGAGCTGCTTCTGTTTACCAGTAACGTAAGACCCGTGGCAGGGTTGTGAGGTGTTTTCTTTTTTTCAGTAAAAGGATTTTTACTGGAAATCCCTAAACTGTTTGCTCACATCATTAAAGCTTGTCATTGACTTTTGCTTTCACTTTGTTACTCGTTCTGCTGCATTTCAAGGGGGAAATCCCATCAGGAATGTCTAAGCAATTGAAGCAGCAATGCCATTAAACCGTTACTGTAAAGATAGGGAAATGAGTGTTTATTTGTCAAAGTTACGGAAATTCCCCCTTTTCACCAAATATTTGAATGTGGGAAAAACAAAATTACTATAGACATTGCTTCAGACCAACATTAGGTCCAGAAGCCATCAAAGCAACTTTTGCCATGCTATTATTTTAAATTTTTCATATTCGAGTTGGTTACAGATAAGGGTATTTCCCATTGACGTGCTATTGTGTAACCACACTACAATCACACACTCGAAATAAAAAACTGACCTGAAACTAGCTAAAAAAAAACTATAAAAGGTCAAATGCGTGCATTTCTTCCCAATGAATCCATAATCTCTATTCCGTATTTCCCTCATGTACATTATGTTCTATAAACAAGTTTGCGGACACTATAAGATTTCTTTGTGCTTTATGTACTATGCTGTATTTACTAAAAATAGTGCACACCCAATAATAGTGTAAAGATATATTTTTAATCCACGAGGTACAATGAAAATCTCTGCCAGTAGTGTGTTGTACTCTAATTATGCTCTTCTATGACTATCTTCATTAATTTACACCATTGATTTTACTACTGCAACAGTACATTATATACACTAGCCAAAGGTTTGTGGAAACCTGACCATAAGATTCTTATTTGACTATTAGATTTCCCATTTGACTTATAATAACCTCCACACTTCTGGGACGGTGTTTTAAGTTTAGCCACAGGGGTGGTAGTAAAGTTAGGGTGAGGAGGCCTGGGCTGCAGTCTGCATTCTAATACAGCGTTCTGTAGGCTTGAGGTCAAACCTCTATAGCAGGCCAATCAAGGTCTTCATAGACCATCTCTTAATGTAGTTCCCTTAAGGGCCTTGTCATCCTGGAACAAGTTTGGTTTTCTTTAAATGAAGGAAATGCTAACGTATCCGAAGAACTCCTGTAGGATTGTGTGTTTCTGATTTTGTGGTAACAATTACAATCACGGAGGAAACATGTATGGCTGGAAATGTCCAGCATCACAATACAATATAGTGTATCTAAGAATATAAATGGTTTTGTATATCATAGACACACTTTTTGCACTTACACATTGCCTTTGCTTTTCCAAAGTCAATCCGGTTTATGCATGGCTCCTGCATGCGTGAAGCTGCCAGCTTTGATGTGAATGAGGTGCAGTAGCTGTCGGGATCTTCACTCTCTTCAGTTAGGATGATAACAGCACAACATGATTCGCATACATTTTATACACCCGATGACTTCGACTTTGCGGATTGTATGGTTGAGTCTCTGGGGTTCTGATCCGAAGTCAAGCTGGATTTTTACTTCTCTGTGCTCTAGTGGCATGGTATCATGGCTAACCCCAGCTTCCTAACATTGCCAGGATATGCAGGATATGCTGTAATGTACAAGTGACAAGTAAATAGCACCTTTACCCTCTATGAGAATGACCCTAGCCTTTTTTTTAATCAATTCAAAGTGTCTCATTGCCCCAGTGGGCCTCTATTAGCATTGTCTCATGTTAATCACTATGTGCATTACACATACTAGAAATCCTATGAAAGCAATAGCAATCCAATGGAACTTTACCTTATATTTGTGAAGCAACAACATTTTTAAACTGAAGGTTTAATCATAGGTTTCATCATTTTGGTAATTTAATCATAGTATTATACCATAATGTAGAATATAAAGTGTCAAAAATGGATTGTGTGTATCCCTACGGACGAATCATCATCAGGAACGCTTAAGTAATTGAGCTGTTTGCCTGGCAACAAAACAAAAGTTGCAGATTTATTTCATTTCTGGATTCCATGCCTAACCTTTACTCTCCTGACCACTAACAAGCCACTCAATGGCCCTCATGCCATCTCTTCACTAAACACTGTGCAGCCTGTTACCCAGCGATCTCACAAATCATAAAAATGGTTTGTTGACTACAATGAAGAGAGAGCAGCATTGTGAATTTGATTCCGACGGCCACTCGGGCTGTCTGGCGATTGCGGAGATATTTCTTTTCTCCATTCTTTTTCAAATCATGTGAGCAGTTCACACAAATGTAGCCAGTTCTTCATGCGTATGGTGAAGAGAGGAAATAATGTAAACCACGACCAACCGAAATACAACATATTGCGCAATGAACTGATCGACATATTGGTACTTTCTTTCAGTATTCTCAGTAACCGCTCCATCTACGTTATTTATTTATTTCTCTTCCTGCCCTTTAGCTAGTATGGCATTTGGAAGAGAAGATGTGGTTAACATGCTCACATGTATGAAAGAATGAAAAGAGAAGCGATTATTTTTACCACCAGCGTGGGCAGCACAGCTTCTTCACATGCATACACACAGGCAGAAACACAGGCGCGCACACGCTCGCTCGCCGCCGCACGAGGAACCGAGAACCATCTTAGGAAAGACATTCTCATCTAAAAATGAAATGGCAAACATCTTACCCTGATAAAGCTCCATTCTGTATCTCAACACTGCAGGTTAATGAACTTCTGCTATCTAGTGTGTAGGCACAATAAATCACGCCTGAGCCAAGAAAGGTTATTATATTATGTCTTGTCCTAGTTTTTTCCCCCAAAAGAACAGGTAATGTAAGAACAATGGTGAGGGCGAAAACAAAATCCTGGTACTATAGTAACGAGACACAATAGTAAAAGTGTATTGATTATTGAACACAATGCAAAATGCTGTTATAGGAAGATAATCGACAGCAGCCGGGTGTGTATTTTTATGTGAGTTTCTCTTACCAAGCTGAAGTATTTATTTCCAGTCACCAAATGTCCCAATTTCTTTTATTCCCCAATGTCTACACCACAGAAATGTGCCAAAGTGTTGCTTTATTTAATTCATTGTACATCTTTTTTTTTCCCAATCCATTTATATTGTGGCTGTTTCGTGTCCTTAAAACCAGTTCAATTATACATTACAGCACTACAAATAATTGTTCCCTGATTCCCTGATTCCCTGATTGGCTATTTTCTGTCAAAATACTGTAAGTTACAGTTTGACTATGAACTATTACAAAGCACTGGCAGTGCAGTGTCCTTCCAAAATGGACATCGATTTACATTGGCGCTCCAACACTGCGCATTAGTGCTTACTAGGAATAATAACATTTTGCTGCCAGAATATTAATGTGAAGCTGAGAATTAGAAGAAAGTCAATGTTTTTGTTTGAGCTGCTGGTAAAACAAACAACCATTTTTTTGTTCATGATTGGATTTCACAGCTACAGTACGTACACTATGTTGCAAAAAGTATCGGGTCACCTGACCTTTCCTGCTACATGTGGTTCTAGTGTTACCAAAAAGCCAGAGGCACACCATTGTAAAGTATTTTAGATGCGTTATAATAAAATTTTGCACTCGCGTGAACTTGGAAACCCAAACCTGTTCCAGCATGGCAATGCTCCTGTGCACAAAGCGAGCTTCTTGAAGATCTAGCGCTGCCTGCACCCTTGACTTTACTAACACCCTTGTGGCTGAATAAACACAATTTTCCATAAGCACTCTAGTGGAACATCTTCTTTGAAATGTGGACAATATTTTAACAGAACATGGGGTCCAAATGTGAAATGAGATGCACTTATGAATCTTACGGCAAGGTGTCTCCAATATTTTTCTTAGATAGTATATTAAATTCTTGTCAGTGCAATGGTTAAACTCAAGGGCATTAAACATCTGTACCTTTATTTCATGAAGCCCATGCTTAGAGTACGTAACACTGTATACTGTTGTATCTATGAAGTAGAGCTTTACTTTGCTCCTAGTAGATAGAAAAATATACCTTTAGAGTATCACTGGGTGTAAATTAGCCTTAGCGAGTCTTAGATGAAGTATCATAGTACATAAAGATATATAGAGAGAAAGAAAAGTAGACAGAGAGGCAGACAGAGAGAAATGGTAGGGAGTGGACAATAATGCTGATAAATGGGATGATGGGACACTGACCCACTAATGCTGTAGCTGCACTGCCACTGGGCCTGTTTTGCCCTAGTGAACTGTTCCTCCTGCTTTTTCTAATGCACTCACACACTCACACACACCGTTTGTTGGCTATAGTGATGCAACACACTGATGCTAGTTGTATCTACATGTTCGTTCTTTGCAATATTCATATCTGTATTTCGATGTAAACCCAAATTGAGCATATGTACAGAAAAAAGATTTTTTGTGCTGTTTTTCTGCCATCTGCCATGAAACCCAATTTCCTAACATATAAACAAACAACTGTGATTTATTTATTTAAACTAATGCAGCACTGACCAGGCAGTGACTAAGGATGAATTAATGCATTTGCCGTAATAATTATTTTCCCTCATAAGCTTTACATTGTAATGCTTTCTGTGTCGATTTACACCCCATAGAACCCCAGACCCAATGCATTCCTCTATTCTCAACCAGATGCACAGTGAGTGTATCTGGGAAAGCATAATTCTAAAATAAATAATTGTTCAATTCATGTTCCTTTCTACATTTGTATTCATTTGGAACACATTATCTGTTCATTTCTTGCGTATAATAACACTCTGTTGCTCTGATTATGATGCGGACACCCAGTGCAGACGGAGACGTCTGGCAGAAACAAACAACAACAGCAGCACAGTGGTGCGATACAGCTCATCACGAACAGCTCTTAGTCTGTATGCAGATTACGCACTGTCCACAAAGAGCACAAAGTGACAAAATGGAGGGGCGCCGCTGAGACAACAATGCCATGCAAACGATGGAGCTGGACTCCTGGTGTGATAGAGAGAAACTATGCCAGAGCAAACAAGCCATGGGTTTCCTGGGGAGAAAGATAAGCTCGCCTTTTAGTCGACAGAGTCTAAATCTAATTAATAGTGAATGGACGGAGCTCTAACCTTTCCGTTCACGAGCGATTGTGTGAGTGTGTGTGGAAGAACTCGTCTGCAGAGTAAGGGGAGGGCTGAAGGCGTATCTCTCGCCAAGAATAAAAAGCAATGGAACCTTTTTAGCCTGCCTTGATCAATACATCTAAGCGATCCTATCACACAGTCTTTGCTTCTTTCTACCTCTCTTTTTTTACTTTCAGTCATGAGAATGGCTTTTCTACTAGCACAGCTTCTCTCTGTCCCCACCCCCCCTTCTGATATGCAGAATTCCACAGCAGAGTTATTCAGCCCCGTGGTGAGCACCACTACTGATCACTCTCATTATATGCTTCTTCTGGGCCGCTTTAAGGACCTCAGCCGAGTGGCAGAGGGGCGGGAACGGGCCATTATCCCCTCTTTTGTGGAGGTGAACACTCCGTCACCTTATCCCCGCCATACCCTCCACCCCCCTCCAAATGTGAACTGCAGCCAAACTAGGTCATCCAAAAATCTGTTCGTAGTCCATCGTAGCAAATCCGGGAATGTGATTTTTTCCCACTTTTTTAATTTTACCAGATCTCCCACACTTCACTGTGTATTTGCATAGGTGCCAAGTACACGTATGTTGTGATTGAAAAAGCTGTCATCACATCCATATGCTACCTTTTTTCTTGGCTAACTTTGTAATACCAAGTGAACAGGAAGTAGCTGGTTCCGAAAGAAGCAGAGCTGCAGGAGACTGTCACAACACGACTCTATTTTTATCACAATCGTCCCATTGACATCTTTTTGGGGGGAGGCAAACACGTCTTCAAAGTGACCGATACAGCTTCGATAAATCCAATCTGGAAATAGGGGTGTGAGAAGAAACGCCACTGGCTCATTAGAGATGCTTAGTCTTGTACCCAGACAATGTGTCATGACATAACTCAATTGAATTACTTGAGCGCATCTGTTGATGTCAACTTGACTCTTTTTTCACGTGTTGCAGTTAAACGCTTAATTGTAATGGCAGCTTAGTAAAGCATATAGATCTAGCAGTTCCATGACAGTGAGAATGTGTATCTGGAACAATAGTACACATTGTATAACAGTCATTAAAACTCTTTCTAAGGGATGTGGCGGTGGTGGTGGTGGTGAGGGGGTTACAATTCAGCATGCAGGGTCTTTAGCTGGCCTTAAACAAGCCAGGCTTTGTGAAGCTGCCAGCTTTGATGTGAATGAGGTGCAGTAGCTGTCGGGATCTTCACTCTCTTCAGTTATGACGATAACAGCACAACATGATTCGCATACATTTTATACACTCGATGACTTAAATGGTCTTTGAGGTTCTGATCCGAAGTCCAGGGAAGGCAAGCTGGATTTTTTTGGTCCTTTGTACAAGGCCCTTACTTCTCTGTTCTCTAGAGGCATGGTATTATGGCTAACCCCAGCTTCCTAACATTGCCAGGATATGCAAAGAAAGAATTTCAATATGCTGTAATGTACATGTGACAAGTAAATAGCACCTTTACCCTCTATTAAAATTATCCTAGTCTTTTTTTTACAAATTCAAAGTGTCTCATTGGGGAGGTGGTAGTTTGGTGTTTATGGCATTAGACTGAAGATCTGAAGGTCATAAGTTGAAATCTTATCCAAACCAAGGTGCCACTTCTGGGGCCCTGATCAAGGCCCTTAACCCCATTGCTGCTCAGTTGTATGAATTCAATAAAATGTAAGTTGCTCTGAATAATTGTTATCTGCCAAATGCCAGTTAATGTCTTAACATTTTTTCTCTGACCCTTCTTATCAATGTAGCCTTTCCATCCATAGAAATACTTAATGTTTTTCCAACATTCTATGTAAAAAACTGTTTTGCATGGAAATCCAAATTGAGCAATTTCTAAACCACTCAAACCTCTGGATCCAAAAACAATTCCTACAGTCAATGAAAAAACAAAAAAGATTCTTTCTCATCCTAATGCACCATTGTGTTTTATGCACCATATGAGTTTTATACTTAAAGACCTGTAGCACTGATTGTGCTGAAAGGCGCGTATTCAAAATAGCAACGAACCGAATTTGCAGCAAGGAAAATGAGACCACACACATTTACATATCTCGTCATCCCTTTTTTTTCCTCTTCCTTCTCTGGATTGGTGTTTACAGAACT
The DNA here is from genome assembly GCA_024362625.1 of Silurus asotus. Taxonomy (NCBI): domain Eukaryota; kingdom Metazoa; phylum Chordata; class Actinopteri; order Siluriformes; family Siluridae; genus Silurus; species Silurus asotus. The sequence continues at coordinate 1,011,152 of MU551630.1, forward strand.
AATAGAGCTGTACAAGCCTGCAGAGTCTGTATCAAGACTTATGTGTCCTAAACATGCCAAAATTACATCGCCAGAGTCTCGGAATTTCTGGAATTCCTCAACAATGATGAGAATGAGCAGAAGTACGCGAGTGGACACAGCCCAAGGCAGGAATGCCGGGGTGGGCAATACTATTCAGTTCATTCAAACCGAAACCGTCCTTCACATGCTAGTAGAGTAATATTGCAAAATCAATCTTATGAGCATCCGTCTTGAGTGGAATTGAAAAAGAAATACCTGCAATCACTTAAACCACTCCAGTTAAGATCCCTGAAAGATTAACCCACCCTAGCTAGACCCCCACCCCCTGGATGTAACAGAGAGATGCAAGGCCTTTTGTCAGACTCCCTAATTAGTCACGATCTCCTGCTCCCAGTGTGGCTACTACAAACTCATCTATCAGCCCAACCCTCCTTTCTCTCAGTTTCTCTCTTTCTTGCTTTTCCTTTTTTTAAATAAATCAAATTTGTTGCTTCTTCCATTAAAGAAATAAATCAACCCATTGTTTCTGGCTAATTTTTCTCTCTCTAACCCCCCATACCTCACACCCCTAACTTCTTTATCATCTTTCTCATCTAACCCTTAAGCATGTCACCCTTCCCCCCTCCATTTGGTGCCAGTTGGTGTCGAGTGTGTACTCAAAAAAAAAAAAAGCGAGGGATCTAGCATCAGAGAGAGAGAGAGAGAGAGAGAGAGAGAGAGAGAGAGAGAGAGAGAGAGAAAGAGTATAGAATGCCAATTCAAATGTGTGCAGCATGCGAGAAGGCAGTAGGACATTGTGTAGTGATAGAGTAGTGCGTTAGTGATGGCAATCTTGGGACCTGGCCAGCCTGTGGTCAATATGTGCAATGCTGAGTCAATAATACTAGTCTCTGTGTTTGGGGTGAACAATGGGAAGGGTGTTTTTGTGGTGGGGAATGGGGGAGGGGATGAGTAATGACCCAACAGCTGGGACAGGCTCACATACACACACACACACATATTCACCCACACCTATAATTTGAGCTACAACCAAAATTGTATTTGTGTATGATATGTGGGAAAGCATGTGCAGTGTTACTGGGTTGCAAAATTTCTAGAGAAAATAAAACATACACAGAAAAAATTCTTAAATTAGACACACAATTGTCCCCATGGCACTTAAATATAGTGATAATATAGTTGAATCATTGAAACACAATTAATTGTTGTACTCAGCCAAACACAAATGCTTGCATTTTTTAGGTCCTGTTGGAGTCCCTTCTTTCTTTATTAAAAGAGAAATCACACTTAGGATAAATGCATGTTTTGATTTTCAGAAAAATCTGTTTTTATTATTAGAAAGAATATATAAAAAATTCACCCCCTGTGACATTGTTTTCCAAACCCACAGCTCTGGCTATGACATAAAAGACATGTACAATATAAATATAATATATTGATAAATGAAATTCATTGTAGCTGAGCCCTAAGATGAACTAAAACATATATTGTTTTCATAAGATTCAATATAAAACATTGTAATTGTTTCTGGGGAATTGAAATGGTTCAACCCTTTCCTTTTTTTGATACAAAAGTTTTATAATTCTGCTTTACAAGGTCACACACATTAACATTAACCATTTTCTTTTAAAAAAATGAACAAATTAGTCTCCTCAATAAAGATGTCATGGTACTAATCGGGATCGGATTTTTGCTCAGTTGTGGTGATTAAGGTTTTTTTTCCAAACAAAAGCATCCCAAACTTTTCTAAATTCCCCCACAACCTAAAACACAATAGAGGAAACCCAAACTGGGCTGCACCCTTTCAATCAGGTATTGTGAATGCTTTGTTCATTCAGAATTCGACCAATCAGAATCGGCCATGTCTGTAAATGCTGAGCAACCGGGGGGAGGAATGACAAGCCGATGACCCTGTGTTCTCGTGAGGGGTCAAGTCTGATTCATGTTACCACTCACTATGCAACTTTGCCAAATCTCATTATTTGGGGCAAACTGTTAATAACAGAGGGAAGGAAAATAAGACAAAACATAGAAATAAATCAAAATACTTTTTAAAGGGAATGGAATTAGAATTGAATTTCTACTTGGATGAAAGAATGAAACAATGTGAAAGTATTTTGTGTAGTAAGAAAATACACCAGGAAAAAAAAAAAAATGTATCATTCATTTGTAGGAATTATTTTGACAACAATTGTTTTTTTGGCCTAAAAAAAATGTATATTAAATGCAATGATAGACTGAATTTTTTGGGGATTTTTGACTGTTATTGTAGAATTGCTTCTTCAGGACAACGCAATGCAAACCAACAAATAAAGCAAATAAATTGCGTTAAAAATATCAAAGAAATTTGTAGAAAAAAGGATGTTGAAGCTCCACCCTCAACCCATCTTCAACCTATAAATTCCAACATTTTCTCTTACTCTCTGTCTCCTCCAGAATTTTGCCTCACCACTTCCCCACTTTTACCATTCACTCAAAGTTATTTGGTTTTTGCCTCTCAACCCCCTATGTTTGGGGGGCTCAGCTCAAACTTTTGCCTAGCTGTGTTTCAGTTCACAGCCGAGTGTCGTTAATAATTAATTCAGTTTTACCTCCTCTACCCCCCTAAATCTCATACCTCTTTCACCATTGCTATCATTGTAGCATCTATACATTTCTCCATATATGTACATGCCAATTAAATGCAAATGAATTGTATCCCTTCCAAAATATTCTCTGTGCTCAGGAATAAATCATGTGAAATTCCATTTTATGTCTTTATCCTCAGTAAGTGGCTTGATAATCTGCTAATGAATTGAGTTTAGATCCAGAGCAAGAGGTTACTCCAGTGTTAGGATTGATACACAGAAGGACAGATCACTTTGCCACTAAAGAAACAAGTTTGTTTTTTTCCACCTGTGGAGCTTCTGGAGTAAAGAAAGTGCCATGATCACAGTCATAAAAGTAATTTTTATGTTCAGCATGGATTTTACAACAACGGTGCTGTTGTGCTTTCAATCAGCAGGCCATAATGCAAGCACTCAGTTGTCCATGTTGTAAATTGCTGTAAATTTTTGATAGCAAGTCCTGACCTATTTTCCTCTGAGCTCTTTGTGAGATGTGAACAGAGATGATGTATTGTTTTAAATGGAAGATTTCCCAAATTTAACATACTCACTCTTACACATCAAGCATAGCCACCAGGGGATTTCCAGTAAGCCTGGTGTTTACATAGTAGCCAGGTGGGGCGCTGCAAGTGAAACCAAAAGGAGCAAAAGCCCAGTTTCAAACCTCTAAGGGATTTTAGCTCTAAAACATTGAATTCAATATCTCTGAAGTTCAAATGCACAATGTTAGAATCATTAGAGGATAATGTTTATTAATATTACACAAATCATATTACCTGGGGGGAAGTGGCAGCTCATTTTGATATAGAGAAAGTGGTAAATCAGTGGTTTTGAGTTGCTGGTTGGAATGTCTGGGGTTCAACCCCAGTATCGCCAAGTTACCTCTCTTGGGCCCTGCAGCAAGGCCCCCTAACCTTCTGTGCTGCAGAAGTGCTGTGTCATGGCTGCATTAAAATCATTTAACACGTTCTTAACCATGGATTATGCCCTTCTGCAATTGGTCTTAATGTTCACATATTCTATTGACAAATGTGCTGCACTATTTGCATGTTGTGGAAAATCTAAATATATAAAACTAAAATGTAATTTTTTACTAAAAACAGGGGCAGAATACAACAACTGAATGAAAGAAGAATGGACACATTTTCTGAATCCACACTGTGTGTCTCCTGGCTCTAAGCAAAGATTAGACTTCAGTGCATTTCAGGCCAGCTTTCAGGCCTGATAGGCCAAAAAAGAGAGGGTGAATAAGAAACCTAGAGGTAGGGAGTGAAGGAGAGAGAAAAAAGTTGGAGATGACAGATCACTCAGAACCACACTCAGCCGTGCCAGTATTCATAAATCATAGATGGACCTCAGACATGCCGCCATCTTAAACACTAATGATCATCCCAGTTGTCTGTGTCCTCTTCTCTCCCACTCAGTGCTGCACGAATGCACAGTTTAAAATGACTTTGTTTTCTTTCCTTATCTCTTCTCGATACAGGTCTATAAATCTGTTTTATTTGAGCAAGCTTTGCAAAGAGTAAAACACATAATGGTAAAGGATGCTGTCATGGCTTCATACATCAACCAAGGCCAAGGAGGAAGTTATGAACAGTGTGGGGTTTTTTTGTTGCAACAGGCTGAGAGGTTTAGTCTATTCAATTCTTTCCCTAGGCTTCCACTCATCTTTGGAGATTCCCCAGATATTCCAAAGCAACTGTAATATATTATTATGTCCATTGTGACAAATCCTGACACAATTCTACAACTAGAGCAGCCTTCCAGCCTCTACAATTGAGCACTTGAACATGGCCTGTTGAGACTCCATGTCCTTTTGTCCCTCATTGAAGCTATGGTCAAGATACTACCAAGAAGGGTCTCCTGGGTTTACCTGTAAATCTACCTAATACCCTCTGCAACAAATTCAAAGCACAGTGGTTATGACAAGCATTGCCCCCCTCTTTACCTGAGATTTTCAAACATATGACCTCAAGTTTAAAGATCGTATCATCGTAAACCCCAGACAAACCACTGATTTCTAGACAAAGATGCTCTGGAACTAAATACACTTACTAGCAACCTTGTATTGTAATTGCACACTGTTATGTACCTCGCACAGATGTTTAATAACATTTTACCATTTGGATTTTGATACAGAATGCCATTTCCCCCTCTCACACATCTTTAAATATCTCTGAAGTTTTGCTTTCCCAAAGAACAAAAAGGTTCACATGGTCAAAACCTGCTACCTGCTGGATTTCACCCTGTGAACATCCCCAGACCAGCCGGAGGCCTGTTCCCTTTGCAAATTCCATGGTAGGAGACCCCTAATCCCTTTTTATTTTTTTAAGATTGCTGCATAGGTTAATTTAATACATTGCAGGTCATGAGCCCACAAAATGAGTCTAATTGGGATTTGTGGGAGTCCTGGTCACCAGATGGTTAGCATCAGACACCATCCCTCAGGACTAGCTTAAATGGTGGGTCCCAGGGATCAGAGCAACTTATATGAGGACTCTGAAGGATTACTCTGTGGCTGTCCTTTGCCATTCAAATTGTTCAAGTTTGGGTTTATCTGAAGGCAAGCAGTTGGTGATCCATCCTAATGTTTCTGGGATTACATCAATTTTTACTTCAAGAAATTCTCAATCCACAAAGGGGCGAACAGTATCTTCATGTCTTTTTAGGATCATTCGTATTATATGCTTCCAGTCCATATTGATCTACTTGCTCAACTCTTTCTGTAACACTATACAATATTTAGACAATGTCATTGAGATTTTAGAAGGAATACAGAGTTATAAATACAACAAAATACAAATTGACTGACTCAACTAAACTAAACTATATTGCACATTATTAACCCCAGATACCTACATATCTGTATACTGCCTATCTTCAAGCGATAGGTGAAGACCAACCTCTTCCTGAAACACTTAAACTAGCACCTTTTTCCTGTTTGTGTTTTTGCTCATATTATATGTGTGCTATAATTCATCTCAAAATAGATTTAGGCTGATAGTATCTTCAGTTTATAATCGTCAGGGATCCACCAGCCACACCTTCACTAGAACCACACATTCCTCCTAGCAGCTCCCCATCCTACCGTGTAGTCTGGTGAACATCTCAGGACCTTACTGACTACCATTTCTATAGATTTCTCTCATTGTGGATTCACCCTGTGGATATGCTACTCTGTGAACTACTCTGTGGATTTATCTCATGAACTATCTTTGTTGGTGTTTATTCTGTGTTCCAGTGTTTACAGCTAGTTGAGTTTATCTGCTTTCCCGTATTTCATTAAATCACCTCCGTTCTGTCGAACTTCGGCTTCGCTTGTTCTTCCAGCCTAACAATAATCTAGCAAACCAGTGTTGATTTATTCATTGATAGAGACTCGAAGCACTTTTGTACGTCGCTCTGGATAAGGGCTAATGCTAAATGCTGTAAATGTAAACGTATATGTTGATGTGCCTCTCAGGAGGACTAATGCATTGCACTTGCAATTTAGACTTACTAATCCTATCGGATCAAGCTGAAGCTGCAGCAATGGCTGTAATTGGTGCTTTACTGCCATTACACACCCCAAAGACCAGCATCTCACTGTGTGTAAAATCAATTGATGACATCTAAACATCTGAAATGTCGATTATATGAAGCTCAGCTGTATTGAAGTGTTACAGGTAAATTCTTTTCACAATCCCAGTTGTAAAATGTATACCTTTGTGGTTTGCGCATGTGATATCATATGTACACTCGTACATATGATTGGACATTAACAGTCTCACAGCTTTCTAGAGTAAATGCAGGAGTTCAGTTTAAAGCATTATGCGCCGAATAAGCACGATTACAATGCACTACATGCACAACTGTCAAGACTACAATACTATTTTATTTGTGTCCATGCTTCCTCTATTACAAAATTAATAACCTACCTAAAATTGTCAAAGTTCATTGAAGGGATTGGCTGCACATTAAGAATACAACACCAGCATACAAATGTATATCGAATAAGTTTGTAATTTAACCTACAATAATATGCAGGGTGAAAAAAGTGCAATATAGGATGATGAACACACGTTTTTTCGCAAGCTTTGTATCATTGTCGAATCATATGCCAACACTATTATATAATAATATGTCTAATGTCACATCTTTTATACCTTCTTTATTGTCTCCTTGCTCTCTTTCTACAAAGATGTCGATGCTGCCAACATAAGGCATTGAAGAGATTGAAGAGAGCTAAATTCTGGTCCTAGCTTTCTACCAGCTGCTTGTATTACACAGAAGTAAAAGAGAATTTATAATCAAGAGGAGCACGAGGAAGAAGCAACAAGGGAACGGGAGGAGGGGCAGGGAAGATGTGGAGGAGAAAACGCTGACCTAATTCTGTACATATAACGACGACTCTATTGTGTTAGACATCTTTTTTCCCTTCCTCTCTCTCTTTTATAAACGTAACACCTGAAAATATACGTCTCTTGGAGAAATTTGGTTGGTCTTCCTTCTGAAACTCATCCTATCAGGTTTCAAGCATCATTGCTGTTTTTGCTGTCCTACATGCTGCATCAAAGCTCTTCTCTGACACACACACACACACAAGCAAACTGTGCACAATAAACTAGGCCATACAACCGAGTTAAAAACATGCTATGCCAAATTCCTTCTAAAAAAAGACATGCTGTAACCCCTCCAAAGCTGGAGAAACAATACACATAAAAGCCTATTCACCAATGAAACAAGCCTTTCCAAACAGCGACCATTTTTTTATTCTGTATAATAAGAGGTCCTAAATGCTGACCATCCATGTTGTATCAGGCAAAGTCAAGGAAAGGTCTTCAGTAACTGAAAGAAAATAAGAGCCAAAAAAAGCAAGCTGCAGAAACAATTCTTCTTCATCGCTTCTTTTTTTTCAGAATAGAAAAGCGAAACCTTTTAGTACATAAAGCAGTTTTCTTGAATAACGTTTCCACCAAAAATTCTGTATCTTCCAGTATAAATGATATTCCCATATTTTGAGACTCAGCACAAATCGTCCATGATGGATTTTGGCTTTTGCTTTGGCACACGACTGACATGTTGGATTTCGACTCGGTTTGGCTTTGACATATTATTTAGATGGTGGATGTTGTGTTTGGCGATACCCGACGGACTCTGGCTTGGATGGAGTTTTCCAAATCAAATGCCAACCAGCAGCATTTCTCCATCTTAGCAGTTCAGACAACTGACAGACAAAAATCAAGCCAATTTTAAAACCAAACTTTTCCCTTTAAGGAAAAGACTTTATACTCCGGCAATGTGGTTAACCTTTACATAACACACAAAGCCCAGAGACCAAATGCTTTCCGTCGTGATGGTTGCTGTTAAACACAGCAAGGGTGAAACCTGAGGAAAATAGGACACATCACTAGCAATAGACGGTTGTAAACTCCGGGCATAAATGATGCTGACACAGCACTGACCAACATAATAAATACACTCTGCACTGTTTATCTCATTATGATTGCTGCACTGTTCAGCAGATACAGCTGGCCCTGGATTAGTCCCAACTAACTGTAACAAAGATTTTTGAGCAGCTGAGGTTCTCCACAAGTACCAGCTGTCATGACTTTCAAAAAGGTACTGTAAAGTACTGTATACTGGTTCTATTAAACACTGGCAAAATGTAATTATGAATTCAAAACAATGTGTGTGAAAAATCTATCTATCTATCTATCTATCTATCTATCTATCTATCTATCTATCTATCTATCTATCTATCTATCTATCACTTTTGGGCCCTTGAACAAGGCCCTTACAATTCAGCTTCCTAACAAGCTGGCATATAAGAAGAAAGAATTTCACTGTACTGTAATCTATATGTGACAAGAAAAAGCCTCTTTATCTCTTTTCATCTATCTATATTCAAATAATCCCCCAGTTACTCAAGATCGACTCTAGATTTTGAGTCTAGAGTGCTAAAAAAGTGCTAAAAAAATGTCATGGGCCATTTTAAGTTAGCACGCTGCCAGCATTGTGAGATGCCTTTATTTTGCCAGCGGTCAAAAGAATTCAGTTGTCTCTGTGTTTTTGTTGATTCAAAGGCGAATTTTAACTCGTGTCGCTATTGTTTTTATCGGCGTCGCCCTTTAACCCGGCGCTCGTGCATGCGCCCATTGCCACATGCATATAAACTGTAAAGTTTATATATAGTCTAAATTGCTCTGTTTTGCTAAATTATGTACTGTTATTTGTTAAAATATTAACATTATTACTACCCCATACTGATAAGCAATCATTAAGACTTCTGGGCAGAGACTTCGGGCTAGGCCAAGTCTCAATTTACGATATTTTCAAGTTACGATGGGGTCTCCATCGCAAATTGGGGACTACCTGTATAAGAAAACTCACTTCATGAAATGAATTGTGCTTGCAATGATATTATCATAATGCATAATCGTGTGGCCAGTCACAAGTTGTTTATTCTGAATAAAGTCTGGTTATTGTTACTAGTAATCCAAGTTTTGTTGGACCAGTTTGAACACTCTCGTGTTTTTTGTGTTTTGTACATCTCAGGCATCCCGGTGTTTGTTTGGAGTCTGTGCCATGCTGCAGATTTAAAATCGATCATGAGTGATTTTCCAATTATGCCCACAGATGCCTACATATGTGTTTGTTTATGTGCCTGTTGGGTTTATGTTGAACTTCTGATCCTATCTGATTAAGATGAAGCCTCATAACGGCTGTAGTTGGTGCTTTATTGCTTTACTTTACGCACACACACAAACACACACACACACACACACACACACACACACACACACACACACACATTCAATTCATGATTCAAGGCTAGTAAAGTTCATTTAAGTTTTTTACTTGCTTAAGCTGTATAGTAATTAAACTCTATGAACCTTAGCTAGACTTGAAGCGTTAGAGGTACTTCATATTCACAATCCCAGTTGTACAATGCATACCCTTATAGTACAAGGAGCATCTGATATCATGTGTACATTTTCCTAGCCACAGGCTTCAGCATCTTAATGCTTGCTATGTGACTGGCTCACTGCATTTCTTTAGATACACACTTTCATACTTTGGGTTGGAGTTTAGTTTGAGGCATGTGTGCAGAATAATCATGATTACAACGCGTTTGTAATCAATCGAACATACTCCTTCTGTAAAGTTAAAGCGTCCTTTGCTATGTTAGTGACGCTAACTCAAAGACACTCTGACACCGAGGTCTTGAAGTCAGCAAAGTGTCAAGACATCCAAATAGACACACTGTGCGATTAGACCTCTAGACTTGAAGACCTCATTGAAGCTCAGTAAAACAGGCAATTAAGTCCTGAGTTATTGACTCTTCTTTTTTTCTGCTTTTAGATATACAGTATCCACTATTGTTGATGCTATGCTATTTTATGTATACAGTACTGTACTGTATTAACATTTTACCTTATTTTATAATGAATAATAATATTTTTATTAAATCCTTGTTTCAACATAAAACTCCAAGAAAACAATTCCCTATAAGTTTTTTGGTCTATCGACTGGGAAAATCAGCGAAACAAATTACGTGGCAAATGCAATTCCTCGATAAACCGGGGATGGGAGATTCGAACCGCTGTAAAGCGGGGGTTTACTGTAATTCTATACTTCGATGCAAGTCCAAGAAAGCGATGGTTTAATTACAGGCATAAACAGTGTGGATTGTGTTTGCTTTGGCGCATGTTCTACATGATTCTGGATTATAGCTTGTATGTTAATGGTTTTCCAAAATCGAAATGCAGAAAGCAAGGATTTTTCATCTTGCCATCTCCTTTAAGCAGATCCGTAGAAATTTCTCTGAACGTCAAGCTGATTTTAACATGAGAATTTTCCTTTTAAGGAAAATACTATAAAAAAGAACCAATGACATTGTGGTTAGTCTTGGCATTACATGTAGATTTCAGAAACGTCAGTCCACCAGAAACTATTTCTGTATGGCAGAAACCAATATGGCCCTAATCAGCTAAATTTGGTCAAAAATGTGGATTCAGACTGAAATTGAATTAGGTTTGATGTGAGTGTGACATTAGTCTGTGCCTCAGATATATCAAAATAATAGCAATAAAATCTCTTAAACCAAAGACAAACTAATTTCGCAGCACAAAGATAAACTAAGAAATTACATTTTAGTGAGGACATGTCAGGATAAAAAAAACAAACCCTCTCATAAAAGATTCATTGGGGATTTCAAAGTGATTATGAAGAGCATGTGATATTGTGTGTACATTTTACAGGCCACAGGCTTCAGAATCCTAAAGCTGTCAATGTAACTTGCTCACTGAACTTCCTTGGATACACATGTCCATAAACTGGTTTGGAGTTTTCTTCAAAGCTTTTAGTGCAGAATAAAGGTGATGTCGAAAGTCTGAGATTACATACTGTTTGACTTAGACGAAACTAGGTCATTTCAGTAATCTGAACAGACTGGCCAGAAAATCACATTAGGCAGCTGCAACGTTCCTCCTAATTTACTGATTTCATTTGCTCAATTCTCTGTTTACAATTACTGCGATCTGCTGATGTCCTAGTCAACTGGATCAGCATAGCAAACTCGGTTTACACTAATTTGTTGATACAGAAATATATAGGTCCTTCATTAGCATTTTTAGCTTAGTTTCTGTTTCTGACTAACAATAGATACTGCAATTTGAGGTATATATGCTTCATTGCACCGTAATGCATATGAGGGCTTATTTACATGAGAGGAAATGCTAGGTACAAATGTGTGTGGGTGTTTATTAAATCATCCTCTAGATAAATAATACCTAATGTCTTTGCAACAATTACTAAACTGTTCACATGCATACAAGTGATGAATTATCATGCAGGAAAGAGGGATTTGGCAATGTTTTTCTCCCCGCTCTCCCTTCAGCTACGTCAAATGTAATGCACATCCCAGACTCATGTGTCTCCAGTGGACGTGATTTGATGTTACAGCTGATGGTGGTGGCAAAACGAGACATTTGTAACAAGTACCTGAGAGGACAGTGATACACAGGAGAGGAAGAAAAGCAGAGAGGGAGAGAGGGAGGGAGACTGTGACTGAGTTCCAGCATCATTCCCCAATCTTTCTGCACCACATAAATAATTCAGATGCACACACACACACTCACACACACACACACACACACACGCGTTTCGGAAACCGGTGTGTGCGTCCTCTGTGGCGTTGTCGCTGTTCTTTTCCTAAAGGACCCGCACAGCTGCCAACACCACAAGTCTCATGTTTTTGTGTATGTACGTGTGCGTGTGCGAGAGTGTGTGTGTGTGTGTGTGTGTGTGTGTGTGTGTGTGTGTGTGTGTGTGTGTGTGTGTAGGAGGATACATAGCATTATCCATGGTGCTTGCATCCATGGTGTCAATCAATTATACTGTTGTATATATATATATATAAATATGGAATGCTGCTTCCACTAATCTTTATTTACATTTATGGCGTTTGGCAGACGCCCTTTTCCTGAGAGACTTACCCCTGAGCAGGTAAGGGGCAAGCGCCTTGCTCAAGGACCCAGGAGTGGCAGCTTGATGGTGCTGGGATTTGAGCTTAAAACCTTCCAAATAGAAGTTTAACATCTTAACCACTGAGCTTTCGCCTCCCAAAATTTAGAGCACATCCCTACTATTTTTTTAAAGTAAACTATTGGCAAGTGATAAACGTTAAAATGCCTAGTTCTATTGAGAGGAGTTGTACAATGTGCTAAAATACCAAAAAGGACCAAACATACCTTACTTTATTGTTGATAGAAAGGAAACACAGTCCCCACACTCCTACACGTTCTTGAGCACACTGCTAATAGCACATTAGTGTGCAGAAAGAGGTAGCACCAATAACATGAAGGAAATTGGATTTCAAAACCATTTTGAATGAGAAAAATCGTTCATTTCTTCATTATAAGAGTGTTTCCTTACCTGGTCAAGGTCACTTGGGTTTGGGATTGAGGTGGGAATACACACCCTGAAATGAATAAAGAGCACTGCAGAGCAGTGTTCACTTTTTTTTGGTTTTGGCATTGCTTGTTCTCAAAAGGAAAATCTCTGGAATATAAATTGATATGCACCTTCATTCATTTATCTTCATGAAACACTATATCCTGGTCAGGGGTTTGGTGGATCTGGAACCTATCCCAGAAACACTGAGCAATAAATATGTCATCAATCACTGCGCATCATTCACACACAGAGACAGAAAAGGCTGTAACCCATTTTAGAATCGAACTACAGGCCCTGAAGTGTTACCTGCTGCACCTCTTGCTGTACCATGGTACAAGCGGTAATTCATTTCTTTGCTGACATGTACAGTATAAAACATCCAGCAAATATGTCTACATGTTTATCTGTCCAACAAACACATACACACCATTAGATGCACACATTTTTAAAGAATAACTTGAACTAGGAGACCCAAATCTGCTCCAGCATGAAAATACCTCTGTGCACAAAGTTCCAAGAAGATATGGTTGGAGTGAAACATCTTAAATGGCCTGCTTTAGAGCTCTCAAGCCAATTGCACACTATTAATATTAATTGAAACGCTGATGGCACCCCAGGTCTCCCCACCATACATTAATACCTGACTTTACTAACAGACTTGTGGTTGAATGCACATAAATCTCCACAAGCGCACTCAAACGTCTAATGGAACATCTTTCCAGAAGAGTGGAGGTTATCATAACAACAAATAGGGACTAAATGTGGATGAGATGTTCAAAAAGTACATACAAATCTCATGGTCAGGTGTCATTTGCTTTAATGCAGACAGTCTGAATAGTGCTAGTCTAAGTGTTTAGCCATCTAAGTGATATAACATGAGCTATAACAAAGAATTAAAGAAAAGAAAAGTACAATTTTAGACTGTGGAACAATCACAAATAATGTGTTGGCTGAACATGCAGAAGTCTCCACAACTCCACTTTAACATCTACTGGATCATTTTAGCAGAAGAGTGCAGGTTCATGTAACAGGAAATGGGAACCAAAGGTGGAATGGCATATGATATATGAATCTTATGGTCAGGTGTCCACAAACTTTGGTCCATATAGTGTATCTGAGTGTTGCTGTATTAATTAATTCATTTAGAAGCGCAACCTCAAGTGTCCTTTGTTGCTTTGTTAGAGTTTCCACTGTAGACACTGACAATTAACTATCCTTATCACGTTTCTTGCTAAATAAAAATGCAAGTAAAAGCGGGTAAAAGTACAAAAGCTGTACATGTGAGGGCAGCACTCCAGCGTCAATAGATGGAACAATTTAGTACGCATTTTTTCCCTGAGATTGCATTCATCATTGTCAAAAGGAGTGGTGGTTAAGGACCAAACTTACACACCCACTCATCCTGCACCATCAGGTCTCATCTCCCCCTGCAGGCTGCACCGTACCAGCGGAGTGGCTCTCCCCAACTGGAGTAATTAGAATATAATGAATTGTCTAGACGCCATTCATCTGGATTATGTGGGGGTCTCTTGAGCATGTTTAGCATTAGCATAGTCCTGCTGTGCTGCTATCTCTGGAGCACTCTTCATGCAAATGCAAATACACACCGTATAAAGACTCTGGGACATCATCACCTCTCGAAATCGGCTCCCATCGGTTTGGAAAGAGTTGCAATTTGGAATAAAAATAAAAATCAACAGGATTTAGACAATGTTGAAGGTGTGTGTTGGTGTGACACCGACCTCGGACTTATGACTCTGCAGGCAACACAAGGAATCACAAGTGCCAAGAAAGTAGCGAAAGTGTAGATGTTTTTCAGCAGTTGAATAAGAATAGTCAATAAAGTTCATACAACTCAAGTACTGCAAGAGCAAAAACGAAAGGTTTTAGCAAGGTCATTCACAGCCAGAAAGGAAACGTCTTGGATGAAACCCAGCAATCTGCTCCATTACCAGACAGACCTAGCATTGAAAGAATTCGCTGAAATAGAAATACGAGTACGGTCGTGGATCGCCCGAATGCCAGATTCCTGTTTTGTGGTCAGGAACGATACACTTGATCACACATTAAAATAATGTATATATCAGTAAGGTACTAAAATGACAACCATCATAATAATATAATAGTCCAGAACAGTTTACTAACTATACATCCAAATCACTATGCTAGTTATGGTGGTTTAATGAGCTGACAAGTATTTGGATATCATTTTATATATTTGAATTACAAATGTTTACTTCACAAGCACACTCCAAAATCTGGTGAAACATCTTCCTAGTATTTATTTATTTATAACAAGAAATGAGGTCTGAAGTGTGGAATGGGATGTACAAAAAGCTCGCACCATCTAATGGTCAAATGACAAGTCGATTCAATTGCACTTTTAGCAGTGGATTTTGTCTAAAAAAAATGTGATAACTCGTGATAAAAAAAGCTGGGAAAGCGGGAAAGCTTGTAGTGACTATACTATCAGTTGTAGTATATTATCCTATTAAAACGCGGATAGTGACACGTGTCAGCAGATGAATTAGGATATTCATGTGCATGCTCACACTGGGAGAGTATTTAGATAATAAGTAGATTGCATACTTGCTTTTCAGACAGCGAAAGAGCAAAGCTCCGCCCTGACCTCTGACCTTTCTGGGGCAGGGAAGGGGAACGAGTGACCCTTGTCAGCCTCACCCCGAGACGAATGCATGCATGTCTGAGAGTGAGAGTAGATCGAGTGAAGCCACTGATCTGATGATTTCAAGTGTTGACACCTACTCTTCTTTCATCTCTTCCCTCTTTTTATGCTATTCACTAGACTGAATGAGAGTGACTGGATCATCAATAATAAGGGTTTTGTAAATTTGTATAGCCATTATGGAAAATCTCTCTCTTTCTCTCTCTCTCTCTTTCTCTCTCTCTCTCTCTCTCTCTCTCTCTCTCTCACTTTGCATCTGCGCTGATTCACGTGCCAATGAATAAAAGATGCGCTCTCACCGTCGTAACGCGCGAGAGAGTGCAAAACCGAGCTCAGGCTCTCAGGAATGTGAAGAGACAGGTTGGTGATGACAGAGGTGTGGTGACATCACAGGCTGTGATTGGCTGAGGGACCCCAGTGTGTCTCTGTGAGGTATCAAAAAAAAGCCTCATTTCTCTTTTCTCAGCTGCTCTGACTTTTTCATCAGCTTGCATCACACACATGCATGCACAGGACGACACACACAGATGCAATCCACAAACTCTTGGAACAACAGTCTCACACACACACACACACACACACACACACACACACACACACACACACACACACACACACACACACACAGGCTATATATATATAGACACACTGTATATACAGTTATTTGTGTGTGTGTGTGTGTATATGTGTTCTACTGAAATACATTCTGTAGTACGACCAATATATATTTATGACTGCTGTTTGTGTGTGTGTGTGTGTGTGTGTGTGTGTGTGGGTGTGTAAAATAGTTTTTTCCTTTTATCAGTCTGACATACTGTTGCATATACCTAGCGAGTGAGCAATCTCTTGTTGCCTGCTCAGGAGAAAAGGCTCGGCAGTTTTATGTTCATCCTAAAATAAAACCAGCTCCAAAAAAAAAAAAAAAACATGAGACTCCTCTGCCTCTGATTGGCCAGGCAATATTTACAGATAACAAGAATAAGCATTAGTTTCAGGCATCTCTTCTGTGCAAAGCCTGACGCCGGGGTCTAATCGAGCTTACGCTCCTTTCCAGATCTGATGGCATTCACATTGCCCTCATTCTCCTCATGTGACTGATCCCATTGAGGCCTGACACCACTTCCTGCCTGACCCAGCTGGAAACATTGCTCCCTTTTCCTTCCTCCCATGTGATTCACATGGTTCACGGATGCGTGTTGAAGCAGCTGTCAGTCAATTGTACACACACCCATTGTCTGACTCAACCCTTTTTTCACCCCCCATTCTGGATGTCTAAACACCTTAACTCATCTCCCCTTCACCCCATCCCTTTTCCAACTGTGCTACGAAAGGTAACTAGAAGTCATCGGCACTGCGCTCGGTTGCTATGTGGATGCCATGACAACCGTGGTGCATTGCACACGGGGCTTATGTATCGAATGGCTGTAATGGATTGAACTTTGGGGGGCTGTAAGGAGAAATTGCACCTTAAGAACACTTTCCAGTGTTTTTTTGTTCCTGAGCAGTGGAATGGGTGGACGGACAGGGAGGGTCAGTGCAAAATGTCAGCTATTTTCAGCCACACAAAAGTCCACGTCATTGTCGGTTAGGCAAGACAATATCGGAATTGTTCAATTAAGTGTTTTTCACGGATGCAAGGCCACAGCAAGGGGTTGTAGGGACCATGCAGTGGGGGGGAACCAACACATGGAATAGTAACTTCCAATTAAGCATAGAAGCTGCACTGTCCTCAAATGAATCTGATATAGAGGGTGTAGGAATTAATGCTTCTTTTGTTTTGTTTTTTAAATGGGTGCAAAGATTTTGAAAAGATTTGACTCTATGACTAGACTACACTAGACTCTCTGTCAGTGTTTTTTTTTTCATGTTAAACAGTAAGCTTTCAGAAAACAACAATAATAATAATTAGAGTTAATGTTTAAACATAACGTTTGTTTACGATTTTAAATATCAGTTTGCAGTTATATATATGATTATTAAGAATACATAGCTACATATACAGTACAGACCAAAAGTTTGGACACACCTTTTCATTTAAAGAGTTTTCTTTATTTTCATGACTATAAAAATTGTAAATTTACACTGAAGGCATCAAAACTATGAATAAACACATGTGGAATTATATATGGAATTATATACATAACAAAAAAGTGTGAAACAACTGAAAAATGTCATATTGTAGGTTCTTCAAAGTAGCACCTTTTGCTTTGATTACTGCTTTGCACACTCTGGCATTCTCTTGATGAGCTTCAAGAGGTAGTCACCTGAAATGGTCTTCCAACAGTCTTGAAGGAGTTCCCCGAGAGATGCTTGGCACTTGTTGGCCCTTTTGCCTTCACTCTGCGGTCCAGCTCACCCCTAAACCATCTAGATTGGGTTCAGGTCCGGTGACTGTGGAGGCCAGGTCATCTGGCGCAGCACCCCATCACTCTCCTTCTTGGTCAAATAGCCCTTGATGCCTTCAATGTGACTCTACAATTTTCATAGTCATGAAAATAAAGAAAACTCTTTGAATGAGAAGGTGTGTCCAAACTTTTGGTCTGTACTGTATCTAGGTATAATTCTTTATTTGATCATTGTGAAATACCATATACTTTCACTAAATAAACTACAAAGTACAGCAGCCACACCACGTATCAAAGTTAACGAATGTATTTTTATATTTTAAATTTCTTTGCAAACGGTCTATCGATTAGTCTATTTGATCCGTTCCTTCACCATGACACAGAGTCATGCAATAAATCTGACATATGCAACCAGTTAACAAATCAAATGTCATATTCATTGTCTAGTGATCTCCCAGATGAAGGTTAGTTTTGAAGTAACCAACAGTTTAATGTTTAACAGTTTGCGAATGACTCATAATTGTATCAAATATTTATTTATCAATCATTGGCACACTTATTTGAAAGCTGGCAGCCTGTTTGTTACTTACCCTCACCGAAATCTTTCATAAGGATCAATTTTCTGTTGTGATCTCAAAAAGTCTGTGCAAAAAAATCCTATTTTATATTTGAATTACACATATCATAATACTACCGATCCCTGACTGTAGGTCAGTGGTCTCCAATCTTTCCCAGAAAGGGCTGGTGTGGGTGCAGGTTTTCATTCCAACCAAGCAAGTCCACACCAAATCCCACCTGTTCAAATCTAATGATCTTCATTTTCAATGACTATCAGGTGTGACCATTGATTGGTTGGAATGAAAACCTGCACCCACACCGGCCCTTTCTGGAGAAGATTGGAGACCCCTGCTGTAGGTCAACCAGCTATATGGCAAAAGTGCACTGAACATAATGTAATGTCATTTGATTCCACTAAAAATTTACAAAGCGGACGTTCGTCATATCATTTGTTAAAAGGCCTTATATAGGTATCGTGTAGCCTCTGACTGCTGGTTTAAAGTCAGATGTTTTTACTGCATACAGTTTATTATATACAGTATATTTATAATTCTGATTTGTACACAGGGTTTTCTGAGGTTATCTGCTCCTGATGCAGTCCCACCCAGTGCAAATCAGTCAGATTAACATTTTTAGAGTCATTACACTTGTTGACCCATATTATCATTTTCCATTTTGGCGGTCAATAGCAAATTCATTGCAGAAACTGAAGATAACTGTGAGAAGATAATGGTGAAAAATAAGCTGACGCGAGTATAATAGAACCCACAAATTAGCATCTGAAAAAAAAAGGATGTCATGGTGTGAAAGGGCCTTTTGCTTGACTCAGAAATGGAAAACTGATCTTCATTCAATCAGACCAAACACACACACACACACACACACACACCAAGAAAGATGTAGAAAGGGGCTTAGAAAGATGAGAAAGATGTGAGTCCCTGTGCAGATCACACAGCTTTGAGAATGGGGTGCAGCCCTGCAGGAAGGCAGCAAGGGAAAGGTGGGAATGAAAATGAGGAAGCGATAGAGTAGGGAAGAAAGGAAGTGACAGAAAGGCTGCATGAGGTCTCTCATCCCCACAGCATTCCTGAAGAGACACTTGGCAGAGCGTGTGGGAAGACGGATCTGTATTTGCTTCATCCAGCTCCCTCCCTTCTCCTTCCTGATAGGGAGCCTTCGCGTGTGACGCCACGAACGCCAGGCTTCAAGAGATAAGAGATCTGAAAGGAATTATGCACTTACGGTCTGATGCTTACATGAACAATGTGTGATGGATTAGTAATTACATCTGTCTCCCCTATTAAGCATCATAATGAGTCCACGGCATTAAAAACCATCCCTTCTATATTCACTACCGTTTGTAGCATCCAGATTAGAGTAGCCATTTCCTTTAGGAGTTTCT
This sequence comes from Silurus asotus, assembly GCA_024362625.1. NCBI lineage: Eukaryota > Metazoa > Chordata > Actinopteri > Siluriformes > Siluridae > Silurus > Silurus asotus. Next base: position 1,030,712 of record MU551630.1, read on the forward strand.
TTCAGCCCATCCTTCCCTTCGTTCCCCCTCTTCTCCACTCCCCAAGGAGGAATGCGTAGAAAAGCGGCGGATCAGGATGCCAAATTTGGCTCGGCTGACGTCTTCATCCTAGCAGCTGTTAGGGGTTATGGTTCTAGCAGGATTTGTGTTCTTGGATAATATGGAGGGATGCACTCTGCCAGAACAAGTCACTTTGGACATAAAATGGGAATTGCTGCTTGCAGCCGAATTTATTAAAAGATTAATAAATAAATAAATCATAGCATGATATGCTGCTGTGGGAAAATAATGAGCGTTAATGAGATGAGGTTGTGTAACAATATGTGTTATTAGATCCATTGACACCGATAAATATCTTTTATGACACCCGAGAAACACAATAGGGACAAAACTATTGGGACAACGATCTTTTCCGGTTATATGAGGTGTTCTATGCAATGCCCCAGCTCTTGAGTGGCCTGCTTTAGAGCTCTAACCTCAACCCTACCTTCTTTGGGATGAATTAGAATGCTGACTGCACCCCAGGCTTCCTTACATCAATACCTGATTTAAAGCTAAATAAGCCCAAATCTCTACCAGAACACTTTATAATCTAGTGGAACATTTTCCAAAAAACATTGCGGTTATTATAAAATTAAATGGGTACTAAATGTGAAATGGGATTTTCAGAAAGCATGTATGAATCATACGATCAGGCGTCCACAAACCTCGTCTATATGTCATAGCACTATAAAATATTTTTTGTCTTATTGACAATGTGCCTTAATGATAAAAGTTGTTATGTAAGCGTATGTTGTTTCTCCGGAAAAGCTTATGTAGGCATTAAATTAGCCCAGTTTCTGTCATGTTCCCAGATTTTTGTGATTGCATCATGTTGAACAAATCAATCTCTAAAGTCTCATGAATGGTTTAATCTTAAATCTCTTTAAAAATAAAACAAAAACACCACGTGTCTGGAAATGTTCCTGCCAGGGCAAGCTGGTACAGCAGTGCCCCGTGTAATCCGCCTAGAACCGGTCATGCCAAGCCAGACGCTCTATGTAATGCCACCCATAGCCTCATGTCCAACAAGTAGGTCTGCTCTGGATTACCCAAATATCCCCAGCAAAGCAGGGCTCCTTCCTGAACGTCCACAAGACCTGCTTGTAATTCCCAAGCAGCCAGCTTTGTGCTGCCAAGCCATGAATCTGACAAACCCCAGCTTCTAGCTGTAACTCATAAACATCCCATAAACACTGATCATTATTATCTCATTGACACCTGCAGGTAGAGAGAAGGTGACCCATATCAAACTTTGGCTTTAATGTCATTATGAAAGGGAAATATTTTCATTAAATTCCTGAAAGGATTCCTACCAAACAGATTGAGAAGTTTGCTCTTCTTGTCTGGCAAAATGTTTGTTAGACTGGATCCATGTACTTAATGTCTACACTGACTCAGTGCCATAATGATGAGGATGGATTCCCTTTTGAGTCTGGTTCCTCTCAAGGTTTCTTCCAAAAGCGCTATACAAATAAAAACGTGTGGAATCGATTTAAAGAATGCAGTATCACACTCAGGGAATCCATACTATTAAAGCTGAGGGATAAACTCTCAGCGTTATAAAGAGCTGCTATAAATACTGTGATCCATCAAAAATGTATGTTTTTACAAAAAAAAAAAAGAAGGTGAAGCAAGAAGCACATTATTTGCGGTTAGCAGGGAAAATCCCCCAAAAACATGGTGAACTTTATTTCAGATTTTTTTTGGACTACATCTTTTCCCTGAACTGAAAGCAGAATGTTATTTCAAACCAGAAAGTATAATCTTGCATTTTAAAGTCCTCCAGGAAATGAAGCGAATTTTTTGACTGTTTATTTTTCTCCATAATATTTGTTTACCTGAAACCCTATTTGTCAAGCTTTTATATTCGATTTAGCTCTAAATAAATCACACCATCATATTTATCAATGATTAATTGCAAAGGTTAACGCATGATTCCTCTGGGACACTAGTCAGCCTAAAGGGCATGGGTAAGAGACATGGTATCACCAAGCTTCTATTTTTGGGCCCTTGAGCAAGGCCCTTAACCCTCTGTGCTCCAGGGGTCCCCTATCATTGTTGGAGTTGCTCTCTGACCCCAGCATCCTAACATCGCTGGGATATGCGAAGAAAGAATTTCACTGTGCTGTAAAGTGCATGTGAAAAGTAAATGCATCTATTCTATTCTATTAAACTGTCTGCCCTCTTCCACATACATGAGCGTACAGACACCCACCCATTGGCTAGGATTGCTGTGATTGACATGCATGCCATCCCCCCACCAAGAAAACACATGCCATTTTGTTCTTTATCTAAATCTCTAGGAATGAATAAATCTACACTGGTATGCAAGATTACAAACTTAATATAAATATAACCCTAGATTTCTACACACTTGGAAAGTGCTAATTTAAGTGTTTCAGGAAGAGGAAGGTCTTCAATTGTCGGTTGAAGATAATCAGGGACTCTGCTGTATGGACATCTAGGCGAAGTTTATTCCACCACCTTGGTGCCAGAACAGAGAAGAGCCTTGAAGTGTACTTACCTCTCATTCTGAGAGAAGGTGGTACCAGTCGAGCAGTGCTGGAGGATCTCAGACAGCGTGGTGCAGTGCGAGATGTGATGAGGTCTCTGAGGTAAGATGGTGCTGGTCCATTTTTGGCCTTGTAGGCAAGCATCAGTGTTTTGAATCTGATACGTGCAGCTACTGGAAGCCAGTGAAGGGAGCATAGCAGTGGGGTGGTGTGGGAGAAGTTTGGCAGATTGAACACTGGATACAAACTCATGTAATTACGCATTATTGCTCACAAACCAAACCAAACCCAAACAATGTAATGTTTGTTTAACTACAATGATATTTACATTAATGGCAAACATTTACATTCTATACAACTGAGAAGTTAAGAAATAAGAACCTTGCTTAAAGGTCCATGGTGGCAGCTTGCTGCCACTAGGATTTGATCTAACAACTTCTGATCTTAACCATTAAGCCCTTACTTCCCCCAGTGATTTTTTCCCCATGATGGCGTGGCAGTAATATCTTTCAAATTAAAAGCACTTATTAGTCTCATGTTATGTCTAATGCTAAACAATCCTTATTTCTCTCTCCCTGGCTCCTCCCTCTCTCTCTCTCTCTCTCTCTCTCTCTCTCTCTCTCTCTCTCTCTCTCTCTCTCTCTTTCTCTCTGTGGAGTTAAACATGCTTCTAAGGTACCAGCGACCAGTGTTCTTGTCCCTATCTTTTCTTCGGATTTGAGTGATTCATCCCAAAGCCTTACCTCTGGATGGAGTTTTCTGAAGATCATTTCCACATCAACAGCTTCGAGATCCATGAAGTTACTGAGCAACTCAAGAATTTAAGGAAGGATTATCTACTACAGTGGCTCACAACCACAGGTTGCATTTAATCACTTATCACTAAATACCTTAACAATGATGCAACTGTAATCAGTGGACTTTCAGTGCACCCAGATGAGGACGGGTTCCATTTTGAATCTGGTTCCTGTCAAAGTTTCTTCCGCATGTGATCTCAGGGAGTTTTTCCTTTTCACAAATGCCATTGGTTTGCTCATTAGGGACAAATGGAACAAACTGCTCTGAGACAATGTCCATTGTTAAGGGCTCTACAAATAAAAATGAATTGAACTGAATTATTGTATTCCCAATAATAAGCAGCAGATCGGAGTAACCTTTTAGATTGGACAACTTGAAACATTCCATGTGCTCTCACAGTTGCTGTCTGACAGCATAATTAATCCAGGAAGAGAAGACATGTAAAGGGCAACAGGAAAACGATGGATTATATTCACATACAGTCACTTCCTGTGGGAATGGTAGTGACACTCAATGGGGCCGCTGGCTGTCATGGGAAGCTTCGTCGGGTATGAATGCAGAGCGGACACTCCTACACGCTTTCTCTCACTCTTTCTTTTCTCTTTGCTTTCTTTCTATGTGACCTCCTCCCCTTTTCGCCCGATCTCTCTATGACCCCCTGCGTTCCACTTTTTTTTTCATTCCTCTCCCACACTGTTTCCCCCATTTTTCCTGTTTCATATCTGTTCTTGCTCCTCTTGATTTCACTTTGCCCCCTCTCTGGAGGTTTGAAAAAGGTCAAGGGCCTTGTTTAGCCTACGTGGACTTTCAGTTCCTAAAGAATCTCAGTCACGCAGACATGCACGAAGACAGCTTGCGTCTCTGCTTCGTGTTGTTTCATGTGTTGGGAAAGTTGACTTCATGGAGGTACAGGCTCCATCATTCGCTTTGGCTCAGCACGAATACTGCTACTACTTACAAAAATAATATAAGCCCAACAGTGCCAGCCATAAATCATAGACAGAAATTGCCTTTTTTTGTAGAGCAAGAACAGTTCAGAGATTTTTTTCTTAAATTTATGGGGGGAAAAACACCGCAGAAGGAGGAATATTAGATTTTCTTTTTCCCTTAGCAGCAATAATACTTAAAACTAATTCAAACAATACACACTCATTAGTGGAAAAAAAATTCTCAGGGATTTTTTTTGGCCCTAAACTATTCACTTGAATACGTTATATGCGTATATATCTATATATGACTAGACAGTCTTATGTTATATTTCCTTTTACTTATTTTCTTCATTAGTATCATTTCAGCCACCCACGATTTCGACAGGTTTCTTTTTAATAACGACTAGGCTCAATGATTTGCTCCAAGGCCAGACCTTACTGTGCAGTAAAAGTTATTAACTTCATATTGCTCTATTTTTATGACTTTCTGAAAGCAACAGTTGGTGATTGTGCTCTTTGTTTAATCATTGACTGATTGTACAACAACGAAAAATACAAGAGAGCGATTTTCGGATATCGAGAGCCTGAAATCATTCGACCATAAATCACACTTTTATGGCTTAATGGAATATGGAATTTTTTATTATTACTCTAAATTGATGGTTGTTGTATGCATGGGTTTAATGGATAATCTTTTTTTTTTGTCAAAAAGAACTGAAACTGCATTAATGATAACATTTTTATAAACCAATTAGATTCAGCATTTCTGCACCTGCATTTCTATATAACAGAAATTTCGTATGTATGACATTTTTGTCACAATGTATAAAATGATCCTGGTAACAGTCTGTATATTAATAGTTAATTTTTTTTACCTATTTCTGCTGTAAAGTTGTTTAGAATCAGAATAAGATTATTGGCAAGTAACTTGGGTTGCATGTAAAAGGAATTTGTGATGGTGTGCTGCGGCTATAAAGATATAAAAAACTATAAAAAGTAGGAAATCGAATAAAAACAAATAAAAACTTCTCCTGTTAGGGGGCGCCACAGCGGATCCTCCGCATGTTTGATTTGGTACATGTTTTTACGCTGAATGCCCTTCCTAACGCAACGCTCCCCATTTACCCGGGCTTGGAACCGGCACTAAGAGTGGCCGGGGTTGGTTCCCTGACCGGGGATCGAACCCGGGCCGCAGCGGTGAGAGCGCAGCATCCTAACCACTAGACCACCAGAGATGCCTAAAAACAAATAGAGATGCCTAATAACAATGCTATACTGTTTAATTTAAACAGCAGCGGTTGAACTAAATGTGAATAAAAACTAAAATCATTAGAACCAAAAAAATAAATAAATTGATGATAGTTGCAAAATTTATTAAACTTTCATGTTTGCTACACAAGCTATAGTTACCCTGCACTAGAGGCGGAGTTAGAGGGTCGCCCGGGGCGGCCCGGACACTATGGACATAATTACAACCACCACACTGGCCATCATGCTCGTAATTGGATCAAGGAACTTTTATCATGTCTATACGATTAGATTTGGACTGCTAAAATAGCGTAAATTAATATTAAATATTAATTTTATATTATTTATAATTAAAATGTAAATATTGTAGCAATTGCACATTATACATCATTGTGATTCAGGTACTTAAAATACTATTTTTCAGTGAGAACTTCAGTTAGCACCAGAGGCAGTAAGAAGCTTAACATCTTTTCTAAACTGTAAAGAATATTCAAAGCTTCTTATTGAGGACTTTGTGAATACTTTTTTAAAATAGTAATTTTTTTAGTCACTGAATAATTTCTTATGTTATTTTACATCATTATTCTCCAAAATGGTAGGAAAATGCTAAAATGCGAAAACAGCACTCTGATTCAAACATATTAAATAATTCATTCAAACTGATTTAACTAATTCACTTTGATTCATTCAAACTGACTTACAAACTGAAATAGATCATTTATGTCTCTTTCTCAATTCTATAAACATCTCCTACTCCCAACATCCAACACAGCCTACAGGCATAGCGGCCACGGGCTACTTCCAAAACACACATAATGAGAGGTGATAGCTCATTGGTTAAGATGTAGGACTTCTAATCAGAAGGCCATGAATTCAGACCCCAGCACCCCCGAATTGCCCCTGCTGGGCCCTTGAGCAAGGCCCTTAAAGCTCAACTGCTCAGCTGTAAAAATAAGATCATTGGAAGTTGCTCTGGATAAGTGCGCTACAACTTCACTAATTCATGAAGTTGTAAAGAAATATTTATTTGCTTATGGTTTGATGTCTCTGGATTAGCCTGTAGATGTTGGTTGCTAATCGTCTGCTTTGAACTTTAATATTTTCAATACATTTTAGATTTGTTTAAAAGTTTTTCAGTAAAAACTGCCGAATCTGCACCTGTCTGAACCTTCACTATAAGACAGTTCAAACCTTTTAATCGTTGAGGCCGATATTCCAGTCAGAAAAGGCCCAGTGGCTGGAGCACAGCTTACAGATCTTCTGTCCATAAATCACGATTGCATTAGTTCAAGTAGACGTACAGTGTTAAATATTCGCTGACAGTTCGTTCTCTCTCTGGGAACTTTCAAGGATGTCAAATAAATGTGATTGTCATACAATGCAGATGTTGCAATGATGGTAATGATCTTATTGCGTTCATTACTCTTGGGCACTTTATTTTTAGTAATCAGATCTGCAGCCGACACACAGCTCTTGGTGGAGCTTTCATAAAACTATTGGCTTCTTTACACACAACTACACTACTTTTCAGCATGTCTCAATATCTCTGATTTATCCATGTGGTCTCTATTTGCCCGGCAGCAACACTGGTAATGGTATGGCTGAAAGTGAAGAAAGAATGATAGTCAAGGTAGAGGTGGATAGATGAAGGATTGGATAGATTAAAGATATGGAAAGATAGATGGACAAATCAAGAGAAGTAAAAGGAAAAGGGATGAGAGATGAAAGGCAAATACACAAGTGTACTTTGCTCTGAAGGTTATGTGCAAGTGTAGCATACAGGAATGGATTTAATAATCGTTAAGTATGTCTCTTAGCAGCTGCTGCCTGAGCAAAGGTCATAACAGGTGAGTGTGCCTGCTGTACCTGCTGTGACCTCATTTTCTATTGACAGGATCATCATTCCACTTTTTACTGCATCACCTTTCCCTTTCCTTTCCTTTCCTTTCCTTTCCTTTCCTTTCCTTTCCTTTCCTTTCCTTTCCTTTCCTTCCCTTCCCTTATCGTATCAAATCAAATCAAATCAAATCAAATCAAATCAAATCAAATCAAATCAAATCCTTTTCTTTCCTTTCCTTTCCTTTCCTTTCCTTTCCTTTCCTCTCCTTTCCTTTCCTTTCCTTTCCATTTTCTTTCCTTTCCATTTCCTTTCCTTTCCTATTTTATTGTTTTAAATTGTATCAAATAATTTCCTTTCCTTTCCTTTCCTTTCCTTTCCTTTCCTTTCCTTTCCTTTCCTTTCCTTTCCTTTCCTTCCCTTATCGTATCAAATCAAATCAAATCAAATCAAATCCTTTCCTTTCCTTTCCTTTCCTTTCCTTTCCTTTCCTTTCCATTTTCTTTCCTTTCCATTTCCTATCCTTTCCATTTCCTTTCCTTTCCTTTCCTATTTTATTTCACACTATCCCATTGTTTTAAATTGTATCAAATCCTTTCCTTTTCTTTCCTTTCCTTTCCTTTCCTTTCCTTTTCTTTCCTTTCTTTTCTTTTCTTTTCTTTTCCTTTCCTTTCCTTTCCTTTCCCTTCCCTTCCTTTCCTTTCCTTTCCTTTCCTTTCCTTTCCCTTTTCTTTCCTATTTTATTCCACACTATCCCATTGGTTTAAATCAAATCAAATCAAATCAAATCAAATCAAATCAAATCCTTTCCTTTCCTTTCCTTTCCTTTTCTTACCGTCCCATCCCTTCCCACAAGACCGCATCATAACCTTCTCTATTTTAACGTATCCAGTCCGGGATTCTGTGTTTGTGTTGTGAATGTACACATAGTAGGACCTGTTCAGAACAGCAGTGGGAAATTCCAGCCCCTCTTTCCCAGCTAATATCCACAGCCAGAAACTCACTATTTCAACAGTGGTAGCTGCTGCCAATTGAAACACCTTTCCTCCAAAACTTTCAACACCATGGAACATCCTGCTGAGCTCCTGAACTGCATCACTTTTGCTAGTACTTACAATCTGTCTTTACAATCAGGATTACAGGAAGTTGAGCAGTGAAGGCTTTGGATTATGGATCAGTAGATTATAGGGTCGAAAGTGGTGGGTCCTTTAGCAAGATGGTTGGTTCTTGGACAACTGTTAAGTTGTCTCTTGATATTAGGATTGTTTAAAAGACTAGAACAACAGCTGGATATTTGAACACAGTGTTGAAGTCAATTCTAATGCTCGCTTAACTAAACTATTATTTATTTCTCTATTTTCCAGGTAGAAAACATCTGCCGGCTGCACAGTCATCGGCTGCTGGAACAAACGCATGCGTCTGTCCTATGTTTTTTTTTGCCACTTGCACAAAAAACCCCAAAAAAACAATTGCACAGCCATGCGATTACTCGTGTGTTCATTTCATGTAAATCTTGTGCTTCACACACTGCTTATTGTTTACACTTCTCCTCTGAATTCTTCTAGTTTGTCATTAGTGACTGACATCTGCTTGTTGACAGTGAATTTGTAGTCGGAAAAAACATGTCTTTTTGGTGACAATCATTTTCGCTGACATGACAAAAGTCAGAGAGATGCGCAGCGTGATGACTGATGAATAGCACGTCCTGCTGTCAGTAAATACAAGTTTTGTGGTTGTATTGCAAAGAGACATGCACAATTCATACTGTATGTGATAATTCTACAATCAGAAAGTCATGAAGAAATGTCCAAGATTTTACTTACTTCTCCTTTCAATTCTCATTTTATTAGCTCTTATTTTATTCTATTTGTTACATCAGTTAGATAGTTGAAATCATATTCTCCCTACTATTCAGATTATTGGCACTAGATATTCAATAAGATACACTATTTGGAAAAAATTGGGCTATTTGTGGAGACCTGACCAGAAGATTTGTATGTGCTTTTCGAACATCCCATTCCACATTTAACAAAACAGGACAGAACAAGATTGGATTGTATAAGATAAGATAGGATAGGACAGAACAAGATAGCATAGAATAGGATAGGACAGGACAAGATAGGATAGGATAGGATAGGATAGGACAGGACAGGACAGGACAGGACAGACAAGATTGGATCAGATAGGACAGGACAGGACAGGACAGAATAGGATAGGATAGGATAGGATTGGATAGGATTGGATAGGATAGGATGAGATAGGATAGGATAGGATAGGATAGGATAGGATAGGATAGGATAGGATAGGATTGGATAGGATAGGATGAGATAGGATAGGATAGGATAGGATAGGATAGGATAGGATAGGATAGGATAGGATTGGATAGGATAGGATAGGATAGGATAGGATAGGATTGGATAGGATAGGATAGGATAGGATAGGATAGGATAGGATTGGATAGGATTGGATAGGATAGGATAGGATAGGATAGGATAGAATAGGATAGAACAGGATTGGATAGGATAGGATAGGATAGGATAGGATAGGATAGGATAGGATAGAACAGGATAGGATAGGATAGGATAGGATAGGATAGGATAGGATAGTCAGAACAAGTCAGGATCAGACTGAATAAGATAATATACAATAGGACAGGACAAGATTAGATAGTATAGCATACAGTCAGTGGAGAGTAGAAGGTACATCAGGATAGGGGAGGAGTACAAAGGACAGAATGCAATAGGACAGGAGGGAAAAAGAAAGAAAGAAAGCTGAAATAAAAAGGTGTGCAGATGAATATAATAGTACAGACTATGACAGTGTGGGAACAAATTGGATATAATAACATTCAAATATTGACCAAACGATTTAAAATATTACAAGTTCTATTTACCTATAAAACTAAAATGGTGGATTTAATGAAGTCAACTGATGGTGAAATTGTTTCTGCTGTTTTCAAAACCTGTTTCAACCTTTACACACATGAATGCACACAATCACACATATGGTGGTATATAAATATATAAGCATGTACACAAAGGGTTTGTACTAATAAAGAATCACAGAAATTAGTTAGACACACACACACACACACACACACACACACACACACACACACAAAAACTCATGGTCAGGGCTCTACGAATGATTCTGTTGAGTTCAGTGTAGGCCTCTTAGTAGTGGAGTGCTACTGTACTGCCTTTGTCAGCAGTACAACACAATGAGAAGAATAACGAGTACAGAAATCCATTCATGAATGTGACTTTTCTCTCATCTATGCCACTCACACACTGCTGGCGCAGATTCAAAAGCCTTGAGAAAATGTCCAGTTCACTTTCTGGTATTGTCCTCGGCAACGGGCAAAGGAATGTGCAAATGTACGACTGTCTTTCATTAAAGCTTCTTGGCAAAGAAATCATCGTTTCAGTCCACACTTACACTCTCAAAAAACTAAACAATGGAATGCAATTTGAAAAGGAAACCCCTTAAAACATGTACGTGACCCCTTTTCGACCTGCAAGTCCCGCAGGAAGTGATGCACATCCAGAACAGGAAGTGTGCTTGCATCATGAATAGCTCTTTAGCAAACTGCTCATAAATCTAAATCTCATTTGTTATGGGAGTAAAATAAATATAGAGAATTTGCAGCATTACATAACGCATTCATTACACAAAAGAACACTGATACTAAGAAATGCAATAACCTCACTTTCTTAATAAAATAAATTGTGTACTGATATAGAAAGGGACAGAGAAGTTATTGATTAGCTTTCCAATCATGCTAACACACTGTAATTGCACAGAAAGCTAACAGAACTGCACACTATAAGGCACTCTAGTAATATGATTGCTATGTAATTACTAGACCCATTCGATCCAAATAACAGCAGTTATAGGAAAGTGATCAGTGTTCCTGATATCAGGACATGTTGTGTCATGGTTTTATTTTCCAGTAACTAATAGGAGATGCATTATAATATTATTATCGCAACTTGTGATCTCGACATAGCGATTGTTGTTTCTTTGTGATCAGTACTTCATTTTTGTGTATTCTACATGAGAGCATGTTCTATAGGCAGCATCATGTAGGAGTGCATTTACTTTTGCTTTGATCACCGACACACTCAAACTGAAATAGCTCTTTGTCTCTCAGGGATCGACAACTCATAATGAGCAGGATTTTCTCGCGATACAATTATGTGATGAGAAAACATTGGGATTAGGAGAAAACAATATCATGTTAAGGAGAAAATATCTGTTATATCGAGATCATGGAAAAATGTCATTTTATGTTGAGACCATGAGAAAACAACTTTATGTTATGGTGAGATCACAAGAAAATGAAGTCATGATCATGAGAAAACAAGAATCTTTTTTATGCCTGGCCTCCCTAAATAAGTCCAACTTTTTTTTATTTCTCTGACACAACTGCAATTTGTCAATCATTACAATTATGGAGTGCAAGAGGTTTAGGCAAGTCATATTTTATGGATTTACTTTCTAGATTTTTGTTGTGAAACTTCGATCGTTCCTTCACCAGCTTCGCTTTGTTTTGATCCTGAAATTATATATAAAAAAAAGTTGTCATGAAATTGCAAAATTTAGACATTCCTGTAGTGGAAAACTTTATATCTTTACCTCTAGGCTACATTTACAGTACAGGTAGTCGTCGACTTATAACCACGATTGGTTCCGACAGACCGGTCGTAATACGATTTGGTCATAAGTAGAGTAGGCTATATGTACAGTACTTTGAAATGATGTTCTAAAAATCTTTAAGTACCGTATTTTCCGGATTATAAGCCGCTACTTTTTCCCACGTTTTGAACCCCACGGCTTAAACAATGAAGCGGCTAATTTATGGATTTCTCCGGGGGTTTTCCCGGTTTCACAAACTTCAAGCCAAAACACTGAGACCCATAACATTAAACCAATGAAATTGCCGAATAGGTTCAGGTGAACCAATGAAAGTCTTTATATTAAATCAGATGCGCTCCCACTAAATCAGGCCGCATCACATCATAAATATGGATGATGTTCCTCTGACGTTTGACCTGCCGCTCACTCGGACTGTCTACAGGAAATGTGAATCATTCGTCACGCTGAAAACATCCGGGCATGAAAAAACACTTCACCTGTGTTCTGAGCTGCACGGCGTCCGGAGAAAAGCTTCACCGATGGCGATTTTTAAACGCACGACGACGCCACGGCTAGCGATTGTGGTCGTAAAGTCGAATAGTCGTAAGTTGCATAGGTCGTAAGTCGACGATTGCCTGTAGATATTTAGCAAGCAAAATATCTTCGTAGACCTGCTGTGAATACGGCTGGTCAGTCGAATACGACAAATATATATATATATATATATATATATATATATATATTCGTTTAATATACAGTATGTATTTTTTTATGTTGATTTTTCACATATATTTTGACACCACTTAAAAGATGTTTTGTCTTCTTCAGCTTTATGGACTAACCTCCTCCATTGGAATGCTCTAGTTCTCATCAACTCGGAGCCACTTGCTGCTGCTAAGTAAGATTTAACAGGAAATCCTAAGCATACATGAGATTAATGTGGATGGATCCATGGAGTGTAATTAATAGCGACAGGTTGATACAATGGCTTGGGAAGACAGTTGTCATGAACAATTGCAATCAAGTCTTCATCAGTGAACAATGATGAAACTATAATGAATGGACATCCAGTGTCACACAGTTCAGGATGGGTTTCTGTTTCCTAACAAAATGGCCCCCTGCAACTGTTGATTCTGGAATGCTCTGAATTGGATTCCTGCATCTGGTATATCTATTTTTTATTTATAGGTCAGACTTCAAACTTCTTCTTGCACAGTGAGCAATTGTAATGAAAGATCGGATCATTTTAGTCATTTCCTAATTTCGTTACTTTGATCAGAAATAATATAAAGTGTTACATTTTTAATAATCAGATCCCCCAACACTTCTACATACACAAACCTTGAGTATAGTTCCAATAATTTAAATATGACAATGCAGCTTTTTATGATAAACAGAAAGAGTAGCTCATATCTTCTGGTCCATATCGTTAATTCCTTTTTTTCACGTGACTCCTATAATTGAAACAATAATGTCAAGATTTGGACAAAAAAAAAAACCCTGATCAATTGTATTGTGTGGCATCTGTGGGAGTCACGTGACAAAAGAATGAACGACTTGGTCTGGAAGAGTTGAGAGGTGAACCACTTAATTCTGTTCCCTGTGTAATTCACTGCATAGCATATATGGGAGTGATGGAAGTCACGTGATTTAAAAAAAGAAAAAAACGGATGACTAAAACCAAAGTGAGAAGTGAGATGAACTCCATTCTGTTTTCTTCACTTAACCTATGGAGATTTTGCAATGCTTTGCTCATGCATATCAAGTAAACAAACGCCAAGTAAATGAATGAACCACTCATTGAGACAACTCGTTCTTCATAATCACATTAAAGACTTTATGAATGACCCATCACTAGCATGCATTTCTGGTCTCCAGCATTCACATGGGTATGAATTCTGATCTGCTGTTATCAATGAATGACAAATCAGAATCCATAATTCAAAATATGCTGTGTTTCTAATTGTGTTAAGCTGCATTATATATAGTATATAAACATAAGGGAACCACAGAGCGGTATTTCCTCCTGGTTCGTAAACTCGATTCCGCCGCATAACAGTTTTGATCTAAACCAGACAACAGTGTCCTTAGGCTTACAGTCTGGAGAAGGATTGCTTCTCCTTTAACAAAGCTGTGTGCCTCTGTAAATATCTTAGTAAGATCAAATATGATAGAAACTTGGGTAAATATTTTCCATCATTTAATCATTATATCTATTCGAAATGGCAGGAAAAAGTTAATGGAAATGCGGAAAGAAAATTGTGTGCTATTTAAGGGAAATTGACAGTAGGGTTTTTAGGGTCAGGGAGTGCACATTTCCAAATAACTGAATAACTGTCTGTATTAATAGCTTGTTTTAAGTATTTGAACAAGATTTATATACAAAAATATAAGAGCACATATAAGCACATCATTTACACCAGCGTTCCCCAAAAGTTTTTGCACCACCGACCGGTTTAATGTCAGACAATATTTTCACGGACCGGCCTTCAAGGTTTGACGGGTAAATCCAACAAAATAAAATAATACGACCGGAATAAAAACTGGTATTTTCTAAATATAATAATACACGTGAATCCACTGTGTTGTTTTTTGTTCATTTTGCTCGCTTGGGGGTTTGAATTTAGCGGTAATGTTTTATCTTTCAGTGGCCGGAGCAGGCACTTTAAGAAGGGGTCTCTTTCTGTGCGGTCCGGTACCAATTGACCCACGGACCGGTGAGGACCACTGATTTACACTATATGAACAAAAGTATTTGGAGTCTTTTTTAGGTGTAACGGTTACCACAAAGTTGAAGGGACACAATCATACAAAATGTGTTTGAATGTAGTAGCATACATTGTTGGTGAATTTTGTTAGCTCAGTGGTTAAGATGTTGGACTTTAGGTCATGAGTTTAAATCCCACCACCACTAATCTGCCACTGCAGGGCCCTTGAGAAAGGCCCATAACTCTGCAACTGCTAAAAATGTACAGTATAAATGAGATAATTGTAAGTTGCTCTGGATAAGGACATCTGCCAAATGCCATAAATGTAAATGTAAATGACTGTTCCTGCATGACAATGTCCCTGTGCACAAAAAATAAATAGAAAAGATCGCTCAATTCTACTGAACATATTCAGGAATCATTTCAAACCTTAAAAGAACCCCAGGTCTTCGATCTACATTAGTACCTGACCTTACCAATGCTCCTGTGGCTAAATAAGCACAAAAATTACAATTCAAAATCTAGTGCAACATCTTCCCAGAAGAGTGGGGGGTATATTATAACAGCAGGAAATAAATGTTGAATGGGATGTCCAAAAAGTACATTGTATGGTCAGGTCTCTGCAAACCTTTGTCTACATAGTGTATATTGGGAATTAATAGTGATGTACTTGAATAAATCAAATAGAGTCAACAGAGCATCTATGGTTGTATTGACTTTCTCATGTATTCCTGTCTCATATATAAGTTTATTGAAATTCGTCTAATTTCATAACGCCTTAAATGTACCAGCGTATCATTCATTAACTACTGCAAATTATTAAGTGACTACAATCAAACTAATAAGAAAGATGAAAAGCTATGAGAGTGAACAAATAGACAGTGGATCATAAGGGTTCAAGATGTTTCAAAGACTTTTACAAAATGTTACCAATGTACAGAAATGAGAAAACGAATCTTATTCATTGTTTAAAGTTTGTAATTTAGTAATCTGTTTAAAAACTGATTTGAATGCATAGCAGTGTATGCAATGTACCCAAATCTCTAAATATGTATAGCTTCAAATGGAAATAAATGTGCACCAAGACGCTGAATAATTCATTAACGGAGAAAAATACCTACTAGCAATAAACTTTTCAAAGTTTTGTAGGACCTGTAAAATAAAGTCCAAAGCTTTTTGAGTTAGAGATATATAAAAGCAAATCGTCCGAATCAGATGACACTTTATGAGCCTTTTTATTGCGCTACCTTTCATCTGATTGCAAAGCTATAGCAGGGGGTTCATTGAGTATGTTAAAAAAAAAAAAAAATGTCTGCATCAAATAAAGGAATGTATTGTAGCTAGATGTGTGATTATTGGCGTACAGTTATATCAATCAATGGGGCTACGTCCAAATGTCGAGGATCGTGAATAAAGCATAATACCATTTTTTTTATAGATATAATCACTTTTACATGATCTAACTATAAAACTAATATTCATGAAAAAATGATATTCTCATTGTCCATTTTATAAGGAACACCCATAAGCATGGACATGGTTGTTGGAGCTAAATGATTGGCTGATTTGATAACTGCTCTAAAGTGCATGGTGTGTTGGTGGTATTAAGTTTAGAGCGGCATAGCAGACTGATTCGGTCAATGAGAATTTCATCGCACAATGACTTAAACGAAAATCCGTAGGAACTTTATGGATAAAGTTGATCAGAATAAATAAAGCCTGTGTGGAGCGCTCCATCACTGCACCGATCCAAGTAATTATGTGTTTTTCTCTCTCTATAATTTACACAGCATCGATCTGTCATGCACAGAATGCTAGGCTAAACTACTCCCAGGGTTTCATTCTGAGCTTGGATAACTGTTTACATCCGATGTATTCCAGGGTTTTAAATGATCCTCACTGGATCATGCAGCCAGTAAAAAACACAAAGTAAACTGCAATTAAAACCGTGTTCATGCCCACTGATTGAGGTACATAGAAACTTTCGGTTAGCTTGAACAAAGATTAGCAAAACGTATGCGATAACTATACATCAGATTAACCTCTTGCGTTTGTGTGGAACACACATTTAACAAAAAACAATATACAATCCTATTTTTTATCTTAATTTATTAGCAGAGAACTTTTTTAAATTTATTGGCTTGAAATGTGTGAAAGCGTTAAACTCTCGCAGTATATTACATCTAAACTTTCTTTTGGCTTTTGGGGTCGCCACAGCAGATCCTCCGCATGTTTGATTTGGCACGTGTTTTACGCTGGATGCCCTACCTAACGCAACCCTCCCCAATTTATCCGGGCTTGGGACCGGCACTGAGAGTGGCTGGGGATGGTTCCCTGACCAGGAATCGAATCCGGATCGCAGCGTTGAGAGCGCTGCATCTTAACCACTAGACCACCAGGGGACCTTCGCTGAATATTACATCTAAATGACATTATTCCAGATATAGTAAATAGTAATTTGATATAAGCAATAAAAATGTGATCATATTGCATATACTATGTTAAAGATTTTGTGTAAATGCATCATTTCCACTGGCTAAAAGATCGTTTTTGCAGTGTATCTGCATCTGTTTTTCTCTACAAATATCACAATTTGTATCCACAGGAACCACTTGTGTAGTGCTGTGTGTGTTGAGGTGTTTTGATTTGTATTACATACATTGAGATGATGAAAGTGATGATTTAGCTATAATTAATACAAAGTTTTTTTTTGGTATTTTCTATTTGTTTGTTAGTTTATTCGAACATTTATCATTATAAAAATCGAAGAAATCCAGACTAATATTCCTTCATTTTATTATTATCCATACTTATAATACTATCATAACACTTATTATTTTATTTTGAGTAAATGTATTCATACTTGGTTAGATTAATCCTGAATATATACTGTATGTCGGAAAAAATGTAGGAAAATAAGTTTGCACTTGCAATAAATTCCATTTCAGACAAATATTTTTGTTTTTGAGTTTGTACTTGTCTCTGATATGAAACTGTTCGCTGACTGTCCTCTTTGGTTAGCTTGCAATTTTGCCAGATCTGTCACCATGCTCATAAAGCATCTTTTCAGCCTGCACAGTAGTAATATTGTCAAAGTCAGGCCCTAAAAAGCAATCTCTCCTATGTATACAAAACAGACCCTAGGCAAATGACATGGCTGTATTCAGTATCCAAGATAAAGTCTAATAACATTTGGTTTAGGGAATTAAAGTGCTGTTTATAGAGTATTTTATATGAGCTACCTACATATAAAGTGATTTGACTGCAGATATGCAAAATACAGAGCTGAATTGTATTAATATGTGTGCTGAGAGAAACTTCTCGAATATCCCACAGGAGACCCCGGGGGATTCAGATACCATGTACATTAGTCTGTTTGCGAATCTAATGCCAAGCTAAACTTTTGTCTTTGGACAAAATAGAGTACAAACTATATACTAGGTATCTGTATATACTAGTCTTTATGCTATATTACATATGATATATGTGTTGTATGCAGATAGTTTAATAAGCAGTATAGTACAACAATGTATAGTATAGTATACTATAAAACCAGGACCCTGTACTATGTAGTAGTATACAGTATAGTGTATAACATAGTGCTTAGTGTGTATTTGTTTCCTTTCCTATTTGTTTTTTTAGAATTTGCATATAATTGGAGTTTCATGATATGGTGTAATATACTCTCTCTCTCTCTCTCTCTCTCTCTCTCTCTCTCTCTCTCTCTCTCTCTCTATTATATAACACCATATTATGGAACTACAAATTATGTGCAAATTCCAATAGAAAAAAATGTTTAATATACAAAATAATTCTTGCTGGGTATTTTGGTTGGTGTTATTTATTTTAATTTTTTTGGTTTTGCAAAGTTTAGTATAGGATAGAATAGAATAGTATTGTATAGTATAGTATAATATAGTATACTATAGAATAGTATAGTTTAGTATAGAATAGTATTGTTTAGTGTAATATAATATAAAATAGTATAGTATAGTATAGTATAGTATAGAATAGTATAGTATAGTATGGTATAGTATGGTATGGTATAGTATAGTATAGTATAGTATGGTATAGTATAGTATAGTATAGTATAGTTTAGTATAGTATAGAATACTATAGTATAGTATAGTATAGTATAGTATAGTATAGTATAGTATAGTATAGTATAGTATAGTATAGTATAGTATAGTATAGAATAGTATAGTATAGTATGGTATAGTATGGTATAGTATAGTATAGTATAGTATAGTATGGCATAGTATAGTATAGAATAGTATAGTATATTATAGCATGGCATAGCATGGTACACAGTAGTATAGAAATAGGTATGGAATGGAAAGTAAAGGAAAGTAAAAAGCATATAAATATTTTTGTATGCAATAAAAAAACCTTTGAGAACATTTACAAATGAACTTTTTTTGCTGCTGGAACAGATCGCTTTCTGGGTTGTAGCTTTTCTGACCATAAAAGTAACAACTGATCAAGGTTGTCATCATTCCCCATTTTTAGGTTTGTCTGACATGTGCACATACACACACACACACACACACACACACACACACACACACACACACACACACACACACACACACACACAAACAGCAGCAGGCTAGTGAGTGTGTGTATTGTGGCTAGGGGAAGTGGGCTGTGGAGCGAATGTAAAGAGCCGAAAGGAAGACGGCACTGCAGGGTCAGGAATGTGGCAGCAGGGGAGGCTGGGAAAAGGGGAGGTGGCAGTTTTTGCTCTGTTGGGATGCACTTCCTTTAAAAAAAGGAAGAATCCATCAACTGTGAGAGCTGAACAAAGGTCACATAGGTGAAAATTACTTTAAATATACACACACGCACGCACGTACACACGCACACAGACACACGCACACACACACACACACACACACACACACACACACACACACACACACACACACACACACACACACATACACAGACACTTCTGTGTATATGATCAAACAGAAGCAAAGTAAATACTGTTAAAGCGATGAATACAGCCTTATTGAATTATAATAATTAAATTTAATATAATTTAGAATATTAAAACGGATTTTAAATATATAATAAACAACTCTGGAAGAAATTAAGAGAACACTGCAAAATGATCAGTTTAATAAAGTATATGTATATACTGTAGCTGTATATTTTACTAAAATAAATATTTACCTTATATTTTATAAATTAATGAAAACATTTCCAACAAATTCCAAATAAACATATTGTCATTGAAATTTAAATGTTCAAAAATCTATATTTGTTGGAAAAATCATCATTCGTCTTGATTTGCTCTCCACCACTCTTTTCAAATTGTGACGATTTTTTGATGGTTTGATGGCTTGTGACTCTCCAGCTTCCTTTTGATCACATTCCAGAGGTTTTCAGTGGGGTTCATGTCTGGAGATTCGGCTGGCCATGACAGGGTGTTGATCTGGTGGTCCTTCATCCACACCTTAATTGACCTGGCTGTGTAGCATAGAGCACACTCCTGCTGGAAAAAAAAAAATCCTCAGAGTCCGGGAACAATGTCAAAGCAGAAGAAAGCAAGATTTCCTCCAGGACAACCTTTTACGTGCCTTGATTCCTGTGCTCTTCACAAAGACAAATGTGCCTTATTCCAGTCTTGTTGCAGCACCCAAAGATCATCACGGATCCTCCAACACAGTGTGTGCGGTGCATTGTGGCTTTTAGGCCTCTCAAGGTCTCTGTCTAACCATTAGATGGCAAGGTGTTGGGCAAAGCTGAAAATTTAAATCATGCCAGAGAAGATGCCGATACCCCAGTCCTCGAAAGTCCAAACATTATAGTCTTTCGCAAACATTTCATCAGTTATGAATGGCTTTTTTAGAGCTTTGCACAGCTTCAGTCCTGCCCTTAGACGCTTGACTTGACTTTTTCATGCCCTGCACTTCACCCCAGCTGCCGTTTGCCATTCTTTTTGTAAGTCACTTGATGTCGTCTTATGGCTGTTGAATGGTTTTGCATTCATCTCGAGCAGTGGAGAGTCTTTCTTTTGTCTTCTGCCATTCTGTAGCTTTGTTGTCCCCCAATGTCTGCAGGTTGACCTTGTTCTTATGAAGCGTTTTCTTTGAAATGTTAAAAGCAAACTATTCAAACCATACTTAATTGCATAGCATCATATTGTTTCCATTGCATTGAATCGCATTTTGTTGAATGAAATACAAATCGGATTGTACTGCTTAGTAACGGGGTGAATCGGGTGGTATCGTATATATATATATATTTGGTTTAATTATTGCAGGTTATTGCTGTAGTACGTTGCTCAGCTGGAACTTTTCTATATCCATTGAAAATGAAGGAAACGCCACCGACTGTTTTATTATAAAACACAGAATGGACGACTTAATAATGCCAAATAAAGAGCCTATTATGCTTCTCTATTTCTCACACACAAACACAGACTCCTACACCACAGGCTCTCTGGTGGTGTAGCACTCTGGACACGTTTCCAAGGTTACCAGCCTGTAAGTATACGACGTGTCGTGTCGTGACCATCGCCATCCTAATCAGACTGAACACCAGTCAGCTTTCTTTCTTTCTCTCACTCACACACACACACACACACACACACACACACACACACACACACACACACACACACACACACACACATGCACACATATCTCTATACATCTGTGTTTATCTCTCTCTTTCAGTCTCCCAGTCATTCACTCTCCCTAATAAACTATACTTCCATTCTTAGATACTCACACCGTTTTTCATTCACAGATAAAATAAGGTCTATTCTTCAGGTTTCATTAAGAATTTATCTAGAATTCGTTAAAAATGTATAAAGTCTGAGCATCAGAGTGAAAACATTATAATTACAAATTAGGAAATATACATCTTGATAATAAAAATTTGTCAGTTCACAGATCTAGTTTTTTTTTTTAAATGTGAAAAAAAATATAGAATACATTTCAATCATACATCATACATTTAATTCAATTAATTACTTGAAAATTTCCATATGGGTTTAAAAGACAGTGAAGAAAAATACTGAAGAATACTGAAACAAGCTGAAATACACTCCATGCATCGGGGCACCTAAATTCTCCATCCCCATGTAGATCTTTCAAAAAACTGTTATCACAAAATTTGGGGCACATAATAGTATTGAATTCCTTTGGATGTGGTTGCATTAAATTTTCCCTTCACTTGAACTACCATGAAAAACCATGTTCCAGGATAAAAAAAAAGCCAGCTCCATGAAGATATGCTTTACATGGGATGGAGTGAAAGCTGTATAGAGCACTAACCTCAACCCTATTAAACATCTTTGGGAAGAATTGGAATGCTGAGTGCATCCCAGGCCTCCTCACCACACCTACATCAGTACCTGAGGGAAGAGAAAAAGGAGATGTTCATACTGTAGTTGATATGATGTATGGTATCAGATTGTGACAAAGTTACAAAGTTGTAACAACATTTTTATTTCTCCCCCAGAAAATAAATATCTGTAATAATGATGTTTCCAGATGATCCTTCTTGGAGAATGTCCCTTCTATGTTGTGTGACCAAACTGGAGCTTTTGGGCAAGGCACATCAGCCGAAAATTGAGGATCAATTTGAACTGCAATTAATATCAACTGTCTACTACAATGGTTCTGGACCACAGTTTGCATGAACAGTTTGCATTTAATTGGCCATCACTAAACAGTACAGCTCAACAACGATGGAACTGTAATGAATCAACATTTATTGCTACCCAGATGAGGTTGGGATCCCTGGTGGTCTAGTGGTTAGGATGTGGCGCCCCCTTTTACCGCTGCGGCCCGGGTTCGATCCCTTGGTCAGGGAACCAACCCCAGCCATTAGGATTGCACAAGCCTTAGTGCCGGTCCCAAACCTGGATAAATGGAGCGCGTAAAAGCATGTGCCAAATCATGCGGATGATCTGTTGTGGCGAACCCTAATGGGAGAACCCGAAAGAAAGTAAGTAAGTGAGGATGGATTCCTTTTTGAGTTTGGTTCCTCTCAAGGTTCCCTCAGGGAAGTTAGGGATGAAATCATTAGGGATAAACTTAAAATTATAAGAAACAAATGTACAAGCACTAAACTTATACATTCTTTAAAACCTATTTATGTCTGTAAATCTTCTTTGAAACAATGTCTATTGTTTAATGTGCTCTACAAATAAAAATGAATTGTATGTTCACAAATGCAAATTTTATATACCTACTGATACCTACTGTGAAACATGGAGGAGGCTTGATTGCGTTTTGGGGCTTATTTGCTGCGTCTGGCATGGGAAGCTTTGGATCTATGCAGGTCAGAATGAAATCTCAAGTCTACAAATCATTCTGGAGCATCACAGTCACAGCTCTATGGGGCACAGCTCTATGGGGCACAGCTCCATCGGTATAATGGCCCAAAATCTACACAATACTACAGAACAAAACATTGGAATATTTTGGAAAGGCCTTCAATGACCCTGATATAAATCCAACCAAAAAGAGTTGAAGCATGCAGTCTGGAGAAAATATCCTTCGAACCTGAGTCAGCTGGAGCAGTTTATTAATATGGTTAAAACTTCTTGTTGACAGGTGCAGAAATCCTATTGAGAGCTACAAAAATTGCTTGTTTGTCTCTAAAGGCTTTGCAAAAAAAATAGGTTGAGGGAAAGAGCAACGTTTTTGTAAAAATATAATACGAACAATAACGGATGGCAGTTTCTTATGTCGGTTTCAACTTTCAGAAAAATAAATCTGGGCTCTTTTTTCTTATTTTCATGGAGGGCTACCAACAAATTTGTCCACATCTGTACTTCAAGCTGTGATACCGAGTAAGTAGTGTATGTGGTTGTTCCTACGGTGTACGTTTATTAGAGCGAAATCCTCGCGCTTAGACAGAAATTGCCTGGAAGCGCTAATACTTGAGCTGACAGAAAATCCTGAGAAATCGATATTACAGATCTTTCTTCATTCCTCATTCTCACTTTGTGTGTCTGATATCCGTATATCCAGCTGCTACTTCTGACCTTCCACTGCCTTTTTTTCTTTATTATTGCTGGTGTTCTGTGCATAGAAAAAAGTACCTTTGTTTTGTCATATTTATGTTTTATAACAAGACTTCGACATGAAATAAACTACAATGCCATACACTATATATAAATATTATTAAATGAAGTGAGTGTGAAATATCTGCAAAAACATTTGTAATGCCTGCTTAATAACATCAGAACAGATGTTCTGAGTCGTCTGGTTTTAATTATCAGTGTTTGGCAGCAAATCAGAGAAAATGTTTTCGGACTGAATCCAGCAGACACATACATATAGATATTAATGTCGGCCTGACAAAAAGCCCACATTCATTTTTTTTCATTGAAGGGCTTAAACCTTCAACCTGCTCTAACTCAATTTGCTCTATCCCTATTTTCTAATTGATTGGAGTGACATTTTTTTGTTCATTGTCACTTCTTTTTGATAGAATTCCATTCAAAAATTCATCAGGCTGAACAAGATGTCATTTTACTAACACACATTTTTTTTTCCTGACAATTTAAAATCCCCAAATACTTACAACAGTCTTTCTTTCTTTCTTTCTTTCTTTCTTTCTTTCTTTCTTTCTTTCTTTCTTTCTTTCTTTCTTTCTTTCTTTCATATTAATTCAATTTTTTTCCTGACAATTAAAAATCCCCAAATCCTCAGAACTCGTTCTTTCCTCCTTTCTTTCTTTCTTTCTTTCTTTCTTTCTTTCTTTCTTTCTTTCTTTCTTTCTTTCTTTCTTTCTTTCTTTCTTTCCTAATTTCTTTCTTTCCTAATTTCTTTCTTTCTTTCTTTTCAATTCAATTTTGTTCTGACAATTAAAAATCCCCAAATCCTCAGAACTCGTTCTTACTTTCTTTCTTTCTTTCTTTCTTTCTTTCTTTCTTTCTTTCTTTCTTTCTTTCTTTCTTTCTTTCTTTCTTTCATTTCAGTTCAATTCAATCAATTCAATTCATTTTTATTTGTATTGCGCATTTAACATGAACATTGTCTCAAAGCAGCTTTACCCAGATAATGTGGTGATAAAGACAAAACAAAAGGGGCATTTTGGTGGTGCTGGGATTTGAGCTCACACCCTCCTGAGCAGATGTTTTCTGAGGAAGTCAAACACTAATGTAACCAACATCATGAAAGCATTCTTGTATTCCAAATCTAAAAAAAACCCATCCAGGATACTTGATGACATCAGATTCACCGGCAATGATGAGGCTGGTCTTGAATTCTTTCACAATATTCAGTGGATGGGATCAGGCATAAGACTGCAGGATTAAATTCCAGCTTCTGAACCATTAACTGTATAACTAGATAACATCCAATGGGCTTTAGCATTATGCATCAATGCTAAGAGTACACACTCTAAAAGAGGAGAAAACAATTAATGGCTGGCCATTTAAATGCAATACTTTGGCTTTTTTTTCAGCCTTCACAGTCATTGCTGTTAAGATCCAGCTTCCCAAATGCAAATAATGACCTTTAAATATCTTAAAAGCAATTTAAATATCCTAAAGGTAATGATTCACTCATTATAAATAAATAGAAAAATAAATATGTAATGCTACATTCACTCATCACTGCTACCTAAACATAATCACCCCATTAATGATTGGATTAATGAACAGAAAGAATTGAACAGATTGAACCAAAATTATTGGAAGATCATGGAAAGGATCATCTATCTATCTATCTATCTATCTATCTATCTATCTATCTATCTATCTATCTATCTATCTATCTATCTATCTATCCATCCATCCAGTAAGTAAGTAAGTAACCCTATTTCTAATCAAATTGTGATAATGACCAATAAATACATTTTTTAAATATAATTTAAATATATTTTTTATGCTAAAATTATTTACCCTTCTTTTACAATTAAAAGCATTGTCAACAAGGAAAACTTGAAAAAAAGACCTAAATCCCAGAATCACCCATTACATCTGTCCAATGATCCCCTTTTTTCCGGCTTTGCTTTTGGGTTTCACTTTTATGTTAAATAAAGGCATTGAACTCCATCCCCACATGTGATGTGACAGCTGAAATGTGATTAATTGATGTGATTGACTAAACTTAACATAAAACTATATTCTTTATTTTTAGGCGATCGCTTTTAGACAATTAATCATTAAATACATGTGTACAAGATACGTCTTTTTACATACCGTTCCTCATTTAACCCGTATTTGCTGTTATAATAACCTCCATTGGCTTTAAAGGCATCCTATACAATTATATTCCCATAACATTTGTGCTTGGAAAAGAACCACATACGGCTGGAAAACTCAGGGGTTCCAATACTTTTGTCCATATAATGTATATGAAGTTTTACTGTACATATGCCAGTCAGAATGTGACTATGGTAGTGTGTGTGTGTGTGTGTGTGTGAGGTCAAGGTATAGATCACCCTGACAAGGCTGACAAGAAGAGTGAGCTGCTCTATCCTGTTTGTTCTACAGTGTCTTCCTTGTTTATCAGCCTGATGTCCTCTCTTTAACCAAAATGTTATCACAGTGTGTGGATGCATGTATGTGTGTGTGTGGTGGGGGGTGTTTGTTTGTGGAATGCAGTTAACAATGTAAATTTTGCTGCCAAGAGTTCGCAGTGCACTCATCCACAATAATAACCCCCGACCTTGTGTGTGTGTGTGTGTGTGGCATTCTCCTGTCATTCTAATAGTAGCCCCAGTCGGCACTGAACCGTGCCGCAACAAGGGAACTGAATATTCCAAAACGTCTTTCGGGGTGTTTTCAGAGGGCATTTGCACAAGGTTACAGCCGGTCTGTGTGGCACACAGCGAGCTGCATAACAACCCTAAATGAATCCTCTGTTCGGTGTTGCGTTGCTACTGTGCGAGAGCATTAATCTCATTACACCCACTTAAGTCACTAAACTTTGATCTATAAGCAGCAAACCTAAGCTCTGAGTCTGTTCCTCGCTGAAGGTTTTAGTTGCAGATGTGAAGGTTTTGGCATTCGAGCTGTTTATGGAATTTTGATAATGAAATGAGGGAAACGTGGGATACGCATCATTGCTTTCCAGATGAGCGCTTATGAACTGCATCTGGGAAGAATCTTAAAGAATATTCAGGCATTTGAAGTTTCCCATGTATCAAAATTACATTATTTACAGGGAGTGCAGAATTATTAGGCAAGTTGTATTTTTGAGGATTAATTTTATTTGAGGATTTAATTTGAACAACAACCATGTTCTCAATGAACACAAAAAACTCATTAATATCAAAGCTGAATATTTTTGGAAGTAGTTTTTAGTTTTAGCTATTTTAGGGGGATATCTGTGTGTGCAGGTGACTGTTACTGTGCATAATTATTAGGCAACTTAACAAAAAACAAATTTATACCCATTTCAATTATTTATTTTTACCAGTGAAACCAATATAACATCTCAACATTCACAAATATACATTTCTGACATTCAAAAACCAAACAAAAACAAATCAGTGACCAATATAGCCACCTTTCTTTGCAAGGACACTCAAAAGCCTGCCATCCATGGATTCTGTCAGTGTTTTGATCTGTTCACCATCAACATTGCGTGCAGCAGCAACCACAGCCTCCCAGACACTGTTCAGAGAGGTGTACTGTTTTCCCTCCATATCATTAGATTTTCTTCTTTTATACCCTTTCTTGCCAGCCACGCTGTGGAGTACTTGGACATGTGTGATGGAGCATTGTCCTGCATGAAAATCATGTTTTTCTTGAAGGATGCAGACTTCTTCCTGTACCACTGCTTGAAGAAGGTGTCTTCCAGAAACTGGCAGTAGGACTGGGAGTTCAGCTTGACTCCATCCTCAACCCAAAAAGGCCCCACAAGCTCATCTTTGATGATACCAGCCCAAACCAGTACTCCACCTCCACCTTGCTGGCGTCTGAGTCGGACTGGAGCTCTCTGCCCTTTACCAATCCAGCCACGGGCCCATCCATCTGGCCCATCAAGACTCACTCTCATTTCATCAGTCCATAAAACCTTAGAAAAATCAGTCTTGAGATATTTCTTGGCCCAGTCTTGACATTTCAGCTTGTGTGTCTTGTTCAGTGGTGGTCGACTTTCTGCCTTTCTTACCTTGGCCATGTCTCTGAGTATTGCACACCTTGTGCTTTTGGGCACTCCAGTGATGTTGCAGCTCTAAAATATGGCCAAACTGGTGGCAAGTGGCATCTTGGCAGCTGCACGCTTGACTTTTCTCAGTTCACGGGCAGTTATTTTGCGCCTTGGTTTTTCCACACGCTTCTTGCGACCCTGTTGACTATTTTGAATGAAACGCTTGATTGTTCGATGATCACGCTTCAGAAGCTTGGCTAATTTAAGACTGCTGCATCCCTCTGCAATATATCTCACTATTTTTGACTTTTCTGAGCCTGTCAAGTCCTTCTTTTGACCCATTTTGCCAAAGGAAAGGAAGTTGCCTAATAATTATGCACACCTGATATAGGGTGTTGATGTCATTAGACCACACCCCTTCTCATTACAGAGATGCACATCACCTAATATGCTTAATTGGTAGTAGGCTTTCCAGCCTATACAGCTTGGAGTAAGACAACATGCATAACGAGGATGATGTGGTCAAAATACTCATTTGCCTAATAATTCTGCACTCCCTGTAGTGTAACTTATTTTAATATTAGATTATAATATATTTCCTCTCTATATAAATGTAATATAAACTTCCTTTCAGCTTCTCCCATTAGGGGTCTCCACAGCAGATCAACCGTATGTTTGAATTGGCACATGTTACGCTGGATGCCCTTCCAAATGCAACCCTCCCCATTTATCCGGGCTTGGGACCGGCACTAAGAGTGGCTGGGGTTGGTTCCCTGACCGGGGATCGAACCCGGACCGCAGCGGTGAGAGCGCCGCATCCGAACCACTAGACCACCAGGGGACCCTTCAATATACATGTAATGTACTATACATAAATGTTTTAGGACACCTGACTGTGATCGAAATGTTAAAGGCACACAATTATTGGTATTGCCCCTTTTGTTTTGTCTGGTTTTTGGAAGCGGTTGCAATACTTTTTTCCCAAAACCCAAAACATTTGGAACCCAGACTGCACCCTAGGCCTCCTCACCCTTTATCACTACCTAACATTACTAACACCCTTGTGGCTGAACGAGCACAGATCTCCACAAGCACACTCCAAAATCTAGTTGAACATCTTCCCACAATAGTGGAGCAAAATATAACAGCAAATAGGGACTAAATATGAAATGAAATATTTTTTGAAAATCAACAAATCTTATGTTGTCTACAAAAACTTTTGTCCATGTAGTGTAGATTTTTTCCCCTATAAACAGAATTCTTTACTTTTATAACCAGTTTCCTATTTAATTCACAGTAGTTGCTGAATAATGTATATTGCTCCTGGATGATATGCCTAAGGGAACTGGACCAGTTGCTGGAGTTTTTGTTTCGATCCTGAACTTATCGTTCTGTTGGTTTCGAGTGTACACAACTATCTGGGCTTGCTCATGGTTCTCCAGTGTGCTCATGAGTCTTATAAAGAAAGAAAATAAAGAAAATCATAGTAAAGGTAACAAAAAATTTAACAAGGTAGCATAGTATAATTAGAATATTATTATTATTATTATTATTATTATTAATATTATTATTACAACTATCCCTGCCTGTGATTATGTTCAGATTTACCCTGGAAGTGGGTCTTTTTTACATTCCATTTTGCCTGCTTGCAATATTTTTTACATTTTGCTCTTACTGTAATAAACTGTAAAAAATGTCGCTTAAAAATCTGTTTTTCTTAAATTAAAAAAAAAAATTTGGAACTTCATTCTGATCTTACTGATCTAATCTTACAAGTATCTACTGTAGTCGCATTACTCTCTTGAGTCATGATTCTTTTTGGCATGCATGCAGGTTTATGTGTGTGTGTGTGTGTGTGTGTGTGTGTGTATGCATGTGAGAAAGAACCCTGTGTGTTCTGCAGCTGTCCGAGCTGGTCAGAGCAAAAACAAAAAGGGGAACTGTAGGTAAAAACTGACTAAGCATCCCGATTTGTATCTGTTTTTAAAGGAAGCATCTGAAATATTTTATTCTCATTAGCAATCTCAGCATTTATTTGTGCACATCTGTGTGCAATTCTCATGTTTCCCTACTACACAAATTATTATTTGCTGCTTTGCTCCTAAACTAAAAATAACCTCAATGCCCAGCAACGACAGTGCAAATAAGCACAAAAAACCCAAACCTTTTTTTTTATCCAGCAGCGTGTATACCTATGTGTGTGTTTGCTTTTAGTGGAGAGAGTGATTAGTTTCAGTGGTGGGACCACTAAAGAGAGAATCATCCATCATTCCCCAGACAAATGCATTAAAGATGCCAAAGTCCAGAGAGAGAGAGGAGAGAGAGAGAGAGAGAGAGAGAAGAGAGAGAGAGAGAGAGAGAGAGAAGGCAGGATTCATCTACAGGCACTAAAATGATAGACAGCATGAACAGTTTTGAGCTAACCCAAGCTAAAGCATAAATATGGATGAGAAGGAACGATCGAACAGAAAGCACAAGAAGAAGGGTTGCCCATGAAAGGCAGAACTAGGCAGTCGTAGAACTGTCAAAACCCCCGAGTAAGTGAGTGTCAGTTGAGTGATGCGGTGAGAGATAAAGAGCTATGTATAAAAAAAGAGAGAGAGAGAGAAAGAAAGTAAGAAAGAAAGAAAGAAAGAAAGATAGAAAGAAAGAAAGATAGAAAGAAAGAAAGAAAGATACTGATGAAAGAGGTAATGGGCAGCAGTGGACAGAAGGCGGAGGTGCATTAACCCCCACAAAGCTAATGTGCCAAGCGAGCCTCAAACACAGCTGTCCTGCCTGGCACAATACCACACTCACAGAAAAGAAAAAAAAAAGAAAGATTGAGCGAGGAAAACATAATACCATTGTTCTCCATTGTATTCCAATAGCCAAGGCAATAAGGGAGAGTAGCGGCAGCTAATCGCCATGACCATATGGATGCTAGCAGGCCTGACAGAGCGACCCAGTCTGAAAGAAAGAGTGCAATAGAGTGAACGGAAAGAAATTGAGAAGAAAACAACAGACAGCACAACAAATCGGGGCAGCTGGTCAGTGTGAGGCGGGCGTGCATGAGTGTGTTTACACTGAACACAAACAGGCTTTTAGAGGTGTAACAATGGGGCAGCGAATATCCAAATATTTCCAAATATTCAGTGTGATTTGAGAAATGCTTCAAAGAAACGGTAAAAAACTGTAAATCAAATATGCAATCAAATAAATACATTTGTGCAGTTGAATTTCATAAATGCCGTACAGAAGAAATTCAACCTTGTGCATTTTCAATCAGTGTAATCCAAACCGAAGATTATATCAGAAAATACTGAAACTGTGCACATCATACTGACAACATGCCTAAACATTTTGATGACCTTGTTTGTAAACAATGACAAAGCGACTAATTATTCTGATGGCAATGAGATGCTTATTAACATAAAAACTTTTGAGAGATGAACTAAAGATTAAAAAAAATAATAAAAATACAGGCTTTTGCAAGAAATCCAATATAATGTGCTGTTTTGTACTACGTGTTTTAAGAAATGCACTTACTGGTTTGCAAATATTAAGGATGATTCGAGAAACGTTCCAATGAAATGCCATGAAATAAAGATAATAGACTGTTGGGAATCATTTACATATTCATGAACAAAAATAAAAAAACGTATAAAAACATATAGCATTAACGTTCAACTTACTATAATACTGTACACTACACTACAGTTTTTACATCAAACATTTACACTAAAGGTACAAAATAGTGGACACGCTATGCTATCACTTAAATGTGGCATTTTCATATCTATTTTTTCTAACATCTTTTGGGAAGATCTTCCACTAGATCTTGACATATGCTTGTGGACATTTGTGCTCATTCAGCCACAATGGTGTTGGTAAAGTCAGGTACTGATGTAGGGGGAGGGAGGAGGCCTGGGGGGAAGTCAGTGTTCCAATTCACACCAATAGGGTTGAGGTCAGAGCTCAATAGCAGGCCACTCAGGATCTTCTGCCCCAACCCATGTCAATCATATCTTCATGGAGCTCACTTTGTGAAGAGGCGTAATGCAACCACATCCAAAGACATGGATGGATTGATAGATTGATAGATAGATAGATAGATAGATAGATAGATAGATAGATAGATAGATAGATAGATAGATAGATAGATAGATAATGTTATAACACACACATGTACACATGCAAGACCATCAGTCTTCCAGTTGTTTGTCTGTTGTCATTATGTGTTTTCCTCCTTTTTCTCTTTCTCTTTTTTTGGCTGATCAAAGCCCCATCTGCTAACCCATAACTGCACTTGAGTATATTAATTCACTTCTCCAGACACCATCTGCCCACCCGTTCACTCTCTCTCTCTCTCTCTCTCTCTCTCTCTCTCTCTCTCTCTCTCTCTTACACACTTCTCAATTCAAAACACAACCTGAGCTCCGTGAACATCACCTGTCCTCTTTATTTGGGTTTGGATACCTGCTACACTTGAACACCTGTTACTCACTGGCCTTGTGCCAGTTCGTCTTTGTGTCATGAAACCAAAACCATGAAGAACCGATCTTAAAGACCCCCCCTTACGTGTTTGCTACCATTTGATCCTCGGCTGCTTAGCTTGTTCTGCCACTTAAGCTCTTTAGTCAGTTACCTCATAAAACTGTATGAACAGCTCCATGAAAAACAGGCTATTCTTCTGCAAGAAAGTTTTCTTCCTCCCCCTAGTGAGCGTGGTAAAATAATTAGTATGGCTACCTAGCTGTTAACCAAGAGCAGCCCCCTCAGGCCTCAGAGCGCCAGGCTTAATTACTGCTATCGCTGCTGCCGCTATTCCCAGGTACCCTAATCGTATCTGGCAGTTAGGGTTTCGTTACAAATCAATCTGTCCCAAGAAAGAGAGAATGCAAGATAGATAGCCGTGCCACTTAACGGCAATCCTGAGTATGTTTTTATTGGAAAATTTGTTATGAGTTTAGTGAGTTTACTTGAGACGTTTGCTAGCACCATAATGTTTAATGAGAGAAACAAGCACATCCATCAAAATTAAAGAGGAAAAACCAACACTTTGTTAGTGCCATGCTCATTAAAAATCTAATATAGCTATAGGGGACATAACGCACCTTTTTCTCCAATTTCATGTTAGTCTTGAGTACTTTTACAATAGTTTCTTTAAAGAAGTAGATGCCGACCCCGCAAACATCCCAAACCATCTAGAGACGTACCAGTGCCAATTGGATCCCACTTCATGTGGAGTTTTGACATTGGACCTCCTGGAGTGTTTAAAGGCTCTGGCACGGAGAAGCTGGTGTTGGATCTGTGATAATCTCAAATGTTGAACTATTTTATGAGGTGCTCAGTAGCTCCTGGTTTTATAACCACAAATGACTGTATAAGACTGTAGAAAGGACATTACTCATAATCTTACACTCGGGTGCTCATGTTAGTTCTCACTCTCCAGTGTTCTGTATTGTTTAAAGATTTATGATCACACTCTTGATATCACCCAAATGAGGATGGGTTCCCCTTTTGAGTCTGGTTCCTCTCAAGGTTTCTTCCTCATAACATCTAAGTGAGTTTTTCCGGGTCACAGTCACCATGGCTGTTTATCAGGGATAAATACACACCAATAACCTTAACTGTTCGATTCTGTAAAGCTGCTTTGAGACAATGTGTGTTGTGAAAAGCACTGTAGAAATAAACTTGACTTGGCTTGACTTTTGCATCCTCCATATCTGTCAAGAGTCTTCAGTTTGATACAGATTTACTCTTCTCTTTTCGAAAACAGCCGAGCACTTAAAGAGTCGTGAGCATGTGCAGCTTTTGCGTAGCGATCATCTGCAAGCCGTGACATCGCTATAAATAAAACAGGAACCAAAATTCGTAGTCTTAAATAAATTATGGCTAACAATCAGATCCAGCTGTACATTTTTAATCCAGAATTGGTTCCTGAGTCTGAAATTAAACATTAAAAACAGTAACAAAGACTACAGCAGGACATGTGACTTGTCCGTATGATAAATACTGAACAAGGTTTTCCTTTTTTCACATCCAAAAACACACTAAATGCTTTGTACATGCATTTAGAAATAACCTTAAAAGGAATTTCACCCTCTATGACGTCATAACGGGCCATAGTCAAAAATGATTATTTTTCCAAAACGTATACAAACTCAAAAGGAGTGAATTTTAAACAGAAATACTCCATCATACATCAAAATAGCTTTTTTTTTACTTTTGGGTTTCTCGGCATTGAGAATCTAACTTTTCAACAGTGTAAATAACTCAGAATGCATGTAATAGCCTCATTTTTTAAACATTTTTGAGCTTTAGACCCAGAGTTCAAAGTCCCAGCATGCAATGCAGCCATACAATGCAGAGTCTTCAGACAACGTTGTATATTGAAAACGAATCTGTTTAAGTGAACAAGCTCTTTTTATGCAGAGCCTAAGTAAGGACTAAAACCCCATATCAGTATCAGCAGTTTGTTGAATGGCATTGTGGGTAATGTAGGAAACCAGAAACTCTAATTTCATGACAAAATGAACATCACAGAAGGTCACGTGCTAATTATAAATGTTATTCGAAGTGAATTTTCCCTTTCGGTTCAGCTGCTGTTAATTTCACATGGTTAGATTCAGAAATGGAAATGAGGTGAAATAGAGATTTATGTTTTACGACATGTTGTTCTTACATTGCTGAGTTTTTTTTTTATTTTTTATGCCAGACATTTAGCAGGGATGGCTGGCTCACTCTTTGTAATGAGGGTCATTACAGTTCAACTACACACTCCATTTAGATGTCGTGCTATTACAGAAAGAGAGAGAAAGAGAGTGTGGGAGAGAGAGAGGGAGAGAGAGAGAAAGAGAGAGAGAGAGAAATAAAGAAGGGGGGGGGGATTACTCCAGAATGAGACAGATCCTCATCAAAGCTTGTGTGTAACCTGAAGCGGCGGGCCTCGAGCACTTGGCTTCTGTAGCGTATGCCTGACACATGTGCCATTTACACACACACACACACACACACACACACACACACACACACACACACACACACACACACACACACACACAATCTCTCTCTCTTTCTCTTGTTCTCTCTTTTTGCAGTTATCCTGTGTCTCTTTTAGAAAGGAAACTAAGACCTGGGGCTGGAAGAAAAAGTGACATAAGGACGAATAGATGGGATCTTGCATATCACTTACATCTGGGAACTGAACAATGACAGCTGCTGATGTCAAACAGGTGCTGAGATTCATGCCTACAGGGAGATGAGGGTGTGTCTGCAGCCATCCCTCTAACTCACGCTCTCTGCCACAAGAGTTACATTTCAGTAAATAGAGTGAAAAAAAAACTAAACCTCCTGTCACATGACACAACCCATAAACACTTACAACAACTTCCCATCCAATTCATCTCAGAGGGATCAAATAGGAAACACATTATAGATTAGGATACTGGAGGAACCTGGTAAAAGTGGATGAGAGCTGTTTTATGGATTTGCTGTAGTTCACAGGTTTTTTATCGAAATGCCTTTTTGAAATTTATTTATTAATTGTAGAGCAGTGTTCACAGAAAAAACACTTATCTATCAACTGCTTAATGTATTTGTTCATCCAGTCATCCACCCAGTCATCTATCCAGTCATCCATCCATCCATCCATCCATCCATCCACCCATTCATCCAACTATCCATCCGTACATCCATCCATCCATAGATCTATCCTCATATTTATTTGTTTATCCATCCATCCATCCATCCATCCATAGATCCATCCTCATATTTATTTGTTTATCCATCCATCCATCCATCCATCCATCCATCCATCCATCAATCCATCCATCCATCCTTCCATCCATCCATCCATTTATCCATCCATCCATCCATCCATCCATCCATTCTTCCATTCATCCATCCATTTATCCATCCACTCATCCATTCATCTATTCATCCATCCATTCATCCATCCATAGTTCCATCCTCATATTTATTTGTTTATCCCTCCATCCATCCATCCATCCATCCATCCATCCATCCATCCATCCATCCATCCATCCATCCATCCATCTATCCATAAATCCATCCTCATATTTATTTGTTTATCCATCCATCCATCCATCCATCCATCCATCCATCCATCCATCCATCCATCCACCCATTCATCCATCTATCCATCCGTACATCCATCCATCCATCCATCTATCCATAAATCCATCCTCATATTTATTTGTTTATCCATCCATCCATCCATCCATCCATCCATCCATCCATCCACCAATCTACAGATCCATCCTCATATTTATTTGCTTATTCATCCATCCATCCATCCATCCATCCATCCATCCATCCATCCATTAATTTATCTACATATTTAAATTTGTTGCCATCTACATATTAATATTTCTTCTTTACTATTTATCCATTTGGTTTAATTGTTTAATTATGCATTTAAAATGTGTTATTCATTTCTATTTACTTTGTCATTCATCCATTTATGAATGTACAATATATAAGTATGTATTTATTCATTCATTAGATAGTTTATTTGTTTATTTGTTCATCATCATTCATTCATTCATTCATTCATTCATTCATTAATTCTGTGTGTCCTTTGACAATTATTATTATTATTATTATTATTATTATTATTATTATTATTATTATTATTATTATAGTAAAAAAAATAGTTATGATTGTCCTTCAGTGTAATTACATAGCTGTCTGCTTGAAGACTTACTCACCAGGATTGTGGGATATCTCCCCCTGTTCCTGCTTTGTAAGACCTGTAATCATGCTGCTGCTGGAATTTGGAGCTTACCAGCCTTTTTTTCAGTGTGTGAAAGCCTGTGACTGATTCAGCCCGTCATGAAGGTGACACTGCTTTAGTTTGAAAGAGAAGAGTTAAGACGCTTCTGCAGTCACATCATCAATAAAGGCAAATAAGCAGTTTCCACTGGCAGCCATACACAAGAAGCAGCCATGTTGTTTATAATTCATCCGATATTCACATCAAATCCAGTGAATGAAGGCTGATATTGAGCACTTTAATCTCATTGGCGTTGCTTTATTTCAATCCGGGGAGTGTGAAGCCAAACCAACGACAACAGCAAAAATAAATAAATACAACGTGTGTCACTGTTTAAACACAGGGTTTTAAATACAGTGTGGGCTGAGAATTCCTGTGGTCTGTGGACAGAATAGAGGCTCCGTTTCATTAGCTGGATGGACACATGCACTTTTAGTGTCGAACCATTTATTTAGGCTAAAGAAAAGCCTGTGACGGGCGTGACAGCGCAGCTTCATGCCAAGACACTGGTTTCTGTCTCGCGTTCAAATATGTGTCAGAGAAGCTAAATAACTGGAGTTGAGCCTGCAGTTGCTGTGAGCTTAAAAAAAAAAAAAGAAAAGATAAAAAAAAACAGCTTTGGATGTGTCGATGAGAGTGTTACGACGAGCACCGAATACATGCAGAGGGTTCATTCACACACCCTGACAGACACACACACCCACGTGCGCAGCGTCATTGCGTCTAGCAGAGCGGATATCACCTCCGTAACAACTGCAGTGAAGTGATAATGTAGTCATGGTTCATTAAGGGAGCCTCTGCTCACACGCTTAGCACTGCTGGGTAAAGCCGTACTCTTTCACACCATCGTCTCGATTGGTGCCTGTGTGTGTTTGTGTGTGTGTGTGTGCACAAACCTAATTAGCTAATCTAATTTGTAACCTACAACTTTGAAAAACATTTCATTCCAAGCTCAGAAAATTCTGGCTTTCCTGAAAGAGCGTATCTATGATATATCCCTAATTATACACACTTTAATATATGCATATGACAACGTTTTCAGAAAAACTGTAATAGACTCTACAGTAGCAGAGAAAAGTGCTGGATGTTAGCAAGCTACACTATATGAACAAAGTATTGGGTCTTCTGAGTATTTCAGCCAAATGCATGGACACAATTGTTTAAGGTC
Organism: Silurus asotus; assembly: GCA_024362625.1. NCBI lineage: Eukaryota > Metazoa > Chordata > Actinopteri > Siluriformes > Siluridae > Silurus > Silurus asotus. The sequence continues at coordinate 1,068,445 of MU551630.1, forward strand.
TTTGGATTGGTAGCATTTCATATTCCCTTCACTTAGAATAAGAGACCCACGCTTGTTCTAACACCTGTTGGCAATGCCCCTGTACACAAAACCAACTCTATGAAGATATGGTCACGTGGGTCAGGGTGAAAAATCATTACGAACATACCATAGAACACATGAAGACATTTGCCATGAATTTGAACAATGACTCAATCTAAATCAGTATTTGAGTTTACCGACGCCCCTTGTGGCTGAATGAGCACAAATCTCTACACTAACTCTTCAAAATCTGGTGGATCATCTTCCCAGAAAAGTGGAGGTTATTCTAACAGCAAATGGGGACTATTACTTTTAAGGCATTTGGCATATGCCTTGATCCAGAGTGACCTACATTTGTCTCATTTGTACAACTAAGCAGCTGTGGTGTTAAGGGCCTTGCTCAGGGGCCCAGAAGTGGCAGCTTGGTTTAGCTGGGATTTGAACTCCTGACCATGTCCAATGCCTTAACCACTAAGCTACCATCTCCCCAAAATGGGGATGAAATGTGGAATGGGATGTTCAAAAAAGCACGTACGAATCTTATGGGCAGGTGTATATTTTTTCTACACAATACTGGAAAGATTTAAATTGCTCTAAATTATTGGAAGAAAACTTTAAAAATTATACTCGAATTTTGTTTATTTATTGGTAAATAGCACCAAGTGGACATTACAGCACATCGTGTGGAGGTATATATGAGCTCGAGCAAGACTACACCCACCTCCAAGACAGGGTTATAGTAAAACCCTGTTAGAGAGATAAAAGTACAGCAACAAGAACAAACAACCACAAAAAAGAGTAGGTTAAGAATTTAAGCATTCTTTTTTAATAGCTTAGTTAAAATGAAGGTCTGGTCTCTATTCAAAATCAGCCAGCGACCTTAGTAATGTTTCTGTAATCAAGCTCAAGAAGGAGTGATTGCAGTTGTGTAGATGAGAAACGAACCATTCAAATGTTATGCCTTGAGCAGGAAAAAACACCCAGAATGTGGAATTTAACGTGACTTAGTCTTGTGGTCGCAAAACCCAAGAAGACAAGAATATAGAGAAATGAACAGATAATCATTACATTGTCTGTCTCAGACTCTTGGTAAACATGTTGCACATGAAATGTCTAGCACTTTCAAAGCAAATAATGTTAGAAGTAAAACCGGTCCAGACTGGTCAATGTGACTAAAGCCAGTTTTCAGATTAATTGTGTAAGATGGAAATAATATTTGAGTCAAATTGAATATTAAAGTGAAGATCAAATTGAGCTGGAGGTAAAGATTATGTCCATTAGCATGTATTGTTTCCATTATGAGTTTCACATTAGTCAATTCCCTCTTCCTATTGGTTGACACTGTCTGACATTTGCCACTTATTGTCTTTGCTCGTGTACAAAATTACAACCAAATATATTCTTTTATGATGTATACATTTTGTGTGATCCCATAAAGCTGACTTTAGGGGTTAACAGTATGGTGGTTTCCCATTTGTATCTGGCATTTCTTAATCAGTTTTCCTGAAATTATCCCCCATAATATATATATTCATTATATATTATTATAATGTTCACATCACTACTCAACCATACAGACACACCCTTAGTGGGAAGTCCGTCCATCACAGGATGTCATATTCCCACATATTTGCACATTCATTCACACGTCTGTAATATACAGTCATTTCCATCTACACATCTGATGGTCAGATTCTGACCTCAACCCTACTGTACACTTATGGATTGAACTGGAATATATACTGTATATACAGTGTCCTCATTGTTATTCTGAGAAAACAGACTTGGCAGAGAGTAAACTGCAGAGCAACCCGACCTCCAAAATCCAGCAAAATCCAGCAGAGCTGTATGTGAATCACCATTCCACAATTGCTAGTGGTCCCTGTCTCACACACACTTTCTGAACCTTGAAATTCCTTTCCAGATGTCAATATTATGCCTTTTTAAAGCTGTGAAATGTATCATTATGAACAGATGGTTGCAGGACACCACATCTATGAGCTTTCAGTGAACAGTGAGTAATTTGTTACAGAAAGCTAATTAAAAGACACATAAGAAGAGACTGAAGACTCGCAAATGAAAACAGATGAAATTTAACCTGGTTACAACTCCATACCATACGTGTCTCCGTGCATGACCGCAGCACACACGGTTCTTTCACTTACAGGCTGGGAAAAAATGTCAGGAATCCATTCCATGGCACACCACGATAACCCTCTGCTCTGTTTACACTCGAGAAGAACGAGAGGAAAACAGGCAAGAAGGCGGAGGGTGATGCAGAGGTCACGGGTGGGCACGGTAGATCGAGTCTATCATAAATTCTAACGACTTTCCGCCTTGAGGAAATTACACTCTATTAATGCAATGAATAAATCTAACATTCTACATTTACTAAACACAGGGGCAGCAATTTTTTATGATCATAGGACAAAGCAGAACATTTTTAAATTACATTTTTTTTGGAGCAAGTGGGGACAGTGGGGGTAAAAAAGTTACAAGTTAGAACTAAAATGTTACATTGTCTTTTTCAGTGTGCTGTTGTGATATTCTATTAAATCTCTACTCATTTCAATGTCCATCTAATTCCTCACTTCCATGCTCTATAATCTGTGCAATTGTTTAGGTGTTTACTGGGTTCATATCAGGTAAATATCAATTTATCAAACTGTTATATCTCAACAAGAAAAACTAAATTAAAGAATTAAACACATCAGGGCACATCAGACCCCAACTATATTCCAGTTTTCCATTTTTAAAAGCATGACATCTGATAATTCGTTTCTCGTGTTTATGACTGCCAGAATTTTTCTAAAAGTGTAGTTCCTGTTATTACAACTACAAACAGTTTCGGATTTATAATGTCTCTTTCTTTTCCTCTTGAAATAAAAAAAAATAAAAAATTTGATCTGTCCTGTGACCTTTTTCTGCATAATAAAACAATTATAAAAAATAAATAAACAAACAAACAAGCAAACAAACAAATAAATAAATAAATAAAAATGTGTATCTCTGGGTGTTACAAAATGCTGAAAAAATTTTTCTTCAGCATAGCAAATAAAAATCAAAGAATAATAACTTTTTAAAAAACTTCTCATTGTTGAAAATGTAAAATATCTACATTAGTACATTAATTTTTAGTTTTTTGCTATCTTTGACTTTTACTATTTTGGGTTTGATGGAGTCTTGAAATACCTGTATGTAAAACAATTGATCCACAACTGATCCGTCGTAATCTATCAGTGGCTTAATCGAACATTCTGGCTTAGTTCTGAGAAGTTCATATGGATCATAAGGTTAAAATCAACAGGAGAGTGGCAGGAAATGGGAGCCCAACACATCCTCTTCTTACAGTGTTATGCTGTGTGTAATTTATATATACATTCTTTGCAAAACAACGTCCCCACCACTGACCCTCCAACCTGCCCTGCCCTGCCCTGCCCTGCCCTGCCCTTCACTGCACCACAGCATGTTATACGAAATTTTCTGCAAACTCTGAATATTTTGCTTTAATTTGTATCATATTATTAACCAGTTGAACAAATGGCTCCAGAGCAGCGACGAAATGCTCCTTCATTTTCAGTTTGGAAATGTTGTGTGCTTTAGGGCATTAATTATTTTGGTGTTGTGAGATTTTAATTACGACACTTTGTGCAATTAAACGAATAGAGAAAAATCAATAAAAAATTGATGTTCTCTTTTTATGTGTGTGCTCCGAAACAGTAAAAAAAACTTTTTTCTTATATTTCTGCCTTTATTAATTAAACAAAAAAGTTAATCAAGGCATCATAATTCACATTTTGTTTTTCAATTGTTAATAAAAAAACACACGAATAAACGCAATGCGACCTGACCTGAATAAAACTTATAATTCTGAAATATAATTCTTAAAATATTCTTATAATATACCAAAAAAATCACATTAAAATGACTGCAGCGATTCTAGCATGTTCTACTGCGAACACTTGTATTATTGAAAATTAATCTAAATCTGAATGAATTGCTTTTAACCTCCTATGACCTGGGTGTCCACATACGTGGACATTGTGCACAATGGTGTCTTTATTGTTTTCTGTAGATACAGGCCGAGTGTCCACATAAGTGACATAATTTCTTTCCAAGAAGAGCTTCATGTTCAAAGAATTGGTTCTTCCTAACCCCAAATAACTGGAAGAAATCTAAAATGCAAGCCAAACCGAAGCTCAGGTCTTAGGAGGTTAAAGTTAGAAGTTAAGTCAATGAAGATATAGTAGATAGTTTATATATTAAAATATATGCCATATAAAACAATTTGTTGGACCTTTATAGTTAAAGGACAGCAAAAATGGCTTCTAAAATAGATGCTTGATTATCAAACCCCCTGTTGCTTGGCAACATTGATCTTTTTGCATTTACATTTATATTTATGGCATTTTTCAGATGCCCTTATCCAGTGCCACCTACAGCTGAGCAGCTGTTGATGGTTAAGGGCCTTGCTCAAGGGCCCAGCAGTGCAACTTGTTGATGTTGGGATTTGATCTTGTGACCTTGTGAGTTCAATGCATTAACTACAAAACTTTCAGCTTTGTTATAATAATCATTACAAATGCTTCGAAAACATTCCAAAAAGAATTCATAGTCGTATATAAACAGTCATCATTGTGCAGAATTACTCAAGGAGACGTGTGTGTGAAGGATTGTGAAACGTGCAAAACAGTCTATATGTATGTACGTGCATGCGTACAGTTCAAGCAGGACCCAAATGGACAGCACTTCCTGCCTTTTTCCAAAACAAACAGGAATTAGCAGAAAGCATTCTGAGAATGTGCTCTTAATTAACTGTGAGTGAGTGAAAACACATTTCTAGGAAAAACACACAGAAGAAAACGTCAATTTACGTATATCCGAATGTCCTAAAATAACCGCAAGGCAAATCAAGACGCTGTGCAGCATTTAATCCCACCCTCAGAAAGCCAGTCTATAATTATAATGTTTAATACTGTAGTATGTTATAATATTGTACAAGAACACCAACAGCTAAACGACTCATTACACAACACCCACTACCTCAACCTTCACCACCTCAGCCTGTCACGATACACACCACACACATTTCAAAATTGTATATCTTGAACAGCTGCACTTTATGGGGTAATAATTATTAAGAGGTAACACTGTTTCCTGCCTTCTCTGAATGGGAATGTAAATACTGCTGCATATGTTTACTCCATGAACCGTTTCTTGTTTTAGGTTCATTATACTGTAAATTCTACAACCTAAGTTCCAAAAAATGTTGGGACACTGTGGAAAATGTCAATGAAAACAGAATGCAATGATCTGCAAATCTTATAAACCCCAAAACACAGAAAACATATCTAATGTTGAAATAGAAGAAATTTTAATTTTTTTTTGAATTTTTAGGAAAAGATGGTCATTTCTAATATATGGCTATAAAACGTGTAAAATAATTATAACTTTTACTTAAAAATAAACAGCTGGAAGAACACCTAGCAACTAATTAGATTACAACAAGTCAATAAAATGATCAGGATTTGAAAGTGATTCTTAGAGCGAAAGTCTCCTAGAAGTAAAAATGAGTAAAGGTTCACTAGTGAGCACCAAATCAATAGGTTCACTAATCTGCATCTATAAATAATACACCTTAAGATATTTTCTTTTTTGTGAGCTTTCATTATCCACAATAAATTGGTGTATTTGAGTTCTTATAGAGTGCTTAGGAGTTGTATAAGGAAATATTAGCGGTTTATAGCAAAGAATTTCGAGATTTAAGTAATATATGAGAAATTTCATATTTAGTATTTATAATTCATTATTTTGTATTAAACTACTAAGAGTATTAAACTACATGTGGTGTAACAGTGTGGTCAGAGCTTATAACATCTGCAGTGATGTATTTTAAAGCTGTTTTAAGTGAAGTTATATGCTCATGCTAACTTCTGACTGACTTAGTCACCAACCAGCGACACCCTTTTCGTAAATAATATTTAGTTATACATGGTTGCTGTAAAAAAGTAGAGAATTATGGGATGGTGTGGAGCAGTGATAGACAGTAATTTCGCAATTTTACCAAACAAACAAACAATCCAGGAAAGCATTCTGGGAATGCACTTCTAATGGAATGCATATAAGTAGAACGTTTTCATGGGAATGTGCACAGGAGAGGAACATCATGTTGCATCCAAGCAGACCAAAACAACTAGAGTTCAAATTAAGATTAATTAAGACCACAACGGAGTTCAAAAAAATTATGTTTCTTTCCCTCTGTGAAACACTAAACTGCTTAAACAAATTTTTTTATATCAGTCTAAGGAAAAAATTTTTACACGCTATTAAATGATTTCTCTCTCTCTCTCTCTTTCTCTCTCTCTCTCAATTCTCATCATAAGTCACAAACCCTGTAAAATATATGAGTTTGGTTCTATAGCCTCCGGTTTAGACTGCGTGAAATCATCTAGAAAAACAATCCCAAAGTTTCTCGTTTTAGGTTCATTATACTCTAAATTCTACAACCTAAGTTCCAAAAAATGTTGGGACACTGTGGAAAATGTCAATGAAAACAGAATGCAATGATCTGCAAATCTTATAAACCCCAAAACACAGAAAACATATCTAATGTTGAAATAGAAGAAATGTAAAATTTTTTGGAAATTTTTAGGAAAATATGGTCAATTCTAATATATGGCTACAAAACGTGTAAAAAAATTATAACTTTTACTTAAAAAAAAACAGCTGGAAGAACACCTAGCAACTAATTAGATTACAACAAGTCAATAAAATGATCAGGATTTGAAAGCGATTCTTAGAGCGAAAGTCTCCTAGAAGTAAAAATGAGCAAAGGTTCACTAGTGAGCACCAAATCAATAAATTCACTAATCTGCATCTATAAATAATACACCTTAAGATATTTTCTTCTTTGTGAGCTTTCATTATCTACAATAAATTGGTGTATTTGAGTTCTTTTAGAGTGCTTTGAAGTTGTATAAGGAAATATTAACGGTTTATAGCAAAGAATTTCAAGATTTAAGTAATATATGAGAAATTTCATATTTAGTATTTATAATTCATTATTTTGAGTAAATCATCTGAGTATTAAACTACATGTGGTGTAACAGTGTGGTCAGAGCTTATAACATCTGCAGTGATGTATTTTAAAGCTGTTTTTAAGTTATATGCTCATGCTAACTTCTGACTGATTTAGTCACCAACCAGCGACACCCTTTTCGTAAATAATATTTAGTTATACATGGTTGCTGTAAAAAAGTAGAGAATTATGGGATGGTGTGGAGCAGTAATAGACAGTAATTTCGCAATTTTACCAAACAAACAATCCAGGAAAGTATTCTGGGAATGCACTTCTAATGGAATGCATATAAGTAGAACGTTTTCATGGGAACGCACACAGGAGAGGAACAACACATTTTTTTATATCAGTCTAAGGAAAAAAATTTAACACGCTATTAAATGATTTCTCTCTCTCTCTCTCTCTCTCTCCAACTTTGATTATGGAAAATTCTCATCATAAGTCACAAACCCTGTAAAATATATGAGTTTTGGTTCTATAGCCTCCGGTTAAGACTGCGTGAAATCATCTAGAAAAACAATCCCAAACTTTAAGAAGGTCAGGAAAAAGGCCCCGTTTTTTTTTTTTTTTTTTTCATTTTTGACAGTGTTTACAATTTTGAGTTTGAGCGCACACATAGCATTATAACACATGCAAAAAAACAAACACACTGTATACACAAAAATTGTTGCATTTTATTAATAAAGTTTTGTTTGATCTAAAAAGTCGAACTGTATATAGTGTTGTTTAAAAGCCTCAAGTATGTCATCATTTCTATAGGAACACTTCAAAACCTATTAATAATAGATTGTTGTTTATGTTGAACATTTACAGAAGGAGTCTCCAGTGTCAGCATTTTGTAACAGTCAGTATGACTGCCATTATTTTTTATCTTTTGTTTACAACTGTAATAATATAAAGAACAAAAAGTTAACTTGTTACAGTGAAGTTACACATCATTAAATATAGAAATATAAGTGGTCAAAAAATGGTGCAATGTATGTAAACTGGTGTATTGAGTGTCATCATTTCTTACTATCTATCTATCTATCTATCTATCTATCTATCTATCTATCTATCTATCTATCTATCTATCTATCTATCTAGCTGTCTGGCTGTCTGGCTGTCTGTCTGTCTGTCCTTTCCATCTATCTATCTATCTATCTATCTATCTATCTATCTATCTATCTATCTATCTATCTATCTATCTATCTATCCACCCATCCATCCATCCATCGACTACTGTAGGATTCCAGACATGTTCCAGCATGATAATGCCCCTGTTCACAAAGTAAGCTCCATGAAGATATGATTGACATGGGTTGGAGCAGAAGATCTTGAGTGGCCTGACTTCAACTTTATTGAACACCATTAGGATGAAATGGAACACTGTCTTTTTATCAGTGCCTTTGCAAATGAAGGAGCAGAATGAGCACTATCTATTATATTGAATGGAAATCTATCTACTATATCCATGGTCATATTCACAGAGTTTAATGCTATAAGGACCTTTGTATTGCATTATAATCACATCACACCATCCCATTGTGGGTAATTTCCTATAACAGCATGGACCGTTATGTTTTATTTCGTACTCATTCACATTAACAAGATAAGGGGTCTCGTAAACAGACCGTTGTACTTGATTTAGAAGTGGATAAATAAACAAACACATAGACATCTTGCGTGTTGAAAAAGAAACATTAAGCCCAGGGGCCTCATTGGCTGTGATTATGTTAAATAAGTGTTGACTGTTGCAAATTCTACATTAGTCAGGCACATTTGCTAACTGTCTAGCTAGCTTACTCGAGAAGCACACTGAAGTTTTGTAATGTAACGGGGCTAGAAGACAGTCCTTGCTGAAGGACAATCAGAGACCTTGGAGACAAATCGAAAATGATGGCCATTACTCTTCATTTGCTCCTCACTTACAGCCAACCTTCAGTTCACTCAGTGTGTGTGTGTGTGTGTGTGTGCGGTGGAGACAGGAGAGAGAATGTGTTAAAAAAAGTTGCAAATACATTCATTTTACAGTATGCACTGTTTGAGAATACGTGAGTGAACGAGTGAGTGAGAGACGAAAGTATAAAGCATGCCGGAGTGATGTTTGGTGCATATTACATTAAAGAGTCTACTATAGAAAATCAAATATTCAAGAGGACGCAGATTGCTCAGGTACCATATCGCTCAGATAATATTCTCTACTCCTTAGAGTAGATATTGGATCGAATATAGACCTGAAAAACTCTTCAACAAATACCACTCCACTACTGTTTTTAAATTGTGTAACATCGGTCAAACAAACTATTATTGAACTCAAATAGTCTTTCATACAACTATCATACTTAGAGTCTCTGCATCAAACAACAGATACAGAGATCTACTTTGTAGCAGTAGTGCATTTGAGTAATAGAGTAAGAAATATATATTTATTTTTCACATTCACATTACTACATGGGGAAATTCCCCATCATGCATTTATACTATGCATTGATGAAGCATTTAGGACTAATTTAGGATTAAATTATATGTAATACAATTTTAATACATTTTTATTTGAAAGGAAGGAGGAAGACAGTGAACAATGACTTTCTTGGTAGGCTACTGTTTAGATACAAGCCGTGTAACAGACACTGTCTTTTGTTAAAGCCTGTGTAAAGTTCATTAGTTTCAGGGTAGACATATATAAGACTGCGGCTTATAGACAGGTGCGTCTTATTTATGTCCAAAATAAATTATTTTGTAAAATTCAGTGGGTGCGGCTTATATTTGGGTGCGCTTAATAGTAAGTTTGTCCCTGATGAGCGAGCCGCTGGTGACTGTGGCAAAGAAAAAAACTCTCCAAAATGGCATAAGGAAAAAACCTTGAGAGGAACCAGACTCAAGAGGGAACCCATCCTCATCTGGATTGCACCGAATGTCCATTTATAGCAGATATACGACGTTGAGGTGCAGTGATGATGATCGGAAGCAAAAAGTAGCCCTTAGTCAATGTAGGAGTCTGTTGACATGAACTACAGTCCAAATCCATCATCAAAGCTCCCGTTCTAAATGTTGAGTGGGAGGTGGTTGCTTAGTGGTTAAGGCATTAAATCTGAAGGTCGTGAGTTTAAATTCCAGCCACACCAAGCTGCCACTCCTGAGCCACCTGACAAAGGCCCATAACCCCAGTTTTATAAATAAGATAAAAGTCGCTCTGGATAATGGCGTCTGCCAAATGCCGTAAATGTAAATGAGTGCAATGTTATTTGGATTCTGCAGTAGATTATCTGAGTTATAGAGTAAATTATAGCAGCAGTTAAATATTATAAGAAAATGACTAAAGTACAGCATATAAGTATTTCAAGTATTTATTATGCAGTATCAATATTTGGCATATATTTGAGGTCTGATATTAGGATAATGAATATGTTTATTTTTGAGTATTTAAGGCCTAGTAGTAGATGTATGTACAGTCAAAGGTATGATTATTATGTACAATGAGGCACATATTGTTTATGAGTATGTAGAGTGTAAGAGATATTGAGTGCATAATATTTCCTCTATATATAATTGCATCTGAATAGTCTTCAGTATATACAGTACATAAGAATATCAGCAGGCCACTCAAGATGTTCCACTCCAATCCATGTAAGCCAAAATAAAATAGGAGAATTGTATATAAGGCAGATAAATAAAATAGAAAATTAAGATAAAGATAAAGGGTATGCTTATGACACAGGTATGCTTAAGATACAGAGTATGCATGGTATGCATTAGCATTTAAAAAAAAACTTTATTAGCATTATCACTAGCATTTTATTATCTCCCATTAATAATGTATAATTCACTATCTATTTTTAAGTATATTAGTCCTTTCGTAGAATTTCTATACCAGGAAGTGTGAGGTATTCACTATTGGTATTACAGTTATGCTGTTCTGTAGTAGAGTAATGATCTTCTTTTTCAGTCTTCACAAACGAAGAAAAATGTCTTCTTTTCAAACATAAAATACAATGATTCCATGTAATTAACACCAAACAGTGCAAAGCCAGAAGAGAGCCAGACTGTCTTTAAAATATAATCGTCTTTTATAAAACACTTCATTCTACATTTCAGTCCTCCAGAACACAGTCCCAATATTCCCTGATGTCTTAACACAGAATGCAGCCAACACATTCGTTCTCTCACACTTACAGTGTTGCCAATGATGAGATAAAGAATATTTTACACTACACCCATTGTTTGGTATCTTGCTCATCCTCAAACTGTTGCAAAGCACGTGCGTTTGTATCTGGAAGTTCCTAACTCACCATGCCTCCATCTGTAGTCCTACCTAAATTATTGTGATTATCTCATTGCCTAATGCCAATCACGCTGCATGGTAATTTAATATTCAAAGCTCATTTATCATCTTGACAGTCTGTTCATCTTTCTACAGCGGCAGAATGGGTTCTTATGCTATTCCGCATGGTGTTAGTTAGAATATTGCTAGCATGCGTTAATTAAGTCTTTTTTATTTCCAGAAACATGATTAGCATTCATGAAGGAAGAGCAGAAGAGCATGATGACCATCTTGAGCCATGTCACCCTCCCTTTTCTTTCAGTGGTTATATAACATACACGACAGGAATCAAGTCCTTGGCAACCCAATTGTTGAAATCTGTTGCGTCTTACACGGTGCTGCCGCAAAAATCCATCAGTGAGTCCCAATTCACGAGTCATTGTTATAAATATGCAGCACGGTAATAAGATCTTGGACGCACGACATGAAACACTCACTTTATTAATACCAGTTATGAAAAACCTAATAGAGGCTTCAAGATTATTCTCAGTGTATCAGTATGTGTTAAACTGATGTTAGATGGTATCTATTAGTAGTCCCAGGTGTGTTTTTGTAATGTACATCCGGATAATATGACATGTAATGCTTATGCATTTAGAACTCAGAACTTTTGTCCTCATGATGATGACTGGACCAGAGGATCGTCCTCTTCTTCTTCTTCCTCATCTTCTTCTTCTTTTTCTCCCATTAGGGATCGCCACAGTGGATCGTCCCTTTTCATACCCCCCTGTCCTCTACATCTGCCTCTTTGAGAGTATTAAACGCTGTCTAATCTTGTGCCTTAACTCAGTGTCATTCAATATTACATTTAATTCAATTTATTTTCATCTTTCTTACAAGAAACACTACCCCAGGCGGAATAAATAGATTAGGAATATAAATTCATAAATTAGTCCCTATAAGTTTTTCTCAATAAATCTGAGGAGACATTGTGCACTCCAAGTGTTCCAACTCATCGCAAAGGTGCTCTGTAGGGTTGAGGTTAGAAATCAATAGCAGGCAGATGAAGATTTTTCCACTCCAACCAATTTATACCATATTCATGGAGGTGGAGCAATAGTACCAAGGAATAATAAACAAAAAACAAACATGAGAGAGTATTAAAAAACTTCTAAATGAACCAGACTCAAAAGGGAACCAATCCTCATCTGGGTGACACCAAAAATTCTTATTATCATTTATTATATCACAATGAGTAGAAGGTCCTGCCAGACAAAGGCCTGACTACTGGCACATCACATTATATAATATAATCAGGCTGTTTAGATATGTGTGTAAATAGTACCTAAAAAAGATACCTTACTGCAAAACGTACTCTAATACGAGTGCAAAGTCAGCAAAAGACAGCAAATCTTGTGTAAAAGATTTAGAGTATCTAATTGGACTTGCAATTGACTCATGATGGACAAAGGATTAAAGACGCACTAGTCCTCAACACCAGGGTGCATTTTAGTGAAAAGCCAAAAACACATGATTTGTGAGGTTTTATTTCCGAAAATACAAATCAAATTCCCCACCTCAACACTGCATTAACCATCAACACAACATCCTCTTCAACATATCTGAATGAAACAAAGATTAAACAAATCAGTGAAAAGTAATAATGCAATCTTTCAAAAAGTTATCTTCAATTAACATGTTATGTTATAACCATAAAGACTGTATAAGACTGTGGAAAGAACATTACTTATAATCTTACACTCCAGTAATCCTGTTAGTTCTCACTCTCCAGTGTTCTGTATTGTTGAAAGATTTATGATCAAACTCTTAATGTCAACCAAATGAGGATGGGTTTCCCTTTTGAGTCTGGTTCCTCTCAAGGTTTCTTCCTTATAACATCTAAGGGAGTTTTTCCGGGTCACAGTCGCCACGGCTGCTCATCAGGGATAAATACATATTGTTCACTTTAACTGTTAATTTCTGTAAAGCTGCTTTGAGACAATGTCTGTTGTGAAAAGCGCTATAGAGATAAACTTGACTTGACTTGAATTAACAATTAATATTACAGTATGTCACAATGTAGAAGAACCTTTAGTATTCAATGGACAAATCAAATTAAAGTAACTAATTTTAGATAAAATAAAAGCTAATATTTAAAGCTGACTGTGATTTGATGCACCTCTCAGACTCAGAAAGGGATAATATTTTTATTCAACTTCAAAAGTGGATCTATTTAATCATAATTGTAATTGAGTAGAGAGTGAAATTTGCTTATATTTATACACAATAAAACTAAGTACAGTAACATACAATATATTTACTTACATACTTTACACCACTGGTGTGTGATTAGAAGATTGGTGATCTTGAATGTAAGATGTCATGTTTGTAGACCATAATGCAGCTTGGGATGATTGATTATTTTGCTATGGACTACGAGCATGTTCCAAAGTGTTTAATTTGGATTATAACATAGTGATTTGCCACTATATTAGTGTATGCTATTTGTCTTACGTTTATTGTTGTGTAATATCTAGAAAACTATTGCCTCATACATCTTTAACACCCATAAAAGAGTTTCCTTGCGAGTCTCTCTAAAAAAAAATAATAATTCAGATTGTCTTGTTATGAAGAAACCAAAAAAAAAGCAGAAACCCATCTGTCCTGTGTCTGGAAACTTAAAAGAACTGCTTCACCTCTGACTCATCTCCAGCAGCTCCTGCAGCAGACATTCTTCTTTCACAGCGTGCATTATAATAATGTGCATAAAGTTAATGCGTTCATATTTTTAACAGATTTTTTTATATGCTGAATACATCAGTTTTCAAATAGGTCAATCTGCTCAAATGACTTACAAGCAGTCCTCTGGTTTTCATCATTACTTTTCCCTTTCCTTACATACTTCCTTACACTTTCTTAGAGCAGACAAGCAGTAATTGGTAGAAAAAGAAACGTCCAGCTGTGTGAATAAAATTTACATATATTAGGCACATTATAAGCTGTTCTATATTTGTCTGACAGCCTGGAAAAACTATTCAGCTGTTACTGTGGCTGAATTCACAAAAACATACAAAAGAAGGCCAAAAATGGACCAATAAATTAATTGATACTTGTTTATGTAAGGTTTTTTATTATTTTTATTTTTTTTTGCTTTTATCGACACTATATGGACAGATGTTTTTGTACATGTGACCATGAGATTTGTATGTGATTTTTAAGCTTCCTATTCCACATTTAGTCCCAATTTGTTATTATAATAAGCTCCACTCTTCTGGGAAGTGTGCTTGTGAAGATTTGTGCTCATTCGGCCACAAGAGAGTGAGTAAAGTCAGGTACTGGTATAGGGTGAGGAGGCCTGGGGTTCAGTCAGAGTTCCAATTCATCCCAAAGGTTTAATAGGGTTGAGGTCAGAGCTCTGTAGCAGGTTACTCAAGATCTTCCACTCCAGAAAAGCATTCATACACTCTGTACAAATGACATTGAACACAAAGAGTTAGGGAATTGAGTCTTTTTTGAGTCTGATAAGTTTAAGGGTTGCCAAATCATCGAAAATTGTCCCTCTCCGAGGTCACATTTGGTAGTTCATTCGCTATTTATTCAATATTTCGTTATTTCAGCAGTAAGCTCTTATCAATTCAATTTATATGCATTAGTATAGCACACTCAACAATAGCCATTGTCATAAAGCAACATTATGTAAATATATTTTGGATTAGAATCTTATAACCAATATTATACAACGTATACAATATATCATCCCTTTTCTTTGCAATAGCTTGTGTATGATAAAGTGTTTGGATCTGAAAGGTCTTTACAACTGTAAAATATTCTAAAATTAACCTAATAGAAAGCCATGCAATGGCTTGTTTTAATCCACATCCTTGACCTAAAAACTATCCTTTTTAATTGGTGTAAAAAGCATGATACTGGCAACTTTCTACATATTTATTGTATTTTATTTAATGATTAGGTTAGTGAGTTTGTTATGGCTTATGATATATACTTTTGCTATAAAAAGCTGCATCTATATATATTTTTATATAGCATGCTGTTTGAGATCATGCTGAAATATCAGGCTCTCAGTGCAACACTTGATCATGCATTTATCTCCAAATTCTATCGGCCAGCTGCCCATGTGTGATCTCTACTCTCCATCTATGTCACACAGCCCTCAGGGGACAGGCAGGGCAAAACACTCCAACTAACCTCCCACCACAACTTTAGAAACACACACACACACACACACACACACACACATGGCCAATGGACAGTTTTATTCAGATCAATAGCAGGCGGGCAAGAGAACAGCATATATAGAGTAGAATCTGATCTGATTGAGGCCTAATTCCAGTATCTAGCTATACACACACACACACACTCACACACACACACACACACACACACAAACAATTATATTCATCCCTTTGTGAGGACCTTCTATCTATCTATCTATCTATCTATCTATCTATCTATCTATCTATCTATCTATCTATCTATCTATCTAGCTAGCTAGCTATCTAGCCAGCTATCTAGCTAGCTATTTTTCTAGCATTAAATTGTGACACACACACACACACACACACACACACACACAATTATATTTATCCCTTTGTGAGGACCTTCTATCTATCTATCTATCTATCTATCTATCTATCTATCTATCTATCTATCTATCTATCTAGCTAGCTAGCTATCTAGCCAGCTATCTAGCTAGCTATTTTTCTAGCATTAAATTGTGTAATCCACAAATGCTTGTGTGTTTTCAGAAAGACCAAGAAATTGATACATAGACAGACAGACAGGCAGACAGACAGACAGTTTCTAGTTGTTTCTAGGCATAGGCAAACTAGGCCTTAGGTGCAACAATCTGGGGGGACTTGGTTGGAGGGCAGAGCCATTGGGGGTGAAAATAGGAATCTTGCCTGGGGTGCAAGAAATGACAGAAATGGCCTTGAACAAAAATAGTTACATTGATAAATGAAAAATAATAAGTGCAGACGAATGTGGTTTTGAAAAATAATCAGGTTTATTCTAAAAAAAGTAACTGTGCAACTGTGTGAGGCAACATTAAATACAAAAAAAACAGTTTCTTATTAATTATATGCATATTTGGATTTTGTTTCGATACCCGTAGTGTACGTCATTTTAGAGCTTCCGCTCCAAATAGGCAAAGGAAATGAAAAGGGAAAAAGGTCATACAGGAAGAGGGCGAGACACTCAGAAGATGGATGAGAGATTGGAATTTCTTTCCCTCTGACGTAGACATGAAGCTCTCTGATAAGCAGTGAGGTAAAAAAAAAAAAACACCAGGAGAGATGGATGCAAGGTGGAAAGGAGAAACAGGATGAGAGGGTTAACGAACATCCTGTGTCCATTCACAGTGTGTTTTGTGCGTGCTTGAGGATAAGATATGTGTCTGTACAGCCTGAGATATGAGAGGGTGTGTTTCTGGTTTCTGTGCTTAAATTATACCGCAAGACGTTTACTTCCACGCCGAAAATAGCTGCTTTTTTATTCTCTTTTCAAAAGCTGTCAGAACAGTATGCTACGTGAGTAGGCCTACTTATGTGACAGTGTCGTCTCCTTTTTCTCGAATTGAAGATGACTATCGGGATGTTTGAATAAAAGGATGGTGTACAGAATCCGAGCCCCCTTCAGTTCTGAATTGAAATGCGAGCATATAACGTCACAAAGCCAGTTCGGCTGGAAGCCTTTGGTCTGTTAATGGCGTACTGCGACAGATGACATACAGAGAGAGATAAGTGGGCTGTTTATTCATAAGCCAGCGATTATTAGTTTAAACCCATGACGTCTGACTGAATCTGGATCTAAAAGGGTTTTTGGGGCTAAATGCTAGATAGTGACTACAAAAATAAAAGAAACACACAAACACACAGATTATATATATATATAATTATTATTATTTTTTTTAACCTGATTTTACTAAAATACAGCTACACTTCAAAATCCAGTGGAACATTTTTCCAGAACAGTGGAGCTTATCATAACTGCCATTCTACTAAAATACAAATTGGCAACCCACAATGTTTCGGGGAGAATGGGAAACAAAACAGAATGTGAGAAAGAAGAGAGAGGCTTGATTATGTTGTGTAGCCTCTTTAATAAGTACATGAATCACAAGTTTTTTTAGTTAATAACTGACCAGTGTCAGGATTCTTCATCTCAGTGGCAGCTTATGGGTTCTCCAACCAGATAAAACAGTTTAAACCACCCGAGAATGGCTAAGAACTTAACACCGAGGACTAGAAATAGCCTTCTATGAACCTTGATCCGAATCCTATCAATCATCTAAGATTATCAAATGCAGTTATTTGGTTTACTTTGAAAACAAACAAAAAAGAATATGTTAAATCCTTGATTTTTGCTGCCATTATTTAAAGGCCATTACTGCTATTCATGTATGCAAGAGGTTCATTCAGGAGATGAAGGAGAGATGGAATGTCTCTAGCTCTCTGACGTAGACAAAAAGCTCTTTAAAATTTGTATGCAAGGTGGAAAGGAGAAACACGACGGTTGGCTAACGAATATCCTGTGTCCATTCACAGTGTGTTTGTACGGTAGATTCCTTACATTTTTAAAAACAATTTCTAAAGTATAATAATTATAATAATTCCAGATATCTTGTAAGCTTTCCTGTTGACAAAATGTCACCAGAGTGGCAAGGGATGTTTCAGCTTAGAAGAAGGTTACAGTATGTCTAAGAATCACTCTTTCCACTTGAAAAGCATCTCAGAACATACCACAAACTTCAAATTTATCCATATAAGCCACAATTTCTGAACATTTTCTGTCATGTCAGCCAAGAAAAAGGGGTGGCTGGCGAGTGTAGAACCCAGTGTGACTGAAAGAACTTAAATATTAAATATTCCTTAATGGTGCATATCAGTAAACCTCATAGTTCATCAGCAATCTTCTGTGGAATTCTAAATCAATGTATGGTGTATTTGACTGTACCTACATGTATACTGAACCTGATATTTTCCCCTTACAGTAAGTAATAATAATTATTAATATACTTTTTTCTGTTTGTCAAAATGGCTTCCATGTATTAGGGTATAAGCTCTTTCAGTGAAAACTATGATTCACTGGTGAATACATTTTGATCATCAAAACCGACTCAAATGAATCCAATCACTGCGTCAGGTAAAAAAAAAAACCCACACATCAAGAAATACAAAACTTCCTAATCTAGAGTCTATGTCTACAAACTGCCAGATATAAGACACCTCTGAGGTGTCAGATTCATAACCAGCTTGTCTCCAGGATGCCAGGTGAAAAATTCATGTTCCACTCTCTGAGAAGTGTTTGCTGCACTCCAGAATAGAATATGAAACAAAATTCAGAGAAATGTAGCCTAGTGCTGTTACCTAATCCGAAATCTTTACCTGTAAACGGTTTACCAGCTTCAAAACAACAGCATTAATCTAAGCCGTGCTAGCATTTCTGCAATCAGGATTGGTAAAGACAGCCAGCCATTCATTATTCATAGCACACATTTACACAGAGGGGGGGGAGTTATGACTAGAGGGGATATTTGTTGCATTGGTTACAAAGTATATAGTCCGATGGTATTCCAGCAGCAGCGAAGCATTCCCAAATCCATTCTAAAGGCCATTTTGCTTGTTTTACTCTGTATTGCTGTTGTCATGGCTGAGGTGTTTTTGTATGCAGACCACCGTGTCCATGAGGCGCTTTATGTCAAGATGAATTCATGAGGCGGTTGCCTGCTGTGGCATTTAGCAGCTTGGTCTGCAGTCAGTGGCATCAAGTGCAAAGAGTAGAAAGTAGAGAGTGCAGAGGAAAAAAGGCACCTTGAAATAGGATACACTGATGCACCCATTTAAAGAAATGAAATGCAGGGCAAACATAACCTCTATAAACCAGAAAAACAGATACATTAATGAATTATAGTGTTGAATTAAAATCTTTCCATGGTGGGAACCTTTTAAGAAACACAAGGGGAACCAGGACCCGTTTTAGCTCACGAGCAGTATTTTTAGGAGCTGCTTAATTTTCACTGCTGAACGTGCATTATAAGGCTGACATAACCATGTCATGGTAAATATCATTTATTGAGACCAAAACAATTGTGCAGCATTCAAGCAGCATTTGGACAAATGTTTATAGGTGCATGACCATCAAAAATCGTTTGTATACTTTTTTGAATAATCCCCATTTTCTGTTATAATAACTTCCACTCTTCTGGGAAGATGTTCCACTAGATTTCAAAGTGTGCTTATGGAGATTTGGGCTCATTCAGAAACAAGATAGAAAAGTCAGGTACTGATGTAGAGCGAGGAGGCCTGGGGTTTAGTCAGTGTTCCAATTCCAACCCATGTAAAGCATATGTCCATGGAGCTGGCTTTGTGCACAGGTGCATTGTCAAAGTTTCCAAAATTGAATTCTATCTTATCCAAAAATGTCCTTTACAATCATGTGCCTACAACACTGTGTGAACAGTTTGGAGAAAAAACACATATACCTGGAAAAAAAAAACAATATTGGTGTCAAAATATATATATTTTTTAAATAGTGTAGGTCAAGACATGACTTATATTCAATATTGTTACATAACATTTGATTTTCCCCTAAATGACTACTAGTGGAATATCACATATACCGTATGTGTTTTTAATACTAGCACTGTAAGGAAGTGTTTTATCCTCTGCCGCTTGGGCAGGATTGCCTTCTGTCCCCGGGAAAGGATACCCCCGAATTCTATGAATGAATAATATTTAAGTAGAACAAGTAAAAATCCCAACAATGATGTAGGTTTCCTTATTTAATTCCTATTCTTTGTCATGGTTTGGTCTGTAATACCGATTAGATAATAAGATAAATGATTTGGTTGGCAGTGTACATCATTTCTTACAAGATCTTATGGAGCAGATCCCATTATAATATTATTGGTAATTATTCATTTATTTATTTAATTAAAAGAAAATAGGTCCTGACTATTACCAGTCATCATTACATGACATTTCACAGCATTGCAATGCATCATAACTACTGATGACAGCATATGACATGTTTATGATGTTCTGTCATTTGCAGACTTACAAGTAAAGTGCATCTGGAACTTTATGTAAGGAATAAAACACTTGGTGACTTGATGTTTTAAAAAAAAGGATCAACAATTGGGTTTTGTAGTGTGTACAATTTTTCTTGAACAGTATAGTGTATGAAAGCATTGAGGTACTACAGTACTTGTGACTTTACCCCCAAAAAACCCGAACTGGAGACTCGAAACTAAACATTTCCTCACAGAAAATTTCACTATATCAGAAACAACACATTTTTAATCCATGTTATCAGGATTTTCCCATATTTATGTGTTAGCATTTACAATAGTCAGTTAGACATTGTACATATTAAAATGAGCTCATTGATACAAATGTAAAATATGATGTCACGGTGCTGTTGTAGAAAACAATCAGATTTTAAACCAATAAATCAATTAAATGCAATTAATCTGGTTCATCATATTTGAGTAGTGCTTAAATCCAGCAAAATAATGTCAGTGATCAAGGTTTCCGATTAAAATTATGACTCAGAATATGTGTGTGTGTACTTCAGGAGGTATTTTATTTGTATAGTGCTTTTCACAATGGACATTGTCTCTAAGCAGTTTTACAGAATTAAAGTAAATGATGTGTATTTATCCCTGATGAGCAGCCTGGAGCGACTGTGGCAAGAAAAAACTCGCTAAATGAATGACTCAAAAGGGAAACCCATCCTAATTTGGGTGATAGCAAGAGTGTGATTATAAATCTTAAAACAATACAAAACTCTGGATAGAGAGAGAACTACCATGAATACCTGAGTGTGTGTGATTATGATTAATGTCCTTTCTACAGTCTATACAGTCAGTTGACTTTGTGGGACCAGGAGCTCCTAAGCAACTAATAACATTCAGAACATTCTAGATGATCATAGATCCAACACCAACTCCTACATGCATGAGCCTTAAAAAAAAACAAAAAAAAAACAGCGCAAGGAAACTAACAGGAATGTGTGTATCTGACACACAGTCCACTGATTTCACTGATCTTCTGACACACACTTCCTGACATGCACAGCTCGGTCCCTCCTCATCATGTTTGCACACATGCCTACACAATGAAATGCACATACACACAACAGCGGAAGGGTGCTTATCTTTTACACAGATCCCCTAAGGCCTGTACTGTCACACGCATAACAACATCTAAGACAGTCATATGCACTCATAGACACACTCACAAATCATGGCCTAGAAGGACATGTACAATTTCACAAGCAACCCATGTGATACACACCCATATGCTGTATATATACTGTATATAGATGCCTAACAGAGAATTTACACACTGGATATATGTTTATTCAGTTACACTGCTGGAATGTACATTTATTTGTGAGTCACGGGGCAACATCCATCCTAAACGATATGTTTAAAGCCAGCCACTTTTTAATTTGGTTTACAATGGTGGTTTAAGGTAAAGAAATCATAGAACAAAACTCTGACTCACAAACTGACAGCATTTTATCATCACTAATTAATCAGAAATGCAATCAGACATAAAGAGAAAGCACTAAATTCAACATTGAGAATTTATAATAGTATATATATATATATATCTCAGATAAACCACATAGGCAGTTGACACACAAAGCACAATTTTTTTTGTTGGGTTTTTTTTTCTTCTCTCCCACACTATGAACTTTGAATAAGTGAGTTGTGAGTTAATGAGAAGTTTTGTTAATGTAACAGCTACTATGGAGTATGTTACTTAACACAAACATTCAGTTCAGTTTTATTTGTCTAGCCCTTTTTAAAGAAATCTGAATATGGATTAGGCAAAAGAATGAGTAAGAAAGAGGTGACAGAAGCAAAGAAACTTCCATTGAAACAACAAGAGGAAGAACACTTGAAAGGAACCAGGCTCAAAACCCTTGAGAAACGCTTATTCATCACGGTAAATCTACACAGTGGGTTTAAAAACGCACATTTTTACATGTATTATTTTTTTCCCCCACTGAAACAAAGAGGATACTCAGGTGTAAAATGTTTTAATTTTCACAATATTATCTATAGAGTATCCATGTAAGAACATCTACAACACCAGAAGAGTCACAAGTTCAGAAAACTGAAGTAGTCTGTAAACTTAAAAGGCCGTTTGAGTTATGGAAGTCACAGCTTGTCACTAGGAATCTAGTGGCCCAATTTGAAACTGAAATGCTAACTAGTACAGTATAACTCAAGATGGAATGGACTTAAGTTGGAGATCAGGCGTTTCCTGAAACGGCTTAACTCTTCGAATCAATGTTTAAAAACTAGTGTCGAACACGGTTGGCTTTCTCGAAGGATTTTCTCCTCTTGTGTCATGGAGTGTGTAAAAAAATCTGTGTTGGAACATGCGGCATACACAGCACAACAGCGGTAGAGACGCAAGTTCGGAAACTCCGCTAGACTGTAAACTTAAGCATGGGGGGATTTGAGTTATGCACTTGTGCAACTGCTTAACATCTGTAGTTCTATTTAGCTGCGAACATTATTTAGCATTTGTAATAGGGGATACTGTTGAGTGGTAAGCATCAATAAACATGTATAGCTCAGAACCGTATATATATAAAAAAAAGTTTTCACTATGTAATAAACTGTGATTCCTTTTGGCATAAAAGCTACTGTAAAAGAAGTATCCTTGAATACCCAGAAACCTATGCTGCATAAATAATCAACATTAAGATTTAGACATGAAAGGATAATGTATATTGTATACTGTATCTGGGTGGAAATAATAGATTAGATGTAGGTCAGTGTCTTTTTTCTTTCTGTCTTGTGCCGCAAAAGAAGAAAAGACAGCCATTGATTGACAATCCCTTATCTCCCTGCTGCAGATGGCTGTGTGTGTGTTCCCAGAGCTGGTCAGGTCCTTTTTTTACCTCTCCACTGTCAGTCCTACACTACATCGAATTTCATCCATTGACTTCTGGGAACAGAGCACAGACCTGAGATCATTACTCCATCTTAGCTCAAAGACGATGATAGCTAAAGTGCTGCGTATGCAGTTTTACCCCCAAGGCTGAGCAAGAAATTGTAATTAAAAATAAGTGCCTGGAAAACAAACTCTGATACTTAAGTTTAATAAGTTCTTGATCTATTCCTATTTCCCCTATTTATAGTTTCCTTTTTACATTCAGTACCACTTATTTAGCAAGAGTTTCTGGAAATCACAGAGTCAGAATGCCAAATGAGGCAGGAAGCTAGAGGCCAGAATTGCTGAGGAGACATCGAAAAGCCAGCTAGTACAGCACAAATCATGGAAGCAGCTGGGGAACAGGCCTTTTATGACACATCAAGCCAATGGGGGAAAAAACTAGTGCCAACAGGGGTTGACTTTCTCCAAGGATTTTCTGCTCTTGCATCATGACATGTGTTAAAAAAAGCTTTACTGGAACTTGCTGCAAAAACTTCAGTTACACACATATATTTTCCACACATGATTAACAAATAAATCTGTTGCCAATTTGGGGTGGTGGTAGTTATATTTAATTTGTATTGTTTATTTAAAAAGAAAGAAAAGCCAGTATCGCTGAATAGTCTGCATACTAATACTTATGGTGTGTTTATTACACTACATATGGGAGTACAGTTCCAATAAAATAGAAATGTAACAGGAATAAACAGAAATAGTGTAGAGATACAACTAGAATAAATACGAGGTGGCATAAAAAAAAGTTTCGAGACTCTGTTTACAAGAAAGTACTTTATTTGTCTAGGTTTACACATTATCACCTTCAAAATAGTCCCCTTGCACTGCAATACAGTGCCCTCAGCATTCCTGCCACTTCTAGAATGTGTCCTGGGTGTCTTATTTTCCAAGCGTGTCAAGCAGCTTATGCAATTCGTGCTGGATCTCTGCAAAAGTGTCAAAACCCCGACCATTGAGCTGGATCTTCATCTACGGGAAGAGATCAAATACCGCAGAAGACAAATCTGGTAAACAGGGTGGGTGCCGAAGTGAGATCATGTGGATCGATGATCATCATGCACAAGTTGGCGAATGGTTTTGAGACTTGTTAAAGATCTTCCTGGTCTCTCGTCGTCTTCCGGCGATGATCTTCCGCTCTTGAGGCGTACGTGCCACTCAAAACACCTCGAACGACTCGTTGCAGCGACGCCGTTTGTCAAACGTACCCCACGTCAAATGTCCCTGTGGCAGATTTGCCCAGTTTAATGCAGAATTTCTCGTTTGCTCTTTGTTCTAACTTGCTGTCCATCATGAAATCACAGATGCGATAATGCACGTGGTCAGAATAGCACCAGTTAGCATTATTAGTCTTGAAACTATTTTCATACCTCCTTGTAGTATTACTGAAGTGGCATAGAATTTTGACATGCTACTGGTAGTATTTGGTGTAGATCCTAGCCAAATATTCATTTAATGCCACTGTAAATCTGTAAAGGGTCTGCAGTTTATAATCTGGGGAACAATTGAGGAACAGAAAGGTAACTAGACAGAGCAGATTGGGCAGATGAGCCAGAGGAGAAGAAGAAGAAGTTGAAAATATTAAAGCAGAAGTAAAAAAATTTGCTGTATACTTGTTTTGCTTACTGGCATTCCTCTGCTTCTGCACTGCTTTGTTAAGCTAATCAAAGGGCAGTCAGTCAAAGGACCATCTCAGTCGCTCTGACACCAGTTCAGCATGCTCATTTGGCACCGACTAGTTCCAGCTAGTGACAATGTTGCTGCACTGGCAATCTGCTTCAGTTTCAGGGCCATTATGAACTGTTACACTAATGTTATTCTGATATGAAATGAGAAAACCAGCGATGGTCCACACTCATCACTTCGCCTTGCCCATATACCACAGTGGAAGAATGCCATTAAAAACATCTGAATCTGACTGCCAGACTTAACCACTTCAACCTCAACTCATAGGTTAGAGCTGTGATTACAGTCCCTTTTTTTGGTTACAACTGAAATGCCACACATGCCATGAATGCTTTTGAGACATATTGTTTTGGCTCTGAATCCAAAGGCTTTTAAATCATTCAAAATGTGGTTGCTTGCACTTATGCATTTGGCACACAATAGTCTAGGCATTGTTATAATTGTCCTTTAAAATGATCATTTTATACCAAATGAGAATTTGGCATATTTGATTGATATTTTGGAGTAATGAAATCTCTCCCTCTCTCTCTCTTTCTCTCTCTTTTTTTAGATAGATAGATAGATAGATAGATAGATAGATAGATAGATAGATAGATAGATAGATAGATAGAAAAGTACACACTGCACATAAATATGAATACACAAAAACACAATAAATGTATGACCAATACAGTGGCAAACTTTGTATGAAATAGGGAGAAGAAACTACAGAAAAAGAGAGAGAAAAAGAGAGAAAATGATGAGGAGGAAACAGACTGAAAGACAGGAACATAGAGAAAGCAATAACATGCTGAGAGGATACGATAACAGTGCTGTCTCTTACAAATGCCATCTCACCCAGCCTGCCTCGGGCTCAAAGGACCTTTCTGTCTGTCATACTGCAAAACAACTAGCCAGTCCACAGACCACATGATGCCTGGTTAAACACACACACACACACACACACACACACACACACACACACACCAGAGGGAAAGAGGGTGGCAACAAGCTTCTAGTAAAAAGTCTGGCACCTTTCCTTTTCTCCCCAGGAAGTGTGAAAAAAATTCTCCTTTCATATTTTCTTAGTTCCCCAATCCAATTATCTATCTATCTATCTATCTATCTATCTATCTATCTATCTATCTATCTATCTATCTATCTATCTGTCTGTCTGTCTGTCTGTCTGTCCGTCCGTCCGTCAATCCATCCATCCATCCATCCATCTATCTATCTATCTATCTATCTATCTATCTATCTATCTATCTATCTATCTATCTATCTATCTATCTATCCATCTTTGATAACGTTTCTAATACAGATCTGCACATATAAACTGAAAAAATGCATGCATGCATATATATATACTATATAAAGAGATAGAAAGAGAAAGAGAAAGAGAGAGAGAGAGAGAGAGAGAGAGAGAGAGAGAGAGACCGTCCATCCATCTATCTATCTATCTATCTATCTATCTATCTATCTATCTATCTATCTATCTATCTATCTATCTTTGATAAGGTTTCTAATACAGATCTGCACATTTAAACTGAAAAAATGCATGCATGCATATATATATATATATACTATATAAAGAGATAGAAAGAGAAAGAGAAAGAGAGAGAGAGAGAGAGAGAGAGAGAGAGAGAGAGAGAAAGAGAGAAAGTATTTATATGCTCTTGTTTGCTGTTGACTTTTGCCCATAGCCCATCTGTATGAAACCCCCCCAGTGACCAGATTTAAAAGCCTGCATAATTGGTATAAGAGGAAAAAAATTTTAAATGGGGCAGAACCAAGAGGACAAATAAATAGAACAAATAGAACAAAGAATCAAGCATGAACAGGGGTTGTAGATATGGGAAAGGGGCTTAGAAATTCGAACAGGTTACATCAGTGCTGAAAAAGAAAAATGAAACAAGTGTTGAAAGCAGGGACAGGGCTTGGCACTTGTAGGGAAAATAGAATTAAATGTAAGGGGGTGTGAACTGTACAGGAAAGGGGACTGGACAAGATCTTTCTTTTAGATCGATAGTTATGATGACTAAATATTGGAGCACAAGATGGGATTGAAGCAAAAGAGATGAAGCAGATATAGGAGTTACAGTATGGGCAGGGGAAAGTGGGATGGTGGAACAGTGGGTGGACCTGGAAAAGACACTGAAAAAAGTTAGTCATTAGTTAGGAAGGACATAGAAATGGCCTGGCATACAGGGCTTCAAAATAGATAATGAATGGAAGGAGGAAGAGGTATGGGATCTTCCTTGGCTGCTCAAATTTCCCCCCAAAAAAACAAAGATATTCCCATGTTCCCCTTCCTCCTTATATAAAGTCTGTATGCACAGAATGGTGGTCATACATCAGACTCCCTTAAACCTACTGATATTCCGTGGCCAAGTCGTTTCTAATTTATGCTTTTTATCGATGCTAATATTGATTGGTTTTAGTTCTCCTTACATTTCATCAAATGGCACAGCAAATGTGCTACAGCGTGAATCGCATTCTAGTTAAAAGTCAGATAACTAGAATTCGATTGATTTTAGATAAACGACCTTTCTTATAGCTCCTTAATCAGAGCGAAACGAAATTACCTGCCTAATTAATTAGCAGCCTGTTTCATTCCTTCGTCACCAATTCCCTGTTCTGCAGAGCAGTGGCCATGTACCAAGCATCGTCTTTTGACTCCGTACTAATCAGATTATTGGAAGCCATGGCTGATAAATACGCTAAAGTAGTGCTCATTTCTGAATTAAGTAGGATGCAAACCTGATTAAATAATGCCTCATGGACCAAAATGTCTGCGACTGGGCTGGCTTAGAGGGCTCTCAGGTGAATATGAATACAGATATGAGATAAGATGTGCACTGAGCGGAATGCTTGTGTCGAGTGCTGCAGCTGAAGCTTAATTATCAATGCCTGGTTCTTTAAACCGACGTGAAATGTCCACTTCGCGAACTGATCAATGACGTGTGTATGGTTTAAACATACCCCAGACCATTGCCAAAGCACTTACAGTGCTGCTTCTTTTCTTTTTTCTTTTTTACTCTGTATCCCTTTCTTCCTCCTCTTTTCTCTCATCCCAAGGGGGGCTAAGTCAAGCTGCAACAGGATTCAGTCGGGGAGGATTTGAATCGCTGTTCCCACAGAAACGAGCAAGATGCCGCTGCCATGACAACGAGACATCATTCTGCACAATATAGAGCCCAGGCCTGCTCATCTATCTCTCTGTCAGAATACTCAGACTATTTCCATCGCTCTATCTCTGTCTCTCTTTTTCTTTTTCCTACCAGTCTATCTCTTCACACCTGATTTTGCATATTGCTTGGCTGCTGTAATGCCATGAAAATTGAGCCTGCGTCAGAATAATTAAAACGTCTCCCAGAGGAAAACAGTCTGCCGTGACAGATATTGATCAATACCATAAGGCAGAAGGGATATGGTTTCAATTTGGGTCATCTGCTGTCAACCAATTGCAGTCATGTTTATAGGACATTGGCTCCTAACAGCAATCTGTATTCATTGCTGATTTATTTATCCTGGTCGACTAGTTATCAGATCCTCATTCCCGTTTACACAGTATTCGAAGCAGGGGAACTGTTTTATCAGGGTCATGATATAGTAGAGTTTCTAATTTCGATGGGGGTATACTGATTAGGAAACTGTCCCTTCTACCTCCATCCTGTCCTCCCTAAAGATGGTCCGACAGAGACTAGAAGAAGATTGCGCCATCCTTGTTTTGCCCTCCCTGTGCTCTGGTGCCAGTGTTCGCTCCATGAACCCACTTCCCCTGATGAGGAGTGACATTTATTGCAGGCTGCCCTTTGGGATTTGTGTTTTATTTATTTTTTTTGTAATGGCCTCTTCTCTCTTGCTTTCCTTCTTTTTATCCCCTCTTCTTTACCAGCCTGGTGCAGGAGTCCCGTTTGAGCAGATCTGGAACGAAGGCAAGGGCGTCGCGGCTTTGGATTATTGATGCGCCTGTCGGAGGAAGTTTTCGTCAGACGCTCGCTGGAGGAAGAGCCCATGTCTGTGACCCTTGTGAGGTCTAACACTCACTGGCTATCTTAACCTTTGCTAGAAAGGTGGCTGGACATGTGTCTCTGTGTGTTTTTGGTAATGTCAGGGAGGTAAAGGGGCATCTAACTTGGTGCCAGTTTCTGCCTCACTGCTTTTTAAGGTGACCAAAACTACAATAACACACATGTGAGCTTAATCTCTTGTCTCTCTCTGTTTACATTCACAATAAAAGAACCTTATTTTTTTTACACCTTTAGCCAAGTATAAAGTATAAATAGAGTGTATAAATGTTTTTTTTTTTGAGCTAACTAACTAAAACTAAAACTAACTAAAACGCCAACCAAATTTTGAAAAACAATTTTTTTTATGCTTGTGCAAATATAAACAATGTATTAATACTAATCAACTGTAGTATTACATTTCGCTGCACAATTATTTACATAAATGCACAACCACACAACGTCCAAAAGATAAGAAAAGCTAAACAATTTTAAAATGATGAATAAAATATCAAATTCATGTGCTAAATCTTCCAGTAATGCAGCTCAGCCACAGCAGCTAGTCAGCTACTATACACACACACTAACACTAGATAAACCTTTTTTATTTATTTTGGATTGCTTTCTTCAAGTCATTCATATAAAATTCATATTTGGAATTGTATTTTCATTATATTCATGCAGATAATTAAAAATGAGTAATTTCAAATACTGTTAATAGTCTATTTGCTAAACATACAATCACTGATTTAACAATTTGATGCCATTAGTGAGTCTACGTATACATGAATCTACTTAATCTCAGGACCTAAATGCTTTTATGAACTAAACAGAGATCGTAAATGGCCTATTTACACTCAGCTTTATAATTAAGGTTAAGTGTATGCATATTAGTCTGTATGTATAAAGTCTGTCAAAAAGTTTTCATAGTTTTTGAGACACATTCATTTTGTTTAAATGATAAAAAAAACAAAAACATGCAAGTATTGGATTAAGGTTAGGGTTAGTGACATTTTTGCCTCTAAATGAAGTTTTACAAGAGGCAAACAGACAGACAGACAGACAGACAGACAGACAGACAGATAGATAGATAGATAGATAGATAGATAGATAGATAGATAGATAGATAGATAGATAGATAGATAGATAGACATATACATATACTTTATCTCTATGCATTACATGCTGAACACCAATCAAAGCTCAACCATAACCTTTTAACCTGTCATTAACCTTGATCATTTAGATGCCTCAGGTGTTTTAGAGAAAAAATACAGCACTGACCAGCACTGTGTGTATGTGAGGGTAAAAGACAAAAAGACAGATAGGTGGGTCTATACTGCCTTCTTGAGTTATTGACAGTGACAATGGCAGGCTTTAACCTGGATCTTTACTCCCTCATCTACACTCAGAATCACACATCATCCTGCTAAAAGCCCCAGGCAGTCTGTGCAGTATACATAAATTGCATTAAACTGTCTGTCTGAAGACGGTTGATATATCACCTGGACTTGTGAGAGTGTGTGTGTGTGTGTGAGAGAGAGAGAGAGAGAGAGAGAGAGTTGGTTATTTCAGCATATATATGATCCCAATTATATTAATTATCATTATATTATAGTATTTTGTTCATTATTATTTAGGTTTACACTGAATTGTCCCATCTGCTATTACACTCCTATTTGATCATCTCCATTTATTTTGATTGTTTCTCATCTGAAAACAAAAAAGAAAAGTCATGGCAATCTCAAACCTACTGTTTCATAGTTAAACTGTGCAGGTCAACAGAAACATTATTACTTCAGCTTTTTCACTTTGCACTTAGCCTAACATAACCTGACTTAATTTAGCATTACCTAAAAAAACCTAGCCTAGCCTAGCCTAATCTAACCTGACTTAATTTAGCATTACCTAATCTAACCTAGCCTAGCCTAGCCTAATCTAACCTGACTTAATTTAGGATTACCTAAAATAACCTAGCCTAGCCTAGCCTAATCTAATCTGACTTAATTTAGCATTAGCTAATCTAACCTAGCCAAATTTAAATTAACCTATCTAATCTTGTATATCCTAACCTAGTTGTGTCTCACTTTTGTTTCCACTGTCATTTGTTGATATTACACACTTAAAGAAAGTTTATCAGCATTATTTATTAAAGAACTACAAAAAATACCTTTAAAATACTTTAGATAATATATATATATTTTCCAATTTAACATGCACAGTACATTACCTGAAGAACCAAAAAGCATTGTGAGAAGCCTGATTCTTGTCACTGATTCTCTTGAAACCTGTAGCAAGCACCTAACCCCTCAGGAAAAGTGAAGTGCTTTGCAGAATTGTGCACTGCAGCGTAAGTCAGCTACGAATCAATGACCAGAGTAGTGCTAATTAGTGATTCATAATATCCTAATCGTTTTTCTATTGAGTTGGACTCAAAATCTAGATGGAGTATCTGTGCCCATGCAGCTCTTGTAGCAGCTCTTGTAGCTCTTCATGGAAGCTAATGTGGGTAGATTTTGAGTTGTGTCAAGTGGAAGAGACAGAAGGTTTCAGAGAGTGTTAGTATTTAGAAAAACAATAAAGCCAACTTTTCACTAAGCTAATTTTTTAAACAGAACAGGCAGTGGGCCAGGTGATGTGTGACAGGGCTATCCAAGGTCAAAGCGAACAATAAAAAAGATAACCGTATGTACAAGATAACACTCTGAAAGTCTGCAGAGAAACAGAGATGAAAAGCAGGCTTGGGAAAAACACAGAGCTGAACGTATACTTCCCAAGATAAAAGTGCTATAAGGTTGCTTTTCTGTTTGTGCAAGTGATCGAGTCCTGGTGTCTGCACTTAGTAATCGGGGGACTGTGAACCTGTCGCAGTATGTAGCCTGAGATGTCCATGATTATAGGTGGAAGTGCACTGTGGGAAGTGGAGACGGTGCAGAGTCTCGTGTGGACATGACAAGTAGTAACCTATACTTTTTGAATATCGCAGATATTCGTACTCAAAAACAGACTCTTCCAAAAAAAATAGTCCTAACCATTGGTATTAAAGGCATGAATGTTGTGTCTACTGTAATGTAATAATTCAATAATTCAATAATTATATCTATCTATCTATCTATCTATCTATCTATCTATCTATCTATCTATCTATCTATCTGTCTGTCTGTCTGTCTGTATGTCTATCTATCTCTCTATCCATCCATCCATCCATCCATCCATCCATCCATTCATTCATTCGCACAGAAAAACGCACAGATGCAGAAAAAACATATGCATATATACTCCCAAAGGTCTATACATTGGATGGCTGTATCAAAAGATATTTTAATAATCAAGATTTTTCTGCTATTCAGGACAGGATTTACACTATATGAACAAAAGTTTTGGGACCCCTGACTTTCTTAGCCAAATGTGGTACTTTCCCAAAAATGTTCTCGCAAAGCTCAAGGCACACAATTGTATAGGGTTTCAATTAACTTGAACTAGGATGGCCGAACCTGTTACAGCGTGACATTGCCTGGTTTGCATAGGTTGGAGTGAAAGATCTCCTGCTATAAAGCTCTTACCTCAACTCTATTGAACACTTTTGGGATGAATTGGAATGCTGGATGCACCCCAGGCTTCCTCACCTACATCAGTACCTGACTTCAATAACACCCTTGTGTCTTAAAAACGAATGTTCAGAAGCACACTCCAAAATCTAGTGAAACATCTTCCCAGAAGAGTTGAGGGAATTACGGCACATACCATACTTATAACCAGGTGTCCGCAAACTTTTGGGAATTTAGTGTATATTAAAATGTATTATAAATTATTAAAACATAATTTTTTAAAAATAATAATATAAATTATGAAAAAAACGTCCCAAGCCATATGGGCTAACTTCCGATGATATGCATACACACACACACACACACACACACACACACACACACACACTGCCGAGTACTACCCATATTTTCCTCCTTCTCATTTAATGCTGGAATGGTGGCATAAATGGAAAAATGCCTGAAGCTGCCATCTCCTGCAGCACATGTCCTCGCTTCATGTCCCTGAGAATGGAAAAAGATTTCGATCCAGTAGCCTGAGAGCAAAAACAAGAGTGTTTCTAAATCTTTTTTTCAAATGTTTTGTGAGCACACACACATACATACACACACATGCACATGCTTACACACACATGCACATGTGTTATGCCAATCCGCCTCCATCCACTCATAACCAGAACCTCAGGCTCCATCGCAAGTAATCGGCATCAGCCGTTGCCATGGCCACTGGAGAATGTTCGCGAGGTTGCCAGAGCAACTCATTGGGAGTCACATTGTGTCCGTCGTCACCTGGCAGATTTTGACTGAGGGAAAAAAAAAAATGCAGAAAATGAAGAATTAATGCTTCTGAAATGGTACAGAAATAGAGAAAAAGATCTAATAGTAGGAGTTTGAGATGGAAGATGCAATCCTATGTGCCTATGAATAGCAAACCATTGCACATATCACAAAAACACTGACTAAAAGACACCACTCAGATGTAAATATATACAATTCAATAAATAGAAATAAATGTTGGCACCTTGGACTGCGCTAGTTGTGAGTAGTTTCGCTCCATAGGATTTGCAAAAAAATGTCATACCTTTCCTTTATATTTCCTCCCACTTTATTCACTTTTTCTTCATATATCTATTAGTTTTTCTCACCCACATCGAGCATGTCTTTGCCTATACACCAAAAATCCTTCGTCCTTTTTTTTTTTTTTTCATTTCATTTCATCTCTGGCACTGTACTGTTTCATTTTGCTCAAACAGACAAATATTCCTCATGCACACTGCACACACTCTTTCTCATGTCACCAATATCTCTGTGGCTGACACTTATTGTCCTACAGGTATTCTTACTGTGTGTCTTTCTTTCTTTCTTTCTTTCTTTCTTTCTTTCTTTCTTTCTTTCTTTCTTTCTTTCTTTCTACTCCTATAAGAGCTTTGAGCAGGAAGTCTGACGATCATAGAGACTCTGTTCACTATTCGTTACTATTTAATTGGCCCATCGGTGTCATGATTCATGGCACAATGCTAACATGTGATATTAAGTCTATAATGAAAATACATGTGAATATCAGCAGTCTGATGAACAGGCCATGAAGACAGACAGCGAGTGAGAGTGAGAAAAAGATTCGGGGCAGATGCTGCCATTTTGTGCGAGCGCCTCATCAAACAAGCTGCCGCTCGACGCGTGAGACCAGCGAGTGTTTCCATGGCAATTGCATCGACTATTTTATTCCACATTTTCGTCTTCAGAGCCTCTAGAGTTCCCTCCCGGTCTGCTTCGCTCATATCTACGCTTACAAATACATCGATTTGGCGACATCACATTCAGCATTCATTTCAGCACTTAATAGGGCAAAAAAAAAGGTGTTTGGATGCAGTATGTTTTTTTTGTTTGGCTTAGAGTTGAGAAACAGTTCATGAATAGGGACAAGTCAACTAGACAACAGCGAAACTAGAAGTAAATATACTGTACGGTTTCTCTACTTTTAGCTTTGAGATCCATTCATTTAGGCAATCTTACCATATGTAAGTGATAAAACATGGTGAAGCATAAACGGCATAAATACCTGTAAATAATTATTAAAAGTGCATTGTGTTGTGGCTTGATACTAAATGGAGTTACTGTTACCTGCTATTGTTTAAATCGTATGTAAGTCTTTTCCATCCATTTTCACATTATACCTCCTTATCTGATTATATGTAATATCTACAAAACAAACACATTTTTATTATCTTACATAAAAGCAACCTTTTTTTGAATTTTCTACAAGGCAAAAAAAGAACAATAATAAAATTGTATGTATGACCTTCTGATGGACACCCTTTCCAATAGCCCAGCCCCCTGCCCCCATTCTCTGAAATTAACTCTACTGAATAAAGTATACAATGAAACAATAGTAAATTAATTAAATTAAATTAAAGGTTGGGTGGGAGAGTTGGGGGTAAATGATAATAATTATAATTATAATAAATACATAAACAATCTTAAACAGAACTTACAGTGGAGTCTCCTTTCAAACATGGAAAACAAAATTGCCCTCAAAGAAAAGATGTTTGGTTCCTAATCAAGACAGTTTTCATGGATACATTAAGTCCTTCTTTCCCCATTGTCATCCTTAATTGCTGTAGTTAGGGATATTTAAGCTCTGTGGTTAAAACATTGGACATTGATTGAGAAGGTTGTGAGTTTAAATCTCAGCACCTCCAAGTTACCCTTGCTGGACCATTGAGCAATTCCAGCAACCTGCTCAGATACAGTATATAAATGAAATATTAAGTTGCTCTGGATTAGGGTGTCTGCCAAATAACAAAAATATTCAATAAAAACTAAAATCTTGTGTGTTAATTTTAAAGGGATGGCACAAAATTGTTTAAAAAAACCTAAAAAAAAATTACTATAGGCACAATAAATTATAAAACAGTCAGTTATAGAGGGAAGGTAAAAGTTGATTCAGGCCATTCTGAACTGCACTATAAAACCCTTGCCTGTAATATATACATTAAATACATCATTCTGTTGAATGATCAACGATTTCAGGAGGACGACGCCGCTTAAAGTCTCATCTGACCTCATCCGAAGCCCTTTGACATAGGACAAGATCCGAAATCATGCCTGGCTCCCCTTGTCTCTCTCTCTCTCTCTCTCTCTCTCTCTCTCTCTCTCTCTCTCTCTCTCTCTCTCTCTCTCTCTCTCTCCCGTTCTCTCTCCTGGCCTATATTTCATATTTAATCTGGTCAAACAAAAAGGATTTCTTGTCTTACTTCCCCAGTAATTCTGTCAAGACAGATGGTGCCTGTGTGACCCAGATTGGTATTGCAGACTCCAGACAAGTGACAGTAGTGAAAGGGGAAAATCCTGCACAAGTCCGAGTCCCAGTGGGCAGATTTCACCAAGCACAATCATCTATAAGATAAATAAAACACATTCCACCGAGCAAGCTAAACAAAGGTAAACAAACAATAGCTGAGCTGTAGGAATGCCACAGCATAAGAATGATATTAAATATTAAACGCTTGATTTTGATTAAAGCGCAGTGAACAGGGAAGTGTAAGCTCCCAATTTCCCTCTCTGCCTCATTCACCATCTTTTCATGGGTGAGCAATTTTTAGCTCTTAGCAACAAGGGTTCATTTGCCATTAATACAACTATGAGATATGGACGGATGCATGATAAATGTAATTGACTTTTGTAATCATCTCTAGTATAGATTGAGATTTGTGGTTCTTTACACAATTGTATTTGTGTGTATGTGTGTGTGTGTGTGTCTGTGAGATAGAATTTAATAAAAGTCAGGCATTTAAGATTACAGATATGAATTGTTAAAGTAATGAACTCCAGCCCTTGTCATACGTGACAGAATCAATCACTCTCTTAATCACTCGACTGTGGTATTTCTAATAAGCTAATCCATTCCAGAGAGATCATTTGTCAGGCCACTCGATCCGCTTCATCTTCCATGTGTACATTAAATCCTGGATTAGGATGTGTTTTGTAAATTGCTTTATAGACCTAATACATTACACAAATAACATCATAAAAAAGGACACACACTTTAGATTAGGCAAAAATAATTGAACCGATGGACAGATCCATTATTTTGGTGGCTACAATCTGCTTACCATTTTAGAGGCATCTGCAGTATGAGCTGCATTCTGTCATTCTACTACTAATAATGATAATAATTAGAAGAAAATGAAGAAGAAGAAGAAAAAGAAGAAATAGAAAAAGGCAGTTTTCCATTTACCAAAACCAACACCTGTCTCATCCTTATATTCATCTTGTATGCTATGCTAACTCCATACAAATGATCTTTTAACAGTGTCTATTTTAGTGATTATGTCAGGATTGTGTCTAGATTGACACTGGACTGCACATCTAATCGGCCTCTGCACTAGATAAAATTTCACCTCAGGATTGTTCAGGAAAAAGTTCCTTCAAATGGACTTGTGTAACTTATGTGGCTAGTTTCTGTGGCTAGCTTGCTGGCTAGTCATGAGGGCTAACTCACCAGTCAGTCTTTCCTAGCTAGCTATGCTATTCAAACAAAAAATGCTCTCTGAATACTAAAGATGTGTTCAGCAGTAGTACTGCAGCTGTCAGCTTTTGACACTGACAGTAATTACATTCTGGACATCTGTTTATTCACTACTATTCACTAGCTGACAGTAGTGTTGACATACCTTAGGAAAAATAATGAGCAAGTTACAATAAATCATTTGGTAGTGAAAATAATGAGACCAGAGTCATCTGAACAACATAACCATACAATTTATGTGGGTTTTTTTTAAACATCCTATTCCATATTCAGTCCCCATTTGCTGTTACAATAAACCTCCACTTTTCAGAGAAGATGTTCCACTATACTTTGAAGTGTGGTTGTGGAGATTTTTGTTTATTGAGCCACGAGTGTGTTAGTAATTTCAACCAAATTCAACTGACAGGCAACATAGCTCTAAATATTGGAGGGTTGTTTTGTATTTATTTTGAACACAAATATGTATTCAGCTATAAGACATCCAATTCAGTTTTTGCAATTGTCTTCTCCAATTGTTCTTTGCTATATTTGTTAGGAAATGGGACAAATTCAGACTGACACTTAGAAAATAACAAACAGGACAATAATGGCACCAAAAAAGAAACAAAGGTGAGTATAATGTTTCTAATATATTTTTTTTTTT
The DNA here is from genome assembly GCA_024362625.1 of Silurus asotus. Taxonomy (NCBI): domain Eukaryota; kingdom Metazoa; phylum Chordata; class Actinopteri; order Siluriformes; family Siluridae; genus Silurus; species Silurus asotus. The sequence goes on from MU551630.1 coordinate 1,106,171, forward strand.
ATCATTTGACACGTCATAGATTTAAATTTCCATTGAAATTCTAATACAATATTCTGGGTGATCAATCTGTATGAAAAAGGTTGCTATTTGACAGATATAAGATGATATTCCACTGGCTTCCAGATGTTATGTAGACATGGGATAGCATGCTCCATTTAGCTCCCACAGACTAATTTCACCTAGTGTTCAAAAATAGCAACAGACACAACAGAAGCTAATGAGGAGGGAAAAGGGGGCAGGAATCACACTGCCCCATGCTCATTCTAGGAATATTTTCTATATATCTTTCAGCTGTAGACCAAACTGCTAACAACACACAATTTTTAACACTAATCTGGAATAGTTAAAAAATAACTGCAGCTTCCAAAATAATGCTATATACCAAATTAATTGCATTGTAATAGATGCTGAAGACAAAATATAAGAGGTCTCTATAAAAAACAAAACCATTTCTTTTATCTAAGGCTATGTTGCAAAGAATCCAGAAGAGAAAAAAGTAAGATTATGGAGAGGATAATATCTGCACATTAGACATTGTTTAGCACAGATAAAGCTGGAAAGACGAAAGAATATAACTGTGTGTTTCTTTTCCACTGGCTACATTAAGGTATTGTGTGTGGGTGTGGGGAGTATAATCTAATACAGTATAATATTTTCCCTGAATGCAATGTACAATGTATTTTAATACAATATGGGCAGCAATGAATATGTGCGAACAAAGCTCTACATCGAATATGTACACACACACTCGCCAACGCACACAATCAGTCTCTCATCATCCTCCCTTATGGCTCAGTTCTCCTCCACTTGACATGGCACTGCTCTCATCCGCTTTCCTCAAGTGTTTGATTCATATTTAATAATACTTTATGGCATGAATAAAGGATCATGTGATATAGCCTGAAAACTCTCCTATTCTCGTGCATCCTCATGCCTCCATCTGTCATCATGCCCATCGTTCTGCTCATCCTGCATCCTCTATTAGCACATCTGCTTCTTCCTTCCTTTTCGCATTTTCTCGCTGTAGTTTAGGGAGTGTGTACATGTGCGCACGGTGTGTGTTTAACAGAGACACAAGGCCATGCAGGAGGCCCTAATCACAGGGGTGCGTCTATCGCCTAATTACCGTGATTTAGCACTATCACTGCCACGCAACATCACTCTCTATGCCACACAGGCCTGGCAGCAGCAAACGGCTTTAAGTGCCCACGCTGTTTCCACAAGTTGTTTCCACAATGTAAATCATTTCTTTTCTAATGCATCGCACGGACCAATACAGAAACATGAACGAAATAAGGAAACGTACTTAGACTATAGTTTACCAGACGTTATTATAAAAAGCAACAATAACAGAATCCTAAAGATGAAAAGAAAGACATTCCTTCTAACGATATTGATGGGACACAGATCAAGAAGCATAGGATAGATGAAAGAGTGTAGTCAAAGGGAAATGGAGGCCCACAACATGACCTGTAATTGAGCAGGGAGGCATAAGACCCAGAGAGCATCTGCCCTCTAATTACAGCACAGAGAGGTGTGCACAGCCTAAAGCATCCAATATAGAGAGAACGAGAGTCAGGTGGTGTTTGTGCAACATTCTTTTTTTTTTTCATCAGAACATTACAGAAGCAGTGAATGAAAAACCTTGATTGAATCAGAGCATGAAATAGAACTGCTGTGGCCACATTCTTGGGAATCCTAATTTGACTTCCATTTACTATGGTTCGGTTGGTGATCTGAACAAGACAATGTCAAGAGGAAGTGAAACGGCACATTCACAAACAAACCTGAACAGGAAAAAGGTACATCCAATAAAGTTCAAATAAGAGAAGGAATATATACTCTATATACCGTAATTTCCGGACTATTAAGCGCACCCATATATACACTGAATTTGACAAAGATTTTTATTTAGAACATAAATAAGCCACACCTGTGTATAAGCCACCTACACTGAAACAAATTAACTTTACACAGGCTTTAACGAAAGACAGTGTCTGTTACACGGTGTAACAGGTGAAATATGTTGTGGCTCCTTTAAGAGCAGAGCAGTATTTTGGGAATAGCCTGCTGCCGCATTTTTTGGCTATTACTGCATGTGTGCAAGACCGAGGAATATGTCCTTATTATTTTCTGATGCTCATTTCTAAGTTTCTTTGACTAACCCGTAACGCTGTTGCCAAGAAAAAAAAAAAAACATGAGTTTTGAAAACCTGTCTGTGCTTATATTATTTCTGTTACAACTGGAGTTAGCGAGCTCTCCCTTCACCCAGACTCAACGCGTTACAACGGCTTGTATCTAAACAGTAGCCTACCAAGAAAGTAATTGTTCACTGTCTCCCTCCTTCCTTTCACAACTATTTCTCTCAGAAGTTTTTCTTTCGGCATCGTTGTGCGTTAAAAAAACCTTTTCTTCTCCCGATGCCATGCAGCTCATAAGCCGCTTCATTGTTCAAAATGTGGGGAAAAAGTACAACTTATAGTCATTATAGTAATTATAGTATAATATAATTTTAACCTGTTTCTCAGGTGGTATCTAAAGTACTCTCTAACACAATAGGAACATATGGTGTCAAATAATTCTACAGTTACATTTAGTTTTTTCTTTCCAAGATACATTACATGAACACACATTAAATGTTTTCCTTTCACTTGAACTAGGAGACCCAAACCTGTTCCAGCATGACAATGCCCCCTGTGCACAATGATATGCTATACTTGGATTCGAGTGGAAGATCTTGAGTGGCCTGCTATAGAGCTCAAACCCTATTAAACAGCTTTTGGATGGTTGTAAACACTGGCTGCACCCCAGGCCTCCTCACCGCACCTACATCAGTACCTGACACACCCTTACTCACAGCCTTGTGGTATCTCCACATATCTCCACAAACTCTCTCTAACATCTAGTGGAAGATCTTCCCTAAAGAATGGAAGTTTTTATAATAGTAAAAAGGGGATTAAAGTGTGCATAAATGCGCCAGTAACAATTTAAAGGCTATCTGCAGTAGGTCTTTGTAGATTCTTAAGCTTAGGTTTATTTTGTGGTATTTACATATAGAATAGAATAGGATAGAATAGAATAGAATAGAATAGAATTGAATAGAATAGAATAGAATAACACTCATTAATTTGTGTTGGCTGTTGAAGTATTAATACTATAAGTGCTCACCTCTGTTCATTTGTTTTAACTAACAGTATATTCTGGAAGCTTTTAGGCTCCATTATAAAGAATCTAATTAAAATCCCATTTTAATGACATATTGGCTACTTACAAGCAAGACTTTATACAGGGCTTCTAATGCCAATATTTTTACCACTTCAGCTTAAAAACATGAAAGTAATTCCTTTAAATGACCTACGCTTCAGCCAAAACTGTTAAGCATTTTTCCTGTACACCCACTGAGGAAGTCAGGAAGAGCTGTTAATTAGTTGATTAATTAGATCAGGTGTACTTAGTACAGGGAAAAAAACGAATACATATTTTCAAGGCTATATTTAGCTTTAGACTACTTGGACAAAAAGCAATATATGGCATCATAAACCACTAATGGCTGATAAGAACAAATTGCAAAATGCATCTATAATATACATTGTGCTCTATAAGTGGTTTGAAAATAGGATACTGGGTTTTCTAGAGATGATCTACTAAATATAACATTTTAGATTGTTCCTTATTTCTCTGTCCAATGTGATTTTCTGGCAACCTGCCAAAGCCTCTATCATAATACTGCTAGCAAAAGTTGAAGGTATAATCTAACACGTGCTTTGTCTGAATCGTTTTAATTCAGCTACCATATCTTTTGTTGCTTAGTCCACTTTCTAGCTCACTTCCTATTCTGCATGCCTGAACTCACAACATAAGGTCAGGATTCAGTAGTGTCTGTTAGATTGATAAAAAGGATAGAGAGAAAGAAAGTACAGCCAATTTGGCTGCATTGGCTCTTGGCCACAGATGGCCGTGGCATCATCAGGATTCAACTCACTATCTCGTAATAATAAAGCGAATGGATTTCTGCGCCACTTGGAACCAGTTGCATTTTTGTTTCTACAGTAATAATCAAATTATCCCCCTACGGTTTTCTTCATTTCTGCTGTCCAGGCAGGTTTTGTGTGCCAATTCCAAATCTGTATTTAAACGAATGAAAGGAAAACCCACTGCTGAGGTCACACGACCGTCATTTCATCAATTATTGTATCCTGGGATATGTTCTGCATTACCAGAACACACCAATCTGACTATAAGGACTTCCACTCTGATACTGATACCCTGAGTCAAGTAAACACATGTGAATGGCTCAATTATGGTTCCTGTTGGTGTCTGAAAGCAATAATCGTCCCAGTGAATTATGCACTGAGGAGTAGTCGATAAACTGAAGGATTTTCTGTGTCTATCCACAGCACGGCTTTGAAAGACAACAAGCCGGGTGCCAGATGAACAGAGTTCTTAGTGAGTATTAAAGGGCCTACTTGGCTCAGCCCGGCCTCTCCATTTGGGTAATTGGGACGTTGCTTTGACTGCCTGCGGCATTGACGTCGGTCCAAAGAACGACCCCTCCACTCATCCACTCGCCTCTGTTCTAAGAAATAAACTGGGACATGTCGAATGGTTTTAATGTTATATTACATAATAACCACACTTTGATTTCCAGTAACCCATAAAAATATAAAAACACTGGCTTATGTTTTAAAAAATGGCCCAAATGGGCTTGCAGATGTCTTTGTTATTAAAAAAGATTTAAACAAAAACCTGAAGCATGTTCAGTCATTAGTAAAACGCTCATCTTTTCCCTATGACAGAAAAGTCACCCAGTGAGGACAGATGATACTCAAAATAAAGTCTTCGGTAGAAAAAGAGACGATGCGGTGTTGACATTTTGACACTTCAAGTTGTCTCCAATTGAAGGTGTTTTAACGCTGTGTCGGGACGCCTACGTCCTGTTTAATAAGGCAGTTAATAGGATGGCACTTTGCACATCACATCACTAGTTGCTCAGTGATTGGTGTGTGTGTGTGTGTGTGCGTGTGTGTGTGTGTGTGTGTGCGTGCATGTGGGAGGGTACATGTGTGTCGGCGATAAATTGCATCATCATTCCTGAGCTGCTACATTCATTTCTGCAGGGATTCAGCAGTCTTTGGAGGGACACTAATTTTACACACACATGCCTGCAGACGTACACGTGCAGGTTTTTCTGCCATTGCAAAGACAGACAGACAGACAGACAGACAGACAGACAGACAGACAGACAGATAGATAGATAGATAGACAGACAGACAGCTGTATGTTATTTAAACATGTAAAGCTACATGTCCTATTCATCATGTTCATGTTTTTGTCTGCTTGTCAGGACCATACAAATGTGTGTATCTTGTATTAAAGCATAAAAATTTGGTGCTTTGAGTACAATTCTTTTAAAGTAAACACTCTCTGAGGACTTGAGAATTAGAATTGTTGCTCTGCATAAAGATGCCGAGGCTAAGAGAAGATCAGAAACACCCCGAAACTGAGTTACAGTACAGTGGTCGGGGTCATACAGAGGTTTTCCAAGATGGGTTCCACTCGGAACAGACCTCACAAGGGTCGATTCAAAAAGTTAAGTCCTTGTGCTGTGCGTAAGGTGCAGAAGCTGCTCCAAAAAACAGACGCATGAGAGCTGGGCGTCATCTCAGAAGGAAGCCTCTTCTGCAGCTGGCTCACAAGAAACCTGCAAACAGTTTGCTAAAGACAACCTGTCCAAGAGCATGAATTACTGGCACTATATCCTGTGGTCTGATGAGACTAAGATAAACTTGTTTGGCTCAGATGGTGTCCAGCATGTGTGGTGACACCCTGGTAAGGAGAACCAAGAAAATTGTGTCTTGCCTACAGTCAAGCATGGTGGTGGTAACTTCATGGTCTGGGGCTACATGAGTGCTGCTGGTACTGGGGAGCTGCGGTTTGTGAAGTCCTGAAGCAGAATACTATGCCCTTCCTTCAGAAACTGGGCTGTACTACAGTTTTAGAACATAACAAACTCCAAACACACTGCCAAGATGACAACTGCCTGCCTGAAGGTGAAGGTGATGGAGTGGCCGAATACATCTCCAGACCTGAACCCTATTAAGCACCTGTGTTCACATCCTCAAGCGGAAGGTGGAGAAGTGCCATGTGTCTAACATCCAGCAGCTCCATTATATCATTATGGAGGAGTGAAAGAGGATCCCAGCAACAACATGTGCAGCTCTGGTAAATTCCATGCCCAGGAGGATTATGGAAGTGCTAGAAAACAATAGCACTCACACAAAATATTGACACTTTGGACACAGTTTAGACATGTTCACTTCACTTTGTATGTATGTTGAGAAATACTCTAAACTACTCTAAAATAAATCCAAGTTTCATTTCTATTGTATTGTCCTTTGAGACGATACACTAAATGGTGGCTGAAATGTGAAGGGTGTACTCACTTTTGTGAGATACTGTAGATAGAAATTTATTGCAAAGTACGTGTAAAGTTAAGTGTAGATAAATATGTAGGTACTGAATATACACAGTATATGTATTATGTATGTGTGTGTGTGTGTGTGTGTGTGTGTGTGTGTGTGTGGGGGGGGTGGGGGGGGGGGTTTATTTGTAATATGTACAGCAAATTATTATATTATATAATGGTAGGGCTCAAGAATCTCAAGAAACCAATTTTCGCTTTGCAGTATCCATAAAAACTATAATAATCAATAAAACAGCCACAATATTTCCGTTTCCATGCTGAGGTTAAGCATGGTGTAGCATAGCAGAATTTTTTTATCATTTTTTAAAGCTGCAGTAATATTTGTGTCCTTACAAAGATATGTAAGGCAACCAAATGTGTGTGTTTGTGTGTGTGTGTGTGTGCGTGTAGGTTGTCAGTCTGTGCCAGGCTCCGGTGTGCTTGTAAGCTAAAGATCTTCGGTGCTATTTGAAGAGGTTTAATGATGATCTGAAGCACTCTTTGAAAAGCAGTGTGGGCTGAGCTTCTGTAACCTGATTTCAATCCGGAAAAAAAGGAAGCCTTTTGTGTTTCACTAATTAGGGAAAAAAAAATACTCACACATTTGCAACACTTACAACACTGGAAGATTGAAGCTAAAAGAGAATGAACGATGATACAAAAGCACAAAGAGACAATGAAACCTTGATACAGATGATTGAAAATGTGATGTTAGGGAGGAAGATCAGTAATATGAACATATGGATCTGAGAATCTGAGAATCTGAGAAATGGCTGAAGGGAAGGATGGGGGCTGGGGGTTAAGGGGTAAGTGAAAATGTGGGGGTAGTACAGTTTTCTCATGGGTAAAGTGGGAGTTGTGGATTTTCCCAGGAATGACAAATCGCCCCTTCATGAGCTTAATAGAATGCTGAGAGCTACACTGTGATGGAGAGAGAGAGAGAGAGAGAGACAAAATGGTGGACAGAGACGTAACAGACGTGAACGGAAAGATGAGGTGTGAAGAAACACACCAGGGTTCAGTGGAAGACAGAAAGGGGGTGGAAATAGATGGAGATAATAAGAATACGTGAGAGAAAACGGGCTGAAGAGGAGAGCAAAATGGAGGGGGTAAGAAAAAAAAAAAAAAAAAAAAACGAGACTGCATGATGGGGGTTTCCATGGTGATACTTTTTCTCCTCTCCCACGCGCATAGAGACTGTGGTTCGAACATTTCAGCCACGTATCAGCATCCGCCATTTTCCTTCCCTTCGTCGTTCCTCGTCTGTTCACGTGCAGGACCAAATAAACGAGTAAATTAAAAGGCTGCTGTTCAGAAACCTGTGTGTGATGACCCCACCGTTCCCATTATGTCTTCTTGGACCCCTTTTTTTGTCTCACATACATTGTACATGTATGTCCCCTGACAGTTCATGTGTTGCACATCAGAGAAACGTGCACGTCTATAATACATGCAGGCGGAAGCGTGAAATCTTACATTCTTAAATACACAAACCACAAACTCGTTTCAGCTTTCAAATGGAGACAGACTGGTCCCTTGCTCCTCTGGGGTCCACTCTGCCCAAACAGACGAACGTGTCTGGCATCCTAAAGAGTCTACACACATTAACACACTAACACACACTAACACACACACAGCATGGAGAACAGAAGTGGTCCTCTCAGACAGGGGTTTAAGCATCCTGCTGGAAATCCACACTCGCAGTGTATCTGTGTGTATATTAATAATTGCAGCAGTAAATGTAACGTTTCTTGACATGCAGAATCAGAACAAGAGTGTGGACGTGCTGGTAGACATGTTTTATGAGAAAACGTGACGCGCATGAAAAAAAGAAACGAGTCCATATCTTCTCTTGGAAGAGAAAAAGGGTGGAGGCTTGGTCTGGGTGGAGACGTTTCTGGATCAGCACTGCCACCTGGTGCTCGCGTGGAGAACTGATAAGCACATCATACAGTTGTGTTCCTACTACAGGTTACAAACTTGGGGGAAAAAATGCATTAGGAAATGAAATTGGAAAAACTCGTAGGCATTAAGGAAAATAGCTAACTAAATAGTAAATTGTTCAGATCAAACATCAGAATGGGATCAAAATTGGATCATTGTGATTTTGAGCATTTCTGGTGAGCTGGGATTTTTACACATGATAAAAATGTGACCTTGTTGATTAGAGAGGACAGAGGGGAACGGTTGAGCTGACATGACGACTTCATTAACTAAACTCACCACTTTTTATCCGACAGTACTATACTTGAAATCACAGGTTTGTATTATTGTGTTCTGTCTAATGCATTATTATTTCTATAGCAACAACTGTATTTTTTTTATAATGTCAGCAAAGAAAATGTCCCAGGCATCCCTATACTTTTGTCCATATAGCGTATTTTGAAGCTTGTGATGAAGGTGTTTGTGTGATGAAGGTGTCCCCGAAAAAATGATGAAAATCCTGCACATTTTACTCCACAGGACAGTCGTCAGTGTAGCAGATATTTACTACAAATGGAGACAGATGTTATTCTTTAATGATAAATAAAAGAGCAATTGCAGATGATCATTGCTCCCAAACTCCAGGTCTTTAACCAACCAACTTGTAATCAAAATCATTTAAACAAAAACACAAAACCTATAAAACAATAAAGCAGTTTTTCCCCTCAAGGCAAAGAAAACTGATGAGAATAAAACTATGGTTATCTTTCCAGACATCATATTAGTATGCCTTCAAGACTTTCTGTGTTTGTTTTGGTTTGTTTTCTTCTCATCTTCTGAACAACTATGGCTCTTTACTCTGGTCCCAGGCTGAAGAGACAGAGACATGAATCTCAGCAGTAGTGGAATGACGAAAGTCTAATCAACATAAATTACAGCAGCACCGTTGCTTTTCACCCTGGCGGCTCCTGGAACGTCCTCTCAGACACATAAATCATTGTCACACATGCACACGCCTTGTCCTGACGAACCGGCTAGATCAGACTAGCACAGCACAGCTATTAGACCACTGGTTGTTTAATGATACTATTATCAATACAAATACTAATAGGTGACAAGAATGAGAAAGAAAGTGATACAGAAGATTACCTGTAAGAGAAATAGGACTGGAACCAGGAGAGGGAATGTGGTATACGCAGTGGTGGACATACACAAGTACACAAACCATGCACTGTAAAAACAAACGTGCTCCTATTATACTGTCACTTTAAGAAAAGTACAAAAGTATTTGCCTTCAAATGTACTTAATTCAAATGTACTATGATTTATTATGGTTATAATGTTCCTATTATCATTTACTCAATCAACTCAGTTTATGTGAAAAGACTCCTATGCTCTTAAAACACAAATCTATTTATAAAATGATATTAATTAAAACACTGTTGTTTGTTTATAAGGGTCTCCATGGACTGGCTCCATTCTATATCTCTGATCTCCTTCTGTTCCAATGTAATGGAACAGAAGGAGATTGGAGTGGTAGCTCCAGTGGAGTGGTAGCTCCAGTGGTTAGGGCGTTGGCTTACTGATCGGAAGGTTGGGGGTTCAAGCTGCCACTCTTGGACCCTTCTGCAAAGACCTAAACCCTCTGTGCTCCAGGGGCACCGTATCATAGCTGACCCTGCACTCTGACCCCAGCTTCCAAGCAAAACTGGGATATGCGAAGAACACATTTCACTGTGCTGTAATGTTTATGTGACAAATAAAGGCTATTTTGTTCTATTCTAATGTCTCTAGGGAACTTCGTTCAACTAGTTGTCTTCAGTTGACTGTCCCAAGGACGAAAAGGAGAAAGGAGGCTGTGCTTTTTTAGTGGCTGCTCTGCAGTTATGGAACAAGTTGCCACCCTATTTTAGAACTGCACCAACATACACTAATTTTAAGTCTCTTCTTAAAACGTAATTATTAACTGTTGCGTATGATCATAAGCACACTGGCATAACTGTAGTGTAATATCTGTTGCTGTGTCCTATGTCGACTTTTGTATTTTTTGTATTTTGTTATATGCCTTAATTCTGTTCAGCACTTTGGCCAACAGCTGTTGTTTTTAAATGTGCTCTATAAATAAATTTGACTTGACTTGACTTGACTTAATGAGTCAAACACTGATTGATATCTATTCAAATTATCATGAAACCAAAACCGTATTTTTTTAACTTCTACAAAAATAATAATAATAATTTTTAGTTTAAAAAGTTCAACTAAAAGTTTCCCCCAATAGAAATACTTCAGTCCAACACTGTGTGTGTAGTAAGACAAAAGATTGGACTTAATTGGACTGGTTGTAAGAGAAATGGTGGCTATGTGCCTTACCATTAACTCTTGACTGGTGCAATCTATCTTTAAGCTCTGAGACGAACAAATGAAGCAATCGGTATGTGAACAAAAAAAACCTAAATGTTAAGCGTCTCAGAAAGAAAGAAATTCAATCCAAGAAACTCAATTCGATCGAGTTTAAATTTCTGTTACAAACATTTGCTGGAAATGTCAATAAGAAATGCACAGTGATGAAATCTTTTTCTTGTAATACAATATCACAGTTTTACAAAGGCTCGGAAATAGTATGTAGAATAGAATATACAACTGAGGTCAGCAGGCCACTCAAGATCTTCTACTCCAACCCATGTAAAGCATATCTTTTTTTAAGAAGCTGTCCACAAGGACATTGTCAGGCTGCAAAATATTAGGTCTTTTAGTTCAAGTAAAGGGGAACTTGAATGCTACCACATTTAAAGAGACTTACTATACAGATTTGTGTTAACAGCTTAGGAAAAAAAAAATCCCATATGGCTGGAAAAGTCAATTACGAATACTTTTGCCCATATAGGGTATCTCTATACTGTATATCAGAGGACCTAGTCCAAGCAGTTACAGGTGCTTACCACTAGAGAGTGTAGTAGGCTGTAATTACAAGCTACAGTACAGCTCAGGATGATGAGTGATCCTGATCACATCCTTACCCAATTAAATAGTACAAACCCGACAGAAAACACTCCTCAAAACAGGGTCCCTTGGTGTAACAGCACTAATACAGCAATTGAAGACCGTGGATGTTAGAAACTGTTCAGTAAGAGTTACTGAACCGAAGACAAACCCACTTTCCAATGACAGCTGAAATAATGCCATTCATTTCACATAGATTAGCCCAGAAGCTAATGATTTGCTTTGTGTTTACAGCTGGTTAACAAGCTTCTGGAAAGCACAGAGAGAATTTATGACCTGGGAGGATCTGAAATCCAATCTGAACAAACAGGGACCATAAATCTACCGATGTGACTCCAGCAGAAGTTAATCTGATAATATATTTCACATATATCATCACCGCGGTGAGCCAAGATAAAAGGGTCCAATGTGAAAAGAAACCTGAATTTTATAAAGAAGCGCTTGTGTTCTGTTTAGATGTTACATCTGTGGACTGAGTTTATAGTGGAGAGCTGATTTTGAATTTATTACAGCATTATGTTCAATCTAGGTGAAATTTAAGATTTTTATTCTTCTTTGTCCAAAAAAGGACATTTCTATCTATCTATCTATCTATCTATCTATCTATCTATCTATCTATCTATCTATCTATCTATCTATCTATCTATAGGGACATCTGTGGACACCTGACCAAAATTAAAACGACTGTATCCAAAGACATTCCAATCAATTGTCTACCTCAACCATCCTGGTAAAAGTTTGGGTGAGGTAGACAATTGATTTGAATGTCTTTGGATACAGTCGTTTTAATTTTCCTTTCACTTGTACTAGGAGACCCAAACATGTTCCAGCATGACAATGGCCCATGCACAAATTCAGCTCTATGAAGATATGATTATCTATGATAACTGGGTTGAAGTGGAAGATCTTGAGTTGCCTGCTATCCCTATTGGATAACACCTTTGACCTTCAGGATAAATTATAATGCTCACTGCACCCCAGGTCTCCTCACACTGTATCAGTACTTGAATTTACAAATGCCCTTGTTTCTGTATAAGCACAAATCTCAAATGGTCAGGTGTCCACAGATGTCCCGATATATAGATAGATAGATAGATAGATAGATAGATAGATAGATAGATAGATAGATAGATAGATAGATAGATAGATACTTTTGTCAGTATAGTGTTTAGATATCCATCAACACGATAGCCTCAGAACCCAGAACTAATTGGAATGTGATATGTTCTTCAGTCATTGTAGATGCTTCTTTCTTGAGATTCATCATTTGCTTTCTAAAATGGTTCTCTGTTGATTTTGGTCACAAAGAGCAGTCACTGTATTTGAGTTTTGTAGCCTTGATGTCAACTCAAACCAGTATGGCTGTACTTCGACCACCTCTCTCATCAAGATCAGAACACTGGATTTACAGGATTTTTGTTTTTGTTGGGGTTTTTTTGCACCATTTTATCAAAACTTTAGCAACACACACACACACACACACACACACACACACACACACACACACACACACACACACACACACACACACAAAAAGAATCCCAGAAGATTGACCCAGGAGGTAAGCACAACATAAATAATGTGATGTGACTGTCATATGATCAACTGCAACACATTAAAGTGGCTCTGTCTTGTATTTCAATTGCAAAAGTATATTATTTGCATATTAAAAAACCCTCTGTGTTAGCAAAAACCCTGGTTTGTCGCAATTTTTTTCTATTTTTCATGACTTCTGATGGGTTTTTCCCATCGGCCTCACATGCAAAATGCTCTGTCTGATCTATTAATAATAAGTGGAGAAGTTATATATGGATAATGTTATTGAATGCAACTTTTTTTACAGTCCAAGCGTAAATGTATGAGCTGACAGACTAAAAGCAAGAAGTAAAAAGATTTTCATTATGCATTATTGCTAGTTACATGCAGTTCATCCATGCATTTCTTTGTACTAATGGAGCGTTTCCTGTCTATTATTTAATAGTAAATTCTATAAATATCATGTTTGACTAGGTCAGGAGCTTCACTGTCTGTGCTGATATTCTTCTCAGAATGCCAAAGCTCATTGTGTTTTAATGAAGGCTCCAGGTGAGAACAGCCCGAGAGCTGTGTCCTATTTTTACTGCATGTTTTGTCTTGTATGAATGTCAATTACCAAAACACAATAGCTTATTTTCAGTGTATTGACTGGAAGCAACCCAAACAAATACGCTTTGTTTTGACTGCCCCATTTGTAAACTATTTCAAGCTGTCTATATACAGTCATTATGAGGTTATAAGGATCACTTAGATCCTATTCAGATTAACATTCCATATCAGGTAATCCGATCGCAAGTAGACAGCTTTAAGTGCATGTATGAACCCAGTCAAATGCGTTTTTTTTTAGACATATTGTAATCTAATCGCTCAAATTATCGTTGAAAGCAATTTATTGATAATTGGAAATGACTATCCAGGTAAAATTGTGTTCTGTACTTCTTATAAATCATGGATAAGGTAAAAGTGAAAGCCATCGTTTTTGGAAAAAATTGTGAAAAAAATATAAAATAAATTGTCCAGTAGTACAATTTTAACAGGCAATGTTTTTGGGCTGTAATTATACTACAAAAAAAAAGCCATTTTAAGGTAATATTATATGCATACCTACGACAATCAAACACATTGCCCCCAAATTGTTTTTAGAGGTCTGTTATACATTAGAGGTCACCAAAGGAGCATCTGAGATATCAAAGATATTGTTTATCTGGGTGAGTATAATTTGAATAAAAAAAATAATAAAAACAAGTAATGAAGAAAATAGTGACCTGTATGAGCAGTGCTTAGTCAGCATATCTTTCTATCCATAAACACATTTTCCCTATAGCAAAGTGCATCAAATTAATTATTTAAGAAATAAACCACAGTGAATTCATAGAATGCTAAAAACATCATATTTCAAAAACAGTTTCTTGTAGGTTTATTACGTGTCAATGCATGACTGCATACTGACCTTTTGAGTGTAAATTTACCAGCTTTAGCTGTGTTGCCAGCTATGTACTGTTTTTTTTTATAAGATTAGTACTGTAATCAGCATTTACCACTTCAGTGCAACTGAAACGGTGTCCAAATATAAAGGTGCGCTCTTCAGTGAAATTGGGTAGGAATGTCAATGAGTGACCATCAGGTCACAAAACAGAGATCACATACTGTAGTAATTATACAGTAATGTGTAAAGAGGCATGGTAGAGAATGAGATATAAGGCAAGTAACGTGCAAATGACAAGGGATAACAGCGCAAGTGCAAACAGCATTAAAATTATGCAGTATCATTTTTTACAAATAGCATTTACCCTTGTAACAGAAACAAACACAAGATTATTCAGTAGATTATTTTGCAGCTAATCGAAGTTTATGGAAGCTTAAAAACTACACATAAATTCACACACCATGAGATAAAGTTCAGCTCTAGTACAGGCACAAACCTCTATATGATCTTCCATGTGATCGAATCATCAGAGAAAGGAAAATATATATAATAAACATGTATGTAATAAAATAAATAAATAAATAATATATGTAGAATTATACAAGTAAAAAAAATACAATGTTTCTACAGTAAGACATTGTATAAGGGATAAAACCCGCTATATATTTACATGCAGGTTGTTACTATATTATGGAAATACAGTAAATTACTGTTAGAAGTTGCTTGTATTTTTCCCTGAGGTTTACAGTCTATCCATTATCTAATAGGTGGTGCTGGATCAAGTGCTATTTTTGTAAAATGTTTTCTATAATACCTCAAAGAAACCAAGTGCTTGTGTTTAAATGTGATCCCTTTATTTCCCCTCTTTTTTTTATCTTATTATCTTTTTATGTTTCTTTTTCTTGTGTGCACAGAGCCTCTGTATCGCCCTCCATGTTGTCGAAAAAAGCGTCAAAATGGAAAGACAATACGAATCTACTCGCCTTGAAATGCTTCTTATGCGCCTGTTCAAATACTCCAAACGCCCTGCCCTGATTAGCTGCTTTTGTACGTGCTGGAGTACAGACATTATTAAAGCAGCGGGGTTGCTTACCGTGCCTTGATTATGTTTCAAAGTGCTAATTACAATCCATTGACACTTTGAGTGAGAGACGCCAAGCTGAGATGACTCCAGCAGCGAGTACAAAGTTTTCTACAGTATAAATGTGTTTTTAGTGGAGTAACTAGAGCTGCTCAGGTGGAGTTTAGAGTGATTCATTGGTTTTTCTCATTGTACTGTTTTTTCCCCAGGATTTATATTTCCAAGGATTATTATGTAGTAACTCTATTTCAACACCATGCAAAATTATTAAAACTATGATATGCTAGTGTAAGGAGAGAAAGTGTAAAACCATCCATGGTTAAAAAAAAAAAGCACATTTAGCTGAGTTTAAAATAACTGAATTTTTTTTTTAGGGTAATATAATAGTAATGTTAATGTCATTGTATGTATAGAGACATTGTAATCCAAATCTTAGATCAAAAGTACGAATTATTTTTCAAAACACTATATGGACAAAAATATTGGGACGCCTGACTTTCCCAAACAATTACCACATAAAGTGTTTGGAGGCACAAAACTGTATATGATGCTATTGGATGCTGTTAGACTTTCATTCACTGGTGAGACCCAACACCATTTCATGACAAAGCCTGCTCAATGAATATATGGTTTACTTAGGTTAGAGTAGGAAGATCTTGAGTGGCCTGCTACACAGCTCGAACCTTACTGAACACCTTTGGGATGAATTGGAAGGCAGACTGCACCCCAGGCCTCCTCACCACACCTACATCAGAACCTGACTTTATTAACACCTTTGTGGCTGAATTAGCACCAATATCCACAAGCACACTCCAAAAGAGAAGAGTGGAGGGTATTGTAGCAGGAAACTAAATGTGGAAAGGGTTGTTCCAAAATCACATATGAATCCAGGTCCACATCATTTTGTAACATGATATCTATATAACAGGACTGATATTCACTGCAGGGGTAAAATGACTGCTATATTTTCTAGTCAACTAGTAATTCAGAAAATGTGTCAGAAAAAAGATTATAAAAAAAGAATGTATTTGTTAGATAATAGTAAGCTACAGTTTTGTCTTGTAAATTAATTACAATTCTATATTTTTTGTAAAAAAAAAACAAAAACAAACAAAAGAACATCCTAAACCCAGTGACCCAGGTCTTGAAGAAGTCATGGTAGTGTCTGGATCAGCCACTGTGAATTAACATTAAGACTGTATGGCCATGTGCAAGCTGTAGCACTGAATGTCAAGTTTATTTTAATAGGGATTTTCACAATGGACATTGTCAATGTCATATCTTTGCAGAATTTGAGAATTAAGGTGAACAATGTGTATTTATACCTGATTTTTGGATAAAGAGCAAAATCTCTGTCTTATCAGAATTTAATAATAGAAAATGATGCATCATCCAATCTTTAAATTCTTTAACACGCTCAGTTAACCTAGCCAATTGAGATGTTGTGTCTGGTTGAGATATATAGCTGGGTATCATCAGCATAAAAGTGGATGCTAATCTCATGTCTTCTAATAATATTTCCCAAGGGAAGCATGTATATTGTGAAAAGCAGGGGTCCTAAAACTAAACCTTGTGGCACCCCATAATTTACTTGCATTAACCTGGATAGTTCCCCATTTAAGTCTACAAAATGGTAACGATCAGACAGGTAGGATTTAAACCAGCTTAATGCCTGTCCCTGAATGATGAAGTAATTCTATAATGGATCCAGGAGAATGTCATGATCTAGAGTGTCGAATGCAGCACTAAGATCTAGTAAAACTAACAGACAGATTCCTTGGTCCGAAGCTAAAAACTGGTCATTTGTGATTTTAACTAGAACACTTTTTGTGCGATGATGGAGCCTGAACCCTGACTAAAACTCTTCAAAGATATTGTTTTCTTATTAGAAGAAACATAACTGGGCAGACACAATCTTTTTTAAATCTTAGACATAAATGGAAAATTTGAAATGGTTCTGTAAATTGGTAATTTATTTGGATTTAAGATTTCTTCAGCGGTGGGCGGTCAAAGCATCTCTGCTGGCCTAAAGACTATCAAAAGCACTGACCTACATTTACAACCTAAATTCTAATATTTGTTCAATGAAATTGTATTTATTTATTCCCAACAGTCTATTCTCTTCATTCTGTAGCGTTTCTCTTGGCTGCACTGCTTCCAGTACGTGTATGTGGATGTTAGATTTTTTTGTCCAATTAGATTTCAGATTCTATTTGCTCCCATGTCAATCTAATCTGCTCAGGGCCTTCAAAGTTAATACTGCTGGCTCTTTGGCCATAAAGAATATTGGCAACGGCTCTGTTTCTTTAACCAATCAGATTTCCTATTCGCTTTACAGGTCCAGCTGGCATAGAATAGTGTCAGCATTTTTACATATTCTGATTGGTTGGTCAGAGGAAAACTGTTACAACCAAGTTTGACTGGCAAAACACATCTGTACTGCTCTGCACCCAATAATACATCTGAGTTTTTATACACATAGAAATTTATCTTGTCTCGGTCATACATAAAATTCAATTTTCCAAAAAAAGCTAGACGTAGTGAGAAGAGGTCAGCCAACCCGGAAGCTAGCTAGCTTGTCTCAGCCCGGGAAAGGGTTTGTTCGCCACTTCCAGACCAGTGAACACGAGCGGTACCACTGGCTTCTGAGGAGCCCTGCAAATTATGAGTCTGCATCTCTGGTGAATAGGTTGTATTTTTTTTTGTCATTTTTTTAGACAAATATTGGTTCTGAACTGCTCCAGATGATGTAGGTGCACAGTTGCGGGTGTAGTGTAGAGGTTTGGAGTCTTAACTGGGTTTCTTGCTTTAGTAAAATGGTATTCACCCTCCATATGTGTAGTGCCTCTCTTTGTAATGCCACGTGTTGTTATATTGCGTTTTTGCATTGTATTGATGGTTTCTATAATCGTGATGTGATAGTGGTGGTATTAAGAGGTGGATTTATTCGGGTAAGTCGTCACTGAAGGCATAGGTACCAAATGCATGGCCTGCCACTGGGTTTCTTAATTAGGGGCTTAATAACTGCCAGCTTGAGGGGTTTAGGGACGTGACCTAAAGATAGTGAGGAGTTACTAATATTGTGCCCTTAAGCACATGTTGGGTCTTGACAGAATTCACTACATAACAGGGCAAGGAATTCCCCTGGGAATGGGTAGGAGGAGGATTAAAATAAAACCTGTGCACACCTCTCTGCTTCATACAAATAATGTGACACTGAGGACATTCTGTTAAAGCAACAGAATACAGAGCTATTTATCTGCACTGTTTGCTTTTTGCTGTCTGGATAAATTGACAGATCAGTGCATAATTTAGGACCATTTTGATCATCGTAAATGGGAGAAGGAGAATTTGAAAAATCTCCTATTATTGTGTTGCTCAATTATATGAGTTGATAACGTGTGTGTGTGTGTGTGTGTGTGTGTCTTTTCCTCCTTTCTGGTGGCTCCATCCTCAGCATCCTTCTACTGATATACGCCGTGTCCCTCCTCTGCACATGTCCAAACCATCTCAATCTCGCCTCCTTCACCTTGTCCCCAAAACATCCTACATGCACTGTCCCTCTAATAAACTCGTTTCTGATCCTGTCCATTGTCGTCACTCCCAACAAAAACCTCAACATCTTTAGCCCTGCTCCCTCCAGCTCCACCTCCTGTCTTTTACTCAATGCCACTGTCTCTAAACCATACATCACAGGTCTCACCACAGTCCTATAAACTTTCCCTTTACTCTCGCAGATACTCTTCTATCACAAATCACTCCTGCTATCACTCTTCTCCACCTCTTCTCCCTGCAACTGCACCACTCCACTGTCCTCTCCTTTATTCACAAACATGTCTGTCCTACTCCTACTGACTTTTATTTCCCTTGTCTCAAGAAGAAGAAGATTTAGTCTATACATGGATTTTTTTTTTCACTGAAATGCTGTAAATCAGGAAATCTCCAGATGACTGTCTGAGTCTAAATGGAATTCAATGAAATCAATGGCTAAGTCGATTCGCCGGCACAAATGGCCTTCTACTCTGTTACCTAAAGCTTTTTGAATTTAGATTATTCACAATTTTTTAAATAATTTGGATAAAAATCAATAAGTAAAGAGAACACAAAGAGAGGGGGATGGAGAAAGAGACAGTGAGGTGGAAAGAGAGTTGTTTTGATTAAACCAGGCGTAGGTGTGGAGTCACGCTGGTGCTTTATGCTCTACATTATTTCTCATTAGTCGCTTTTACGTCACTGCCAAATCTTTAAACAAACCCGAGGAGAGAAAAAGAAAAATGACAGCGTTCGACCAAAAAAAAAAAAGGACAGAAATGTATATATATTTCAAATACATATAAAATGTCTCACTTAATGTTCTACATGCATGAACACATTGAGTGAATTCTCTCATCCTGCCTGTTTCACACACACTTCATGCTCTCTTACACAACCTGATCAATGCTTTCACAGGCTGAGTGGCAACAGCTGCATATAAACACATCTCACAAAGCCCACACTCCACTGGGGATCTGTTCCAGGCTAACCATGGAACACAAAATATTACACTTTAAATGGTAAATTTAAAACCAAATTAGAAAAAATTATAAAAAAATATAATATAAATAATAATTAAATAATAATAATGTAATACTACTACTACTACAACTACTACTACTACTACTAATAATAATAATAATATACATATACATATACATATACATATCAGTGGCAGGCAGTCAGGGCCAGCAAAGCATCTCTGACCTACATTTACAACATAAATTCTAATATTTGTTTCATGAAATTGTATTAATTTATTCCCAACAGTTTATTCTCTTTATTTCATAACGTTTCTCTTGGCTGCACTGCTTCCAGTATGTGTATGTGGATGTTAGATTTTTTGTCCAATTAGATTTCAGCCTCTGTGTGCTGCCATGTCAATCTAATCTGCTCAGGAACTTCAAAGTCAGTACTGCCAGACTTTTTACCTCAGAGAATATTACCAACGGATCTGTTTCTTTAACCAATCAGATTTCATATTCGCTTCACAGAATAGCATCAGCATTTTTCCGTCCTCTGATTGGTTGGTCAGAGGGAAACTGTTACAGCCAAGATCGACTGGCAAAACACATGTGTAGCTCTGCACAAGTTAATACATCTAAATTAGACTTTTTTATGCCTTACGGAGGAAGAGAAACTTATTTGGTTGCCGACATTCATAAAAATTTATTTTGAAGAAAAGCTACACATCGTAAGGAGAGCTAGACCAACCTCAAAGCTAGCTAGCTTGTCTCAGCCCGGGAAAGGGTTTGTTCACCACTTCCAGACCAGTGAATACGAGCAGTGCCACTGGCTTACAGCTCTGAGAAGCGGTTCAAATTATGAGTCTGCATCTCTGGTGAGTAGGTTGTATTTTATTTAAATTTGTTAAGTTTTTAATATGTTATTAGACAAATATTGATTCTGAACTGCTCCAGATGATGTAGGTGCACAGTTGCACAGTTGTATTGTAGAGGTTTGGAGTTGTATTTATTTATTAATCTTTTTACATTTTTTTTTTTTTCGTATTATTATTTATTTATATTTTTTCTTATATGGTGTCTAACACAAAAATATATATAACACATTAGTTGTGGCTCTGAGTGACAATTGAATGCAAGGGTATTTGTATAGCGCCTTTGACAATGGACAAAATGACTTTACAGAGCTAAATAGAAGTCACATTTTACGATCATAAATGATTCTCTTTGTGTCAATGGCACCAGTATTGAGAACAACCTTTTTGTATTTACATATTCGTGGAATTAGGAACTGGTGATAGCAAAGAAATTTAGCATAATTTGCAAAATGTCTCCATGATACTGTTAAATTCAAAGGATTCACTCATTTAAATTAAACACAGATTGCACTGTATATAAATAAAACAAGTGCAAGCAGCCAAATTAACATCTTAAAAGACTATACAATGCTGGCAATAAAAGATACCACTGCATGAATTGTATTTCTCACATTAAACCTAGCAAAACTATCAATATGGCATCCACCATCAACACTAATATGCATTAAATGATCCAACACACTGTTTATTTTTGCTATTTTTTGACAAATTATTGTGCACATAACTTTACACAGCCACACGATACTCTAGGGTTTCCAGGCACAAAGAAATCTCAAGAATACCAAGCCATTCTGGAGTGACGTGCACAGCACCGGTGTCAGAAAGCACGTCTTAGTCACAGCTCATGGGTCTTTCAACAGAATAATGACCCAAAACCTACAGCTAGGAGTAGAAGTAGCCTTCTCGACAGCAATTTACAACTGGGCAGTTGAGGGTTAAGGGTCTTGCTCAAAGGCCCATCAGTGGCAGCTTGGTGGTCCTGTGATTTGAACTTCCGATCCAGAGTACAATGCTTTAACCACTAAACTACCACCTTGCTCAGAGTGGTCCAAATAACTTTTTGAAAGGTGCAGAAGTCTTATTGAGAGCCACAAAATGCAGTGCATCATTGCAGTAATCAACTGTAAAGTTTTTGCAACCAAATTATGTTTGGGGTTCCATCATTTTTGTCCATGCACTTTACTTTTATTGTATTATTTTACATATGAATAATATTTTTTTATATTTAATATGGAATAAGAAATGATGGGCAACAATGTTTTGTCTGTCTGTTTTGTCTAATTATTAATATATTGAATATATACTATAAGAATAATATTAAATATTGTGTTTATTTCATTTTAACATTTACATGACTTTATAACTGTAGACTTTTTATCATTTAATGGTTTGTTTGAATGTACAGTATTTACAGTCCTCAAGCTTGACAGATTGTCGTTATATTAAATAGTGGTGCTGAAATTAACGCTGCTTTCATTGTGTGTAGCCTTGAATTGTGTTTGAAGTCTATAGTTAAAATAATAATGCACATATGTAAATATGATATCTTTTCAGAATCCAGCTCAATACAGTGAACAGGGCAGATATCTTTACATAACTGCATTTAAGAAATAATAGCCACATGCCCAAGGGGTGGTTCCTACAACACAAACATCATCCAAAATATTTTCTTAGTTTAGAAAAGGTTTAAAAACCTGAACAGAAATCTCACAGCTAACAAGCAAGGGAAAAAAACTAAACAACTTTTGGACTTATAACAACTTGATAAAACTAATCAAGAGCATAGCCTTTTTTCCAATTGCTCCCCTCTAAAAGCTCAATGAGCCTTGGAATATATTCCTCACCAACGATGGAGAATTGAAATGATGAAATTAGACAGAAACCCTACGATATGAACGCTGAACCCAGACCCTCTGTTGAGATCATTAGTGTTTTACAAATGGCCTGTTTCTTTAATAAGATTGAGAGCAAACTGGTAATACTGCTGAGTTCTAATGGCTGAGCAGAGTGTCTCTGGAGAGCCGTGGAAGTGTGTACAGCATTTAAACACTTTACTTTTTATTCCACACACAAGCTTTACTATAAGTCATTTAACAACTATGTATTAATTTAGTTCAGTTGTATAAAGCACAGTCTCACGGCATGATATAATCACAAACTTTAATCTATTGATTCGTGTTCATGGACACGAATTTCTCACAAATTTAAGCATGACTGCATCCGTTTGGCTCTGTCTCCATAGCAACGGACGGTCGAGTTATGCTCCTGAGGTTCCAGTGACCATTGTTCCTGCCGCTCTTCCCTCCGTGGATCTTCCCACTTTGTTCAGGCCTGCCTCTGAATAGTGTCGTCTACGATTGGAGGTCACTGTGTACAGCTGGGGATGGTTTCTCATCAACGCCTTGGGTGGTTCCATGAAATTCCGGAGTAAGAACGGGAGCTTTGACGATGGATTTGGACTGTAGTTAATGTCAACAGACTGCTACACTGACTCAGAACTACAATTTGCTTCTGATCACAATCACTGTACCCCGCAACATTGTATATCTGCAATAAATGGACATTTGGTGCAATCCAGATGAGGATGGGTTCCCCCTTGAGTCTGATTCCTCACAAGGTTTCTTCCTTATGCCATCTCGGGGAGTTTTTCCTTGCCACAGTCGCCACCGGCTCGCTCATCAGGGACAAACTTACACTTATAAAGAACATATTTATTTTTTATCACCATCATCTGTGTAAAGCTGCTTTGAGTCAATGTTCATTGTTAAAAATGCTATACAACTAAAAATGAATTGAATTGAATTGAACGGAGGCAAAGGATCATGGGAAATTCTGACAAAGATGCTACATGTAATCTTTTTTCTCCATTTATATCACAGAATTAGACAGAAAATTCAAGGTTAGGTTAAGGGTTATACTGTAATAAACATATGTGTCTCTCATTAACACAGTCTTAACCAGGATACATTTACTGTAATTTGACTGGAAGGAACCACTGACAATGGTTTATAATATCTAGTAGCTTACTGAATATAAAGCACTAAAAACAAGGATAAAATCTCCTGTTTAAATGTTGAATAATATCATCTCCTCAATGACGGGAAAAATGAGGTAAATTCATGTCTATAAACACTAATTAATAGATTAGACTATATCAGGAAATGCTGTGAGACTCGGCTGCTCAGTCTAATCATAATGCAAGAGACTCATAGATGGAGAACTTTCAGTGCTCTCAGTTCTCTGGTTATGCATCAGTGCCATTCTATGAGGTTGTGCTGTGAATATGTTACGTTTGTCCTCTCAGATAACATTTAGGCTTAAGCCATTGCCATCGCTGATGCATTGATATTTCATCCTGTCTCAAAGAAGAGGGTGGAGATTAATTATTTATATCTTAAATCTGCCAACACTGTGGTGATACAGTAGCTACCTGAAAACTTAGCTTTTTCACAAACATCACTAAAATACAGTACATCCAGAAATCTGATATGTCCAAACTGCCAGATATTGAACAGCTGTGCATAGAAGAAGAATGTGCAACATCAGCATCTAGCCAAAGATGGTTGTCTAAAGCATTTAGACAGCCCAGGAGAGTAAATACTTATGCAAACAACATAGAATTAGTTTTTGTGTACTTGAGTTACTCTAGCGCTGACCACATCTCACCTTACCTGCCTTTTCAAAAAATCATTTCCACCAAGTCAGCTGGGGTATCAGTCTGCATAGTGCAGCTTCTCATCTTTAGCTACAGTGGAGGTCTGGCAGAAATGAGTGTCAGCTTGGATGAAATGTCTAGGAGAGGAGCAATTCTGCACTAGCTCAGACAGCCAACATTTCAGCCAGCCACAACAACAGCCATTTGCTATAAACTGTGAAGAATGAGAGAAGACTAACTTGGAGATGTGACGTAGTCCCCGATGAGGTTTTTTATTTGTCACAAAACATAGTTATATAAAGAATACAACCTGCAGTGAAATGTAAAATCTACTCAGGTAAATTGTGTATTAAAAAAAGGAATTATACATATAGATCAAGATAAATATATATATATTAGATAAAAATAAAGTGGTAGAAAAATTATTTTTACAATACTGTATAATTAAATGTGCAAAATGGTATGACAATAACAAAAAAAAATATATATACCACATCTACTTCACATTATCTGTGGATTTTTCATTGTTAAAAGCACTATACAAATAAAAATGAATTAAATTGAATTGAATATTTGACAATAACAAAATGAAAAAAAAAAAATACTGTATATCAAAGTTTCATCGTGGAGTATATCTTTTTAATATTGTGGAAATTTCACTTAAGTACAAAACTGTTTGTTGTTTTTTTTAATCCTAAACCACACATCTGTTCATAATTAATTGCAGTCAAACATCATTTTCATATATTCTACATAGCAGCATCTAATCAAAACTCATGCAAGTTTAAGCTGCCCATGTGTGAACATCCTCAGCATTGACTGCTGTGTCCAGAAATAGGACATATGAGGCAAGTTTCAGGAACAAAAGGGGTTCTAAATTAAAATATGTTTGCTTGGATCCCAGCACCATCCAGCTGCTGATCCCTCGAACAAGACCCTCTTTAACCTTCAACTACTCAGTTGTATAAATAAAAAAATTATAATTCAGTCTGAAGAAGGGCACCTACCAAAAGCCATAAATGTAGTTTTGTGATCACTTGCAAAATAATGCTTAATTAGGCAAAACAAATCTTTGTGTCTTTGCCACAAAGTTACACAAATGAATTTAATACAGAATTCAAAGCAACTCATTCAAAAAAATTAACTGTTTTCCTTTTTTTCCCTTTAAAAATCTGATATTGTTTATTGTGTCGTATTTACTGGACCTTCTACCAATATACCATGAGTTCTACATCATAGTATAATATGATGTTAGAATAAGCAAGTGGAACAGGGCCTCAATAACTCAGAGCTGTTAGCAACGACTGTGTAGCAATGCACAGCTTGAACCACATCGTCAAGTTCGCAGATAACACCACCGTGGTGGGTCTCATCAGCTAGAACGACGAGTCAGCATACAGAATAGAGGTGGAACAGTTAACAACCTGTGTCTGAATGTTGACAAAACCAAAGTGATGGTTGACTTCAGGAGAGCACAGAGCGGCCATTCTCTACTGATCATCAATGGAACCTCCGTGGAGATCGTCAAGAGCACCAAATTCTCTCACTTTCTCTGTCTCTTTCTTTCTCTCTCTCTCTATGGTCTCTGTATGCGCAGTGGGCAGTTGCGATTGTGGAGCTTTGCAGATAATAGACTTTTAATGAATGGTGCCGAGAAAGAAGCAGCTGATATACTTTCAAAGCAGGACATTGCCAGCCAATAACTTCGCTTCACAATGGGCTTTATCATACCCAAGCTGCTGAAAAAGCTCATTTGGAGCAAACACTGAATGAGCCAGCCTGATATAGGCACTGAATTATGACACTGAATCAGCTCTTCTGTTTATTGCTTTTAAGATTTCTGTTTGTCTATTGTTTGTACTCTCGGGTGCAACATTTGTAAATGCTCGAGAATGACAGCATCTATTCTATTGAAATAGAAGGTCTGGCTTGTTTCAGATAGCACACTTACATGGGGTTCATAATACCATTATATAATGCAATATCAAAGGGACCTTCAGGCTAGTAGGTCAAAAACCACCTCCTCCACAACAGCGCCTGTACTTCTTGAGAAGTTCCACCTCCTCTCTGTATGCTGACTCGTCGTTCTAGCTGATGAGACCCACCACGGTGGTGTCATCTGCGAACTTGATGATGTGGTTCAAGCTGTGCATTGCTACATAGTCGTTGCCAACAGCTCTGAGTTATTGAGGCCCTGTTTCACTTGCTTATTCTAACATCATATTATACTATGATGTAGAACTCAGATAGCACACTTACATGGGGTTCATAATACCATTATATAATGCAATATCAAAGGGACCTTCAGGCTAGTAGGTCAAAAACTATGTCTTTCAGATATAAAATGATCAATATAAATATACATTTTTTGCATACGAGTGTCATCTAAATTCTTGTGTTTTTTCGAGGTAACCAAGTGCATCAACACCACCAATAGTTAAATAGGTTAAAAAAACTACACAATGAAGTATGAAGATGCAAGGGTCTGGTGATTATTTCTGTCTAGCTCAGAATATAGATTCAAGAGCTGATCTCCTTTCAGAATTTCTTTCAGCTCAAGTCTCATTACTTTAATTTTATTTATAATGTCTGGAGGAGAAACTATATGCAAACTACTTACTTTTGTTTCATAGTAACTGGAGGATACCAAACCAAAGGGATAATACGTTTATATCAAATGAATTCAGGACATGAAACATCAACATCAATGGAACTGAGGAAGAGCGAGTCTTCAGCTTTAAGTTCCTGGGAGTTCACATCTCTGAGGATCTGTCCTGGCGGCAGAACACGTCAGCTCTGGTAAAAAAAAGCACAACAGCGCCTGTACTTCTTGAGAAGTCTCAAGAAATCTCATCTGTCCCCGGGGATTTTAACGAGCTTCTACCGCTGCATCATTGAGAGCATCCTGACCAACTCCATCACCGTATGGTACGGAGGCTCCACTGTGTGTGAACGTAAAGCCCTGCAAAGGGTGGTCAAAACCGCCCAACGCATCACTGGCACCCAACTACCTGCCATTGAACACCTTCACCACAGCAGATGTCTGTGCAGAGCTTTAAGGACTCTTCACATCCCAGTCATAAACTGTTTAACCTCCATTTCATCAAGAAGGAGATACAGGAACTTACGCACCAGAACCAGCAGGTTCAGGGACAGCTTTTTTCCATCCACCATCACATTACTGAACTCTACACTATACCGCTAAATCACTACAAAACAAACACAAACAAAAGACTGTATATAACCTCTGTACAATACATGTACATACTACATAGTATATCTTTTTCACTCCTCAGTACATCTGCACACATTACTGTACATGTACTGTACACAGTCTACTATATATAAAAAAAAAAATATATATATATATAAATATATATACAGTATATATTTTTTATATATAGTAGACTGTTTATTCAGCTTGCTAACTCCTTAAATGCCATATTCTTGTGATCTTGTAACCTTTCATTTTTGCACATTCTTCTTAATTACTGTACGCCTTTATATTTATTCACTGTACTCCTGATTGTCCACACATCTCTGCACTGTAATAGCCTTTATATGTATTCACTGTATATACTTTCATATATACCACTTACTGTAAATATGCTAGATATTTATCTGCACTTTTTATTTTATTTGCACGACTGCTACATTTTTGCACTTCTGGTAGATGCCAAACTGCATTTCGTTGCTGTGTACCTGTACTATGCAATGACAACAAAGTTGTATCTATCTATCTATCTATCTATCTATCTATCTATCTATCTATCTATCTATCTATCTATCTATCTATCTAAACCTTTAATCATATAAATGATTTAATGGAAATTATGAAAGTCTATTTTTTATCATTCTTATCATGTATTATCATGTCATTGACGAGAACGTTTGTCGACACCAGACCACATGAATAATATGTGCTTTTTTTTAACATCCCAGTCCATATGTAGTCTCCATTTGTTCGTCTAATATTCTCCACTTTTCTGGGATGAAGTTTCATTAGATTTTGGAGTGTGCTTGTGGAGATTTGGGTGTTAGTAAAGTCAGGTACTGATGTAGGTGAGGCGATGAGGCCTGGGGTGCAGTCAGCATACCAATTTATTTAAGTGTTTAATAGGGTTGGGATTAGAGCTCTATAGCAGGAGATCTTCCAATTCAAACAATGTCAATCCTATATTCATAAAATCATATATATTTGTCCATATGGTGTATAATCCAGCAATGTAAACTTTAAACAAGCTCAAGAGCAAGAATGTAGTGAAAGGGAAACAAATGGACAGAGAGAGAGAGAGAGAGAGAGAGAGAGAGAGAGAGAGAGAGAGAAAGAGAGAGAGAGAGAGAGAGAGCGAGAGCGCTAGCATGCGATAGTCTAAAGAGAGCAGTTATCACTTAACACCCACACTAATCATTTGCAATTAACACAATTAATATGAGCTCTCTCTTTATCTCTATCTTTATCTCTCTCTCTATCTTTCTCTGTGTGTGTGTGTGTGTTCTCTTGTGTGTGTGTGTGTGTGTGTGTGTGTGTGTGTGTTCATTGCTCAATTGTGACAAAATACTCAGTAGCACAAACACAGAACTGACACTCTTCATGTGCAAATATGTTTGCCAATAAAACTGTATCCACTCAACATATGAGATGGGTTTCCACTTCATTTGCCATGTTGCAGTTAATAATTTATTCTCTGGAGTCAAAAGCAAGAATCACAGCAACATTAGCCACAGTAATAATCTGTCGATCACAATATGTCATACTGTACTGTAGATTATTGATAAGAGTTTAAATGTAAATCACACGTTCAAGTACTTTCATTTCACACAGGCAACCACATAATAAAAAATGTACAGTTTCTAAATAATCTAGAGAGCCCTTAAAGTTAACAAGAATGTTGCATTACTATGTCAGTATTTTAAAACATATCTATTGTAGTCATGAATGAAAATTAATTAAAATCCCAGAATATTAAAGCAACTCACTTTAAATATATGAGAAACAATCAGTAAAATAAAGGCAATAGTGTTTTATGTTTACACTATTTTTTTTTTACAATTGTTTTTCTTTTTAAATTGCTTTCTTTTTATCAAAGCTTCTATTTTAAAATGCATTATTTGGTTATTTAATCATTTATGTTTGTAATGCCTATGTTTTTTTTATATACAAACTATATAATCATTGTATCATATATCATAAACAGATAGATAGATAGATAGATAGATAGATAGATAGATAGATAGATAGATAGATAGATAGATAGATAGATAGAAAGATAGATAGATAGATGGATGGATGGATGGATGGATGCATGGATGGATGGATGGATGGATGGATAGATAGATAGATAGATAGATAGATAGATAGATAGATAGATAGATAGATAGATAGATAGATAGATAGATCGATAGATAGATAGATCGATCTTAGACTTCATAAAGATATAGAGTCGAAGATCTAATCTCACACCTATTCAACATCATTGGACTGGAAGCCTGACTGCACCAGGCCTTCTCACCTCACCTAGCCTACATCAGTACCTGACTTTACTAACACTTTTGTAGCTTAAAGGGCACAAATCTCCACAATCACACTCCAACATCTAGTGGAAAATCTTCTCAGAAGAGTGGGTGATATTATACCTGAGAATGGTGTCAAATGTAATTTTTGTGTGGATAATGTGAAAGGTCAGAAAATGTAAGAATTCTTTTTTCAGTAGGATTTGAATGAGTGCTTATCATCTGCATGAAGGTTAATCTTGGGATATGATCTCAATTGGATTTTGTTATCTGAACAAATTTTCTCATCTCACCGGTACGTCAGCGAGTGATCGATTGACTGCGATTGTGTGTGCTCTAAGTATTTTCCTTCTCAGCTTCATGCATTTAACCTCTGCCATGGCAGATAAATAGTGTTGGCTAAGTCAGTAAAGACAGTACTAATGCTAATGCCTGTTACATATTCTCTCAGACTCTCTGATTGACAGCATGCATTAGTTAAAATGAGAATGTTTCTGCCTTCATGGCCTGGCTGATGCATGTAAAGGATAAAGCGTGCCCCACTGCTCCACAAAATCTATGCAGTTTATTAAAGGAAGCGTTTATTATTCCTGAATCTGATAACACTGCATTAAATTGTGAACCCAGATGGCTCAGTTGGTCTCCATGGTTACCGGTGATGTTTAATGGGAGCTTGGAGTCATGAAAGCATGCACATACATAGGGCAAAAAAGATTGTAGATAAAGTATTTAAAATAATTTTCCAAAATCTGCCTCTACATTTGATCTATAATTAGGGGATTATATTAAAAGTGCAATGCTTATACTAAATATTATGATTTTTAAATAGAAAAGATCAGCTGTAGCCAAACAATGGTTCAGATGCAAGAAGAAATCGATTTTTCTACAATTTCTTTCACAGTTTAGCTCTCAGTGCTTATTGTAGCAGCTTTGGGAAGGTGAATGGTTCCTGTCGCACTGTTTCTGCAAATTCATGTCCCAGCATGATGTTTTCCTACAGCCCTCTAGGGTAGTATATACTGTTTTGCATATTTTATATTTTGGCATTGTTATTTCCTGAGAGTGTGCGAGATGTGTGCTGCAAAAGTACTGTGTAGAGACTCATTGAGTGCTCCCTAGTGAGGACGTTATTGCATCCTGCACATGATGCGGCAGCGGTATAATATCTGTTTTGCTGCTAGTACTACATCTTTAGAAGAAATTCTATCGGTGCGGTCTCTGACCTATTACTGCTAGACATAGGAGATAGGAATACTCCCCACTTACGCTGCCATGTGTGGATAAACACAATCCTTACAGCCTGATATGTATGAACAATTTAACAAAATCTGCTTTTAATGCTAGGGTCACGTTTTGGAACCTTTTGAACCCTGATCTATGTTCTAATACCAAGCGAATCACCTGCCTTGCACTAATCCAAGCAGTGGAACACCACCCTCAGATACCAGTGCTCATCAATATAATGGCTTGTGCAACAATTCTGTGAAGCACGTCAACTTGGGATAAAACAATTTTGCTGGACCTCAGCCTTATCTGGGTTCAATGCTTCCTGAACCAGTCCAATGTGTTTTAAGAGGTTTGTTCACTCTTGAAATCCTTGTTTCGTATCAAAGGAATTCATCCTACTTGCTTGCCCAGTCCAGTTTATGATATTTAATGGTTTAACTGGTGCCTCTGATTAGTATGCTAAGTGTAACAGATTTAGTTAAAGCCACACACACACAGGACTGATTGCACATCTGTGGCTCTGTATGATACTTATTTGTTCTCATGTCTTCTTTCCCCCTGAACATTGATGTGCATCAGGTTTGCCTTCCAAGGCCAATTAATTCCAATCCAATCTTCTGCCTTTCAGACTCTTTGCAGTACTGTTTCAAAAATCATTGCAGAGTGTCATTCACAGACAGAACAGTCTCTTACATCAGCATCTGAATTTACTAACACCCTCATAGCTAAATGAGCACAAATCTCAACAAACCCCACTCCAAAATCTAGTGGAACACCTTTTCGGAAGCTTGCAGATTATTATCATTCCAAATGAGGACTAAATGTCTAAAATCTGACTAAAAAGTCAAAAAGTCCTCAAACTTTGCATGCCTATGCACCACTCACTATTCCTAACAAATACTGTATACTCAAGGCTACATGTATTAATCACCCTATCAATCTTTAAGCTCTTGCCGGTAAGAATACCCCTAGGCTTGCTTTGCGTTCATTAGTGCTCTTGAGCAGTATGTGGAAATTCACGCCTGCTAGTGGTTCACTGGACAACTGTTTAAGTGCTTTATGAAACACCGTAAAGTAACTCTGCTGCCCAAAGTCACATTAACTTACTAACCAAAGGAAGGACTGGCCAAGAATCTTGAATGCAGGTCAGGAGGCACCTTCTATTAGATATTGCTACCTCCTGGGTAACACTAACAAGGTGGACTGCATTTCATTTCAGAGCTGCTGCTCTCTGCTGTGCTTGGTTTGAGTGCTTTTCACCGATCAGTAGCAATCAATAGCAAACAAGATTCCTCGATTCATATCATAAATAAGAATCAAGTGAAGTACAACTTTTTTGTCATTCCATCCACATACATTGCAGTATACAATAAAAGGAAATAACACTCCCGGGGGACCAGGTCCAAGATGCTACATAAGACACAGAAGCCTATATAAGCCTACATAAGTAACACAAAACACTAATTAGGGTTATTAGCCTTAGAACATTACTTTAAATACTACATTAAATGCATTGGTGCATTGAGCACCGACTAGTACAGTACAGTACAGGTTTGTGTTGGCGGAATGGATTTGTAAAAGAATAGTGGTTCAATCTGGTGGAAGAAAAAGAAAAAAATGTATCCATGATTCCATGACTGTATGAAGGGTTGAGCTTCAATTGATTAACTTTTGTAATTTTGATTAATCACATGATGGCCATGAGTTAATTCATGAATAATCACAACTCATTATAAATAGTAAATACAACTATCAGGAGGCTTTGAGCCATTCATGAGTTTTTTGCTGAGATGCCATTAAAATAACCAAGCTAACAGATGCCACACAAGCAGTTCTTAGAGCAGCTCTTTCCATTAAGTAAAAAAAATTACACAGAATTAAAATGATTAGTTGGCCCAAAAGAATCCTTATGAAGTTCTAGAGTTAAATGTGAATTTGGCTCTGGTTAAAGGCAGTCAATTTGAATTTTATCCATTGCACTAAAATCTTTGTTGATTATTCTGTACCTTCCTCAGAACTTTAAAGCACATAAGCACTGAAGATGTTTATTATATGTCTAATCAAAATGCTTCTTATTAAGGAAGGAGATCGACCTTCAGTCACAACTCATTGATCCCTTTAATAAAACGAAGAGTCAAAACCTATTGACTTATTGCTCACTTGGAAAAAATGAGATACTAAATTTGACTAGTCTCTGTGATGGTACCCATTTATTGTGTTTGGCGACACCCTTGCCCCCTGGATGTACATTATAAATGTCACACTGCAGCAGATAGGAAATTTTACATCTTCAACTTGTCCATACATTTTATCATTGATATCTTATAATAAAAAGTTCTTAATTGCTTACTTAAAGGTTTTTAGCTTCCTGGAACCATTGTAAATGAAAATTTCTCTAAAAAGCAAGTCATTAGCTAAAGTTTTACAACGAGTATGTGTGTGTGTGTGTGTGTGTGTGTGTGTGTGTGTGTGCAGTAATGCTTGCCTACAAGGCCAAAAATAGATCAGCACCTCCAGAACTGCTTGACTGGTACCACCTTCTCTCAGAATGAGAGGTAAATATACAGTGAGAAAAATAAGTATTAATAAGTGTCCAAACACACTAGAGACAGAATTGTACACCTTCACAAGGCTGGAAAGGGCTACGGGGAAATTGCCAAGCAACTTGGTGAAAAAAGGTCCACTGTTGGAGCAATCATTAGAAAATGGAAGAAGCTAAACATGACTGTCAATCTCCCTCGGACTGGGGCTCCATATGCAAGATCTCACCTCGTGGGGTCTCAATGATCCTAGGGAAGGTGAGAAATCAGCTCAGAACTACACAGGAGGAGCTGGTCAATGACCTGAAAAGAGCTGGGACCACCATTTCCAATGTTACTGTTGGTAATACAGTAAGACGTCATGGTTTGAAATCATGCATGGCACGGAGGTTCCCCTGCTTAAACCAGCACATGTCCAGGCATGTCTAAAGTCTGCCAGTGACCATTTGGATGATCCAGAAGAGTCATGGGAGAAAGTCATGTGGTCAGATGAGACCAAAATAGAACTTTTGGGTCATAATTCCACTAAACGTGTTTGGAGGAAGAAGAACGATGAGTTCCATCCCAAGAACACCATCCCTACTGTGAAGCACAGGGGTGGTAGCATCATGCTTTGGGGGTGTTTTTCTGTACATAGGACAGGGGGACTGCACTGTATTAAGGAGAGGATGGCCGGGGCCATGTATTGCGAGATTTTGGGCAACAACCTCCTTCCCTCAGTTAGAGCATTGAAGATAGGTCGAGGCTGGGCCTTCCAACATGACAATGACCCGAAGCACACAGCCAGGATAACCAAGGAGTGGCTCTGTAACAAGCATATCAAGGTTCTGGCGTGGCCTAGCCATTCTCCAGACCTAAACCCAATAGAGAATCTTTGGAGGGAGCTCAATCTCCGTGTTTCTCAGTGACAGGCCAGAAACCTGACTGATCTGGAGAAGATCTGTGTGGGGGATTGGGTCAAAATCCCTCCTGCAGTGTGTGCAAACCTGGTGAAAAACTACAGGAAATATTTGACCTCTGTAATTGCAAACAAAGGCTCCTGTACCAAATATTAACACTGACTTTCTCATGTGTTCAAATACTTATTTGCAGCTGTATCATACAAATAAATAGTTAAAAAATCATATATTGTGATTTCTGGATTTTTTTTTTAGATTATGTCTCTCACAGTGGACATGCACCTACGATGACAATTTCAGACCCCTCCATGATTTCTAAGTGGGAGAACTTGCAAAATAGCAGCGTGTTCAAATACTTATTTTCCTCACTGTATATATTAGAATTTTTTAAAAAGTAAAAAAATAATAAAAAGTAAACACTTGCACTCTGGAGTGCAATTATAAGCAAACAGAAACCATCATCATCGCATTAATGACTTTCAGAATTACAGTTTTGATTGCAGTAAACCTGTTATTAAAAAAAATAAGGATTTAAAACAATGAGAAACTAAATATATTTTTATATCTCTAAGATGAAAATCTTTCTGATCTTCCAGAAGTCATGTTCATGGTTGACTCTTGACTGCGCATTATTATTTATAGTAACATTGTCCCTATAATTAATTTCATAGCTCCTTGACAACATTTGTTTGAGTTGTTATTGAGACAATGTCATCTTGTCTTATTACCACAAGCATAAAATATCTTTAGAATTTACAAGCACCTTCTACACGCAGAGTTGCCATAAAAGCACCAGCACAGCTGCTCAAATGCTTTAAAATATAAAAGGAATTCAATTCATACATGTCGATTTTACTCATCACTGAAAGGAACATTAAGCAGTAATGTGACTCATAGGTCATATTCTGAGCTGTGAGGAATTTCAGTCATGGGAACACTTCAAGCACAGAGGCAGGATGAATATAAGGCCCCAAGTCACAGTCTGGAAGTTCAAATATTGCAAAGTGAGTGAAATCATTATTGAAACAAACTGCTTCCTGCTGTATGTTTCTTATCCCTCTTCCTTTTTTCCCTTCTTATTTTTTCAAGGTTGCAGTTTAATAGGTTATCTTTTTTCCTCCACTTGAATGCTTGAGAGATTATGTGCTTCGATTTGCACAGCAAAGACTCTAATGAATCTCTTTTGCTTCACTGAAGTTGGAGAGGGAAATTGATTCCTTTAATCTACTGTATAAAGGAATCTCTGATCTTTTCTTACACTGATCTGTTTGTTTTATTTAATGCATCTGCAGCCTGGGGTAAAAACATGGCATGGTGAATTTTTGTTGATAACTTTTACATAAATTGCAATGCAAGGAACGTGGTAGTTCAGCGGTCAAGATGTTGGACTTCAAACATTTTTGAATAATTCTGAGTACAAATCCTAGCACCATCATTCTGCCAATGCTGGACCCTCCAGCCAGGTCCTCAACCCTCAACTGCTCAGTTGTATGAATGAGATAAAAGTAAGTAATGTGAGTCAGTATTTTAAAGAAAATAATGAATTTAAGCAATTTTTAAATAAGGCTGTAATATAACAAAACTGAAGTGAAAAAGTGAAGCGCTGTGAATACTTTCCAGATGCGCTGTAAATCAAAGACAGGTGGTAATATATATTATGTCCTGAAGGGTTTTATTTCTTTAATAAAGTACTACAATATTGCCAATGATTGGAATTTTTCTTCATCCACTAATGTAATTTTTAAATATATATTTTTAAAACATGTTCCTGTTACTAGCTATGAATAGTCATTACCTTATGTTCTCTAAAGGCTTAGCTTAATGTATTTTCTAGAAAAAACTTTTATAACTTTTTAATTAAATATCAGTTTTTTGATTGTGTGGAATCTTCACTGTACAAGTCTCTATGCTAGCTGTTAATACAAAAACAAAAATGCCTTAACATGAGCATGTTCATTTAAACCTGGGATTTGCCTTGCTGTCAGACCTGCTGTCAAAGCTGCTGTTAGAGAAACTGAATAATTTATCCCATCTAACCAAGCAGATCTAATAAACATAAAAAAGCATGAGCAATATTTTTGATCAGTCTATGTAAGACCGTACCTCACAGATGAAAACACTGAATGTCTTGAAGTGATTCAAAGCAAGTAGCTCTGCTCCATCGCTCCAAATCCAACTTACTAAACTGGGGAGATGAGAAGAAGAGAGGCGAGAACACAAGGACAGATGGAGCTGTGTCTAACAGCACAGATGGACAATTTTGAAAGTGGTCTAAAACGGCAGCACAGGACTCCCATGTCTCTTTGGATAGCCTGTCCTCACACAGCGTCCATTAACACACTAATCCACATTTCCGTCTTCAGAATGAAAGAACAAGTCTGGGTCTAATAAGTTGCTCAGGCATTTTCGATTCCATGTATGTACAATAGAGAGGAAAAAGAAACACATTAATCTAAAATCACCTTGAGGCTTCATTTGCATGTAACTTCAAATTGATGCATCCAAAGACAGGAACAGATGAAGACACCTGATTTAATTAAAAAATCTCCTGTAACCTTAGACAAACTGAGCAGCTAATGATCCAGTCTTGGCACTGCACATCTGTCACGCTCAACATAGAGATGCCATGTGTTCAAACATGCTCAGCCCTCAGTACATAAATTGTCTAAAAATGTCAATCAAATATAATGCTTTTACAGTCAAATCTATTGGTTTTACACATTAAAAAGAACTAAATGTAGGCTTGCAAAACATAAGCAGAGTCACTTAAAGTCACCCACCGACGTACAGGGATCTCTGACAAGAACAAAAAACATCTGTTCATCCTGGAAAACATGTCCAGCTCAGAACAGAGATGAAGGTACAGAAGCACACAGGCCTCATGAATAAGTGATGACTCCAGCTGAAGTCATTATGTTAGCGTAAGGGGCAGCTTTGCAAAGATCTGTTGGAAAAATGATGTTGATTAATATTCTTTCTGTGGTCTATATAACTTCATATAAGATAAGGCGTGAGACAATGGCATGCAGTGAAAGCAAGTCTAGGCTGGGAAACTAAAGAGTTCTAAAACATATGGAAGAAACTGTATTTATAAACAGGTAATAGGCAAATAATAAAATCAGGTCAAAACCAGAACATAGAACATGGGGACACATTAAACTAAACTTTGCATTCCCTATGGGTTTAGTGAGTGTGTATGTACAGGTGGGTGGTGATTGAATTCAAGTGTCCATTGAGGCTATTGAGGACATGCATGTACAAGTAGGTGTTGAAGCTGTTTCAAGCTAACTGGTGAAGATACAACAGATAACAATTAATACTGTGCTACTGTTTATGCAGTGGATTTGCATTTTGATAAATACTAAGAGAAGCTGGACGTTGTTGAGA
Organism: Silurus asotus; assembly: GCA_024362625.1. Classification (NCBI taxonomy): domain Eukaryota; kingdom Metazoa; phylum Chordata; class Actinopteri; order Siluriformes; family Siluridae; genus Silurus; species Silurus asotus. Next base: position 1,144,197 of record MU551630.1, read on the forward strand.
AAAGGTCGGCCAATACAGTACAAAGAATTGTTTTTAATTAACCATTTATACTTTAAAATTTTCTTTTCAGTAGAATTTGCACAAAAACGCCCAATTTGCCTATTGGGTTTTAATTATATACAATAATTGCCTTTTAATCCCCAGGAGAATCATCAGAGAAAATACAGAACAAATGCACAGAAAAGCACAAAACTGCATCATGAGGTCATGAGGTTAATATCAATGCTTCTGCTAGAGATGATGTATGCAGGTGAGGCATCTGTGGCTGCAATGAATGGACACTTGTTGAATTGTGTTCATTGGGTTTCTTGCTTTAGTATCGTAATTCATTCCCACTGCATGAGATACCTGTCTGTGATGCATCGCTCTGTTATTTAACGTTTTTGTTTGGGTATAATATTGATAGTTTCTGTATCTGTGGCATCAAAATGGTGGTAATATGTGGATTGATTCAGTTTGGCCACCCTGGAAGGCCTTGGTGTGAAATGTACAGCCCACCACTGACTAATACTATACAAATTAGTAAATGGTGAAACTGATCAGAAAATACTGTCTGTCTACCATCAGTCTACACTTTAGTCTAGTGTAGTGCAGTCTTTTAAAGTGTCTTTTACTGCATATATATTTACAACACTGTGCAACACTGTTCAACACAATGATACCACCTACTCTACAGTGAAACTTGGTGGTGTCAGCATCAAGTTCAGAAATGCTTTGGCCTCTCGGTTACTTTTCTGACTAATAGCCTCCCTGTGTGGCCAGTCAATTTTGCCTCCTCTAGGCAAAGTCATAGTAAAACTGTATTCTTTCAAATTTTTATATTATTTCATGTGATATTTAGTGCTCTGTGTGATATTCAAAGCATTGCAGCCAATGTATGCAATATCCGATTACAATATGGACTGGATTTCACTATTGAGCACACTGGGCAGTGCAAGTTGCAAACTCCAGGTCCCAACATCCTCTGCTGCCTCCAAATATTGCCGTCATGAACTCCAGTTCACAAAACACACTTTCCCAAGCTACTGATTGAGCACTGGTTTGCTCAGTTACACACATACACATACAGACTTACATAAAAAAGACTCCCATGCACAAACTCACTGCAATTTAATGCTTATTTTGACCTGTTCCATTGACTTAACAAGCCTGGACTTTCCAATATGATAGAATATGTTTTTGTCAGATTTTGTCACTGTTTTTTTTTTTTTTCCACAAATTAAATTCTGTTTGTTTATTGCACTTCATCCACTTTGAGGTACATGCCAGTGTGAGGAAATTGCATGCGATGTAGTTTGTGAAGTTTTAAACATTTTTAACCAAACTGATTACATTTACTGCATATTCAATTTCATTTCATTTGTATGAAAACAGGAAATAAATATCACAAGAATAATAAATATTGCCAGAAAATTACATGTCCTATCATCTGCAAAGTACAGCAGTCCAAAGGGGCCATGTATTCAAACATAAGACAATCATAAGTCACGTCACTTTAGTTATGCCGAGATCACGAAAAAAAATAAAGTAATGATAACGAGAAAACAACTTTTGCTATTTCGTGATCACGACAGAATTATTTATGTCATGATCATGAGGAAAAAAAATAGAGAGAAATCTATTATGATGACTGGCCTCTTAGGACTTCCATAGAAAAGAGATTCTGTTCCCAATTCCTAATGATGCCAAGCTAGAAATTACATAGACAAGCAGAAATTGAAAAGAGCCACAATCAAGAATGATCTAGAAATCTTAATGTGATCTGTATGTAGGTCATTTTTAATAATCTGAAGTACAAGTTTGGAACATGATGAACTTTTGAACTTCAAACTTGACAAATCTGAAAACAGCCATAGGCCATTTTCACCCTATTGCAGCATCTAAGTGAACATGCCTGAAGAACATGCCTTCTTATCGTCTCAATTTTGTGCAGCACACAAATAGCCAAATAGCTTCGAATATCCTCTAATGGACAACTCAATTAATTTTGGAAAACTCATCACTTCACTAATGGCTTAATCCATGTGGGGGTATTTGTGTGGTAATGAGAAACAGGTGCAGTGCACTTTTTATCCCATTGTAGTGCATCATTTGCTCTCTGGTTGGATTTAATCTTCAGGCTCTGCCATGGGGTTCCATTGCATCAAACAATCCTAGTGCTTACTGCGGTGGATAACAGATGTGATGTGCAAAGTAAAAAAAAGAAATAAATATGGATGTGCACTGTAATCTACTGTCAGTAAAGGGAAGAAATTGCTTGCGATGATTGCATGAACCAGCAAAATGTAAAAAAAAAAAAAAAAAAAAAAAAAAAAAGGGAAAAAAAAAAAAAAAAAAAAAAGCGTAGGCGATTACACAACCCCATATTATAAGAAATATGTAATATTATTGTAATTTATATGTATATATATTTAAAAATCCTGCTTTATGTTTATAAGGTATGACATAACCAGATCGATGTCCTCATTCTCCTTAGTTCTTCCTCGTACATGTTCGGCATCTATGAGATCTCAAGCCTTTAGATTTTAGATGTTTTCAAGCCTTTAGATTTTTACTTTTAAATTTTATTAAAATTTAAAAGAACATTAGACATTGCATCAAAGATTTATTTGCCAATACATGTCAATGGGTTCCTACATTACCCACAATGCCCCATGATTGCATGCTGAAAGTAGTACCAGATTTATTTCTACTGAAAAAGAGCAATGTAGCAGTGATTTTAATACTTTAATCAAGTCCAGCTCTCTCTTTTTCTAATATGTGTTTATGCTCATACACATCAGCTTTCATTAAAATTTCAACTTTAATGTTAACACCGCTGTCGGGGCAATACTGCTTGTTATCTGCGAGATCACTAATTAGTGGAGCCAAATCCCTGTCATGTCGATTTTTCATTAACATGGCATGAAACATTGCTTGAAGATGGTCCACCTTCAACAGAGACAAGGACGGCACACATACATCAACCCACAAATTGGCACCACATCTTTATTTAAATCATCTGATATTTCAATTTAACTGTGTTTATTATACTGTGTTAAACTTTACTGTCCTTCAAAAATCATAAATAACAGCTTTACACATTCTTGGCACTCGGACAGTTCATTTCTCCAAACATTCAGATGAAATACTTTGCAGTTTCTCTGCACTTGAACTAGATTTCTTTCTGACTTTGAGATCCAGTTCATCCCAGAGTAGATCACTTGTACTGGAAAAGTCATTTCATAATAGATAGCACTCCAGTAACACTGGCGTATTTCTAAATTACACTCACAGAGCTTGGACATATGTTTCTGTTCATTGTCTTGTTGTATAGTGAAGTTGGTTCCAGTGAGCCTGACTCCAGAAAGAATCAGTAAAATTTCCTTTCTTTCTTACTTACTTTCTTCTGTTATTTGTTCTAAAAGTGACATGTGACATTGCCTGGCAAATAAATGTCAAATTCTTGATTAACTCTGAAATTTCCCGAAATCATTAATATCTTGAAGATGATGTAGTGCAGTGTTACCACAAATCTATGACAAGGATAGTACATAATGAAGGCTCATGGATCATAGAGCACATCATAGTGTCTCAGACCTGCTAATTTCTTGCTATCATTGACTTAGCAAGTTATAGCAAAGTGGCTAAAAAAACAATTCTTTATGCATGAGCAAGCATTGAGGAGCCTACTTAAAGAATATTAGTTTATTGTTATATACTTTGACTAAAATTCAGATTGGCGAGTTTGTGTCCATGAGCATGTATAGTTGACAAGACTCTAAGCGACTCGGGGTCCATAGTGAACAATTAATTAAAAAGATGGAATACTTAAAATAATCTATTAAAATTAAGGACATACCATAACAGATAAGGTGATCAACTTTAATTAGATAAATTCAAGTCAGATTAGAGTCAAAATTTGATTCACAAAAAAAATTTAAGTAGTGATATTTTACAGAAAGACTAATACACAGCATACCTTCAACCACAGTGAATTCCATCGTTGGACCATTAAGTGGTACATTACACTGCTCTAAAACAACACCAAATATTGACCTTAAACCTCATTGTTTGACTGTGGGGGTGAGGCAGTCAACTAATATCTTCTCTCTTTTTTTTGAAGTTCTTCTGTTAAAGACAAATAATCTAAATATGAACTCATTTGTCCACAGGATCATTCAATGTCCAATTCTTGGATGTTTTTGCCTTTTACCTAGTTTGTCACATATAAACAAAAGGAACATGCTTGTGTCTCAAAATACTCATCTAAAAACTATATGAAACATAAACTCTAACCATAGAAGTTGATGGCTGTCCTTGGGCTCGGCCTTTGAGTTGTTCAAGAAGAGGCAATTTCATAGTTATAACTGTCATCACACCATTATATATATTTGTAGTATACAGTATGGACATTAACAGATGGCAGTGTAGCTAAATCACAGGGGTGGAAATATAGCAGTGTGCCTATAGATGGGAAACATTGGCAGGGAAAAAGTACACTTTCCTTCATCCAGACAGCTAATACATTTCTGTTTTGTAGCATTAAATGCTTGTAATTTCAAACAGTCAGGAAAAACAAGTGCAAAAATCATCTATCAGGAAAATGGTACTCCATCAACCAATAAAATGGCACCAAATCCAGAATCACATCACAGATATTTCTAATTTAACTGTTTATTATATATCATAAAAGTTTATTTTCATTAAAATATCTCCCTTAGAATGAATAACAGCTTTACACACTGGCATTCGGACAGTTGGATGGTAGTAAAAATATGTGTAAAATCATCTGTTACTACCTCTCTCAGGAAAACGCTACTCCAAAATTAATTAGTCTGTTAGCCAGAAGCAAATTGGATGAATTTTTCACATTTTGTTGAGTTACAACCTAGTAGTGAATCCCCATGGGGAATTCTGTATATTTCCTGAATCTAGAACCTAGCCCATAAAGTATAAAGTGGGGAAAAATTGTGGGAGCAGTCATTTATTAACAAAAGTATTAAACTTTTGTGGTGTAAGTATTTACCTCATAGCTGTGAAATCCTAAAATTGGCAACGATTTGCCTTGGAAATCTCATTATTAGTACAATGGAGTCATCCTGTGTGCATATAAAGTGTCTTATAAAAATATATCCAAATATAAATTCAAATATAATTACAGTATATACTGAATTAAGAATTTTAGCAGCCAATAAGTGTTCAATAAACATTTTGTACAAGCTAAAAACATGTGATTTAGTGTTTGGTGAAAATATGACATTGAAACTTTAGACATGCAGTGGTACATCATTAAATCTATTATTTAGAAATAGAAAGAGTCGCAGTGAATCGGTCTAGAAGACTTTTTCCAAAAAGTCTGGAGCAACCAAAAGCCTCAGGGTGACTGTCAACCAGATGCCCTCCCACCTGTGCTTGAGTGCAGAGATAATGTTGTAATTTTGGTGAACTCTGATATTTTTCCAGCAAATGTATTGCTTTGTGTCAAGGCTTAAATATTTCAGCAGGTCTCATCAGACCAGAGAACTATTTTTCACATTTGCCAAGCCTGCAAACTCTAAAAGAAACTGCATATAGCCTACTATGCTTTCAAGAATCACAGCGTTCGAGAGTTTTTTTTGTGTGTGGAGAAACTATGGATCTGGCCATCACTTTCAGATTTACCTCTGGTGTATTTGTTTCTTCACTTTTAACACTTCACCTTATAACGCTACAAAATGCCGTAAAGGACTTATAAAAGGTACAAAAGGTATATGTTTTTGTATGGCACTATTTAGGGATTTTTTTTGTTGCTGTTGTAATTCAGAATATAGTAAAATATTCGGTACACTGTACATGTGTACAGCTTTTGGTTATTTTTCAAACATTTTAGCCTGGTGAAAGTTTTGTTGTTAAAGAAGACTGTTTTTATTTTGGCTTGCAATCTCTCATTTATATACAGTAGCAGTAGTCTGATATTATCCTATTTTATTACATTTTTGTTTTTATTTCTTGATTTTTATGTTTAGGTTTTTCTTTACAATTGAAGAAAAAATAATAAAATGTTATTAATCCCACAGGGAAATTGTTATTTCTTTAAATGACATAGCAATGTAGGAATCTGAGGTCAGACTGCTGAGTCAGCCATATTACAGCCCCCCTGGGGGAGGTGGTAGCTTAGTGGTTAAGACTCTTGGTTACTGATCAGAAGGTCATGGTTTCAAGCCCTTCTGATCAGTAACCAAGAGTCTTAACCACTAAGCTACCACCTCCCCCAAATTTACCCAGATAAGGATGGGTTCCCTCTTGAGTCTGGTTCCTCTCAAGGTTTCTTCCTTATGCCATCTCAGGTTTTTTTTCCTTGCCACAGTCGCCACCGGCTCACTCATCAGGGACAAACTCACTTATAAAGAACATTCACTTAATCACCACATTATCTGTGTGAAGCTGCTTTGAGACAATGTTCATTGTTAAATGCGCTATACAAAAAAAAATTATTTGTATTAAATTGAATTGAAATTGTACTTGTACACTAAACATTGTCCTTTGAAATAGAGGTCACACCATCCATAGGCATGAATACATTGTAAAGTGTGGTAAAGTAAAGGCTCCAAAATATATGATAACTTTGACTCGGACATTATACATGCAGTGAGACTCGACCGAAAAGGACGACAGATGTGAGTGATAATGAGGAAACAGGATGAAGTGCGGTGTCCTTTGAACACCAGGGACAGACAGTGTCCTCGCAGACCCATATTAATAGATGATGTCTGCTGTCAGGACGAGTCTCACATTTATTCCTCAAGTCACATTCTTTTCTCAGGATTCTCCTTTGCTCTCTACCAGAAAAACTCTAATCCTGAGGGATTACGCTGGATTTGAAATCACTTGCAACATCCCATCAGAATTACACCGAAATAAATCATATGAGATGTAGACAGGCTCCAGCTGTAGAGATTTAGTGCTGAGGATTAGAGCAGGTGCAAGCAGCAGACGATGTTTGTTTAATTTAAGGAAGATTTAAGAAAACTTCAAACAAAAGAATATTGATTGCAAAGGATATTGAGTGGAAGATATTGAGTGCAAAGGAATGGCTGTCATAAAAACAACTTGTACAGTAGTTCAATTACAATGCAAATCACAGGTTCATTTAAATGTGCTGCTTTATATACATTACCTTCTATTCAAATTGTTTAATTTCTTTAGTGCTTTTAAAGAAGTATATTCAACACAAATGTAAAATTTATATACATTTGTGAGACATTCCATTAAACTCGCTCATACCCTGCTATAGGATTAATGACTTTGCTCAGGGGCTCGGGAGTGGCAGCTAGGTGTGGTTAGAATTTAAATCCACAACCTTTGGCACCAATAACCAATGCCTTAACCACTAAGCTACCACCTGAGTCCCTCTAAGTTTATCGCTAAAGAGTGAGCCATCGGTGAGAGAAAAAAAAACTGCCTAAAACAATATTAGTAAGCTTCTTTGAGTGGAACCAGACTCAACTGATCTATATCTGTGTAACTCCAGATGTCCCTTCATAATAGTTCCACCAGTGTTCCTAAAAGAACTCTTAAATGCAAGACTTCCTGTAAATTCTATTTCTGTGCCATTCTAGCAATCTATTTACATTACAGTAATAACAGTCCAAATCCATCTTTCTGGTGCTTGAGTGGAACTATCCATAGTAATCTGACGTAAATGTGGACTGTTTATATGGAGCTATTCTCAGCACCAGTGTATGGGTTCCAGTAAATGAGATCCAGAAGTAGGGCATCAGAAAGTAACAGGTAGGTCCATAGAACCTAAACTTGCCACATCAGCCCAGGTCAATACTCCTTTTTGACCAGGAATCAGTATCACCAGAATTCGAGTTCAGTTCATTTGGTGGTTAAGGACTATAAAAGCACATGTTGTTCATGCGTAATTTTGCCAGACTTTCCAGCTGTATAAATTCTGATCCGAGTTAATCTGACTTGTTTTGTTTGTGCAAGATTATTTGCTAGCACTGGCCTGACTGCTCTTTTGGCTCATCCCTGTCTGTTTGCATGATTGTGTTTGTTTTTCTTTTTTTTTCTGTTTGCCTTGTGATTAAAAATGTAGACTGTGTGTATATCACATGTATCTACTTTACAATTTGTGGCCCATCAGTAGTAAAAGGTGTTATTTGTTTTTTAATAAACTAAAATAGCTGTGATATAAAGGGGGAAATAAATCACTTTAATTTCAATTATTTGGCTTCTTCTCTTCTTCTTCTTTTTATTATTACTATTTTTTACCCTGACTAAAAAACATTGTAGCATGTTACACCAATAAATATCACTCATTGAACATAAACCACAATGTAAACAGTATAAGCATTTCCTCATATACCACCCCGACTCAAATGTCAGACACATTCAACTAATAAAATAAGAACAAAACTAAGCTGCTGTAATGAAGGTATAAACGTTCGGAATGAGAATGAAACGCATTGATCAGTAAGGAATGACTGCAGGAGCCTCCACAAAGCCATTCATGCATTCACACATCAACTCCTGTTCCACAATGTGACATTTATAAATATGCATCAGAGCCCACACACCACATCTCAGCAGTCTAAAAGGTCTCCATGAGCTCTTTCGATCTCTCTCTCTATCTCTCTCTCTCTCTCTCTCTCTTTCTCTCTCTCTCTCTTTCTCTCTCTCTCTCTCTCCCTCCATCCCTCTGTCCACCCACATCAGTCCATCAAACAGTTCTCTTACTTTATATGAAGTGGCTTATACAAATAGTCGTATTTTTAATGTGTCTCTTTGTGTGTTTGAGAGAAACACACACATGTAGTGCAGGTTTTTAATACGGGGGTTTGTATGAGTACATTTTGGGGTGAAATAATACCTATGACCTATACCTATAATACCCAAGAAAAAGTAAATACCGCATTACCAATATGGTCTGTAATGCTAAATTCACCTTTAATTAATCATTATATTAATTTGGATTTGTGCAAATTAAAGATTAACCAGATCAGTCTGAGACTCTGATATTATAATAATTTCCATATTTATTATTATTATTATTTGTCAGAGATCCCACCCTGCCCTCTTACTCTGTTCGCTGCATTGTGTTGCCCATGCTGGCTTGTTTCACTAGTGTGCATTTTCATTGGTTCATAGCTTTACGTGTCTTTTTGTCCACAGCGGTATCCACTTCCTGATTTGATTTCATATGTGTATATTTACCACTGAAACTTTGTGAAATTACTTGTTCAGTTTGCTGCAATTACCAGGAGGTTTTTCGCAATTGGGTTTCCTGGGTTTTTGATCTCACTCCTGACAGTTTATTTTATTAGGACTAATTTCAGGAAAATGTCAATTTTCCTAATAATCTTTCAATGTCTATACTGTATGTATACATTCTGTTTAAAAAAGCCTTTCTTACCTAACACTTGCTTCCACCTCTGCTATCATCAGCACTCCCAGTGTATGACAATTATTACTTTTCTGTTCATTTATTAATTATTTAAGTATAATAATTTAACAAATTGTGCACATACATTTAAAAAACAGAAAAACAGCAGTTATGTTTTCAAACTCAAATGTTAATGAGCTCGATTGTGCCTCGTTAAGATGTCTAATGAGTTATAACAGTCAGCACATGTTTCTTTGTAAAGTGTTTAAAGTTTGAAAAAAGATCCAAATACTTAATCGATAGATAAATAAATAACTGTCATGACTCTTTTAACTCAGACCGAAGGCAAAAGCTAATCCTAAAAGGAAGCAAATTCTCCTATCCAAAAAGCCATGAATTCATCTGAGAGGAGACATGGGAAAATGCCAGAAGTGTTGGAATGCAATTTTGAATTCTTTGGAAATGTTCGAAAGCACCATCTCGAGGCACTTCCAACTAAGTAAAGTGCACCAGGAGCGGCGACATCTGCTATGTGCTGCCGGATTGGGACGTTCGCAGATCTCCTTTAATTCCTTCAAACATGGAGAGCCAAAAAATACAAAATAATCACCTCAAGCATGAGTGTCAGGTTTATCATTTCAGGAGATTTTTTTTTCAATAATGCATTATTAATGTGAGCACGATTACTATAATAAAACATTTTTGTTCACTTGTATGAGCTTATTTAAATAGACAAATGTATTGTGACACCTGACTTTTTCAATTGAGTTCAATTAATTTTTTATTTGTATAGCACTTTAACAATAAACATTGTCTCAAAGCAGCGTTACACAGATAATGTGGTGATAAAAAATGAATATGTTCTTTATAAGTAAGTTTGTCCTTGATGAGCGAGCCGGTGGCGACTTTGGCAAGGAAAAACTCCCCAAGATGGCAAAGGAAGAAACCTTGAGAGAAACCAGACTCAAGAGGAAACCCATCCTCATCTGGGTTGCACCGAATGTCCATTTATTGCAGATAAATGCTGTTGTGTGGTGCAGTTATGGTGATCAGAAGCAAACTGTAGTTCTGAGTCAATGTAGCAGTCTGTTGACATTAACTACAGTTCAAATCCATCCTCAAAGCTCCCATTCTTACTCCAAAATATCATGGAACCACCAAAGGCTTTGCTGAGAAACCGTCCTTAGCTGCACAGAGTGGCCTCCAAATGTAAAGAAGACTTTCCAGAGGCATCCTGGACGAAGTGGAAAGATCCGTGGAGGGAAGAGCGGCAGTATACGGTTCTTCCTCAAACTGCTACCACAACCCTAGAAGCACACAATTGTATGGGAGTCTTTGCATGTGGTAGAATTCGATTTTATTTTCACTTGAACTAGGAGAACCAAATCAGAGTCAGCAGGACAATGCTCCAGTGCACAAAGCCAGCTCCATGAAGATATAATTTATATGGGGTGGAGTGGAAGATCTCCTGCTATATATATATATCTGACCTAAACCATATTGAACCCCTTTTGGAGGAGTTTCTGCACTGACTGCACCCCAGGCCTCCTCACCTCACCTCACCTACACCTTGTAGCTGAATGAGCACAAAGCTTAATAATCTTCCCAGAAGATTGTTGAAATCATTAGAAAAGAAGTTGAGAAAAATGTAATTCTAAAAAAGCACTTGAGAGATGCATGTGCATACATACAGTGAAGTAAACACACACATGCACACACAAACCTGCTCCATGCTGTGTATTAAGTGTCCAGTGAGCTTCTGGCCTAACTGTCTTCTATAAGTTCCAGCACCCACACACAGTCTGGGCAAATATTTACCAAGCAAATAAATCCTGAAGTCCATCTGCAGCATCGTTCTGCCATATGTGCCTTCTCTCCTAAGTGTTTGCTTTTCAATCTGGCCACCATTTTGCATGAAATAAATAAAAAATAATGCTTAGTCATCAAATCTAAAACAATCCTTGCTCCTTAGTTCAGGGGTCCCTATTCAGAGCTGCAACTTGCAAAAGATACTTCAGCATTTATAAGGAAAAGTTACTCATATTCAGAGTTGGCTTAAGCACATGTTTTAATCAGATCATGTTGTGCATCCAGGATGTTTATATTTTTTCCCCTAACAGCATCTAGACCACCATTATATAAAATACAAGCACAATATGGAATAAAGAAAATGTTACACTAGATTTTTGAAGATTTGTGTGGTATAGTCAGCGTTCCAATTCATCCCAAAAATGTAATATCAGGACATCCAAAGGCTTCATGTACAATTGTGTGCCTCAGGATTTGCGGTAACAGTTTAGAGAAGAAAATCTGTCATATTAATCATCAATATATTCATAAAATCTTCAGTACTGAATAAAATATTTTTCCAGATTAAGATGCTAAATCATCCATGCAGAAAAGGTGTAGTTTAAGTATGCCATAAATTAATAGTCATGTTTGTCTGTTTATTATTACCCTTAATTCATTTTATAGATTTTAAGTGTATTTACAGGGAAGAAATAACAATAAGTCCCATAAGTCACAATAAGTCATGTGACTTATTGTGGTTACTGTAGTGGCATTGAACTAAATACTTCTCTTTTTTCAAGCCAATATTGAACAAGAATAAAGGTTCTTTTGGCTTCTCCCATTAGGGGTCCCCACAGCGGATCCTCCGCACGTTTGAATTGGCACATGTTTTTACGCTGGATGACATCCTAACGCAACCCTCCCCAATTTATCCGGGCTTGGGACCGGCACTGAGAGTGGCTGGGGATGGTTCCCTGACCGGCAATATTGAACAAGAATAATGGGTTTAATTCCAGACTTTTACTTCAAACGTCACAAACTTCACCATGCATATGAATCACCTGCAAAATTTCTGGAGTTAGGTTTAATGTATAAAAATGTGCCTCACTGTGGTAAATCTTCAGTACATACTTAAGTCTGCATTGAGCTCTTTGTGATTCTGTGTTTCTGTCCATGGAAAGAATACACAATACGGACAAATATTTGAGATCTGAACATAAGATTTGTTGGTTCAACCCAAAGGTTCAGTAGAGTTGAGGTCAGACCACTTTCCACTCCAAACTATCAAAACCATATCTCCATATACCTCACCTTGTACAAAGGGGGATTTGACATCTTCTACAATTCTGTGCTTCTGACTTTATGGTAACAGTTTGGGAAAGTAACACTTATGGTTGGAAAAGTCAGGTTTCCCATTACTTTTGTCCCTACAGAGTATATAGTCAAAGGTGTTTCTGTTTATAACGTTAGACATCCAGACTGTCCACCGATGGGCCTTAACAACGCATGTACATGTAGAAATGAGAAAAACAGGTGACATCAGATGGCCAGCTTGTTTTCTTTGTTCTGTTTTGTCAACACATGCCAACTTTACATGTTAGTAAAATTCACTTGATCATCTCTCTGATGTCACAGAGCACTGATGAATATATACATACAGTCTGGGGAGAGAAGGAAGTGAGAGAACATCAATCTCTGTCTTTCAAATGAGCAAAACCATGCTGTGTTTTTTTTTTTGTTTTTCATCAGTGATGTCAGTGCACCATTCTGAATGCTGAATGTATGTTTGCATGCCATCTGTGCCACTGCAGAAAAAAGAAAGCTGGAGATGGACTGCTGCATCAGCTCCCTCGTTCACAACTGTCAGCTCTCTCAGCCATCCATTTTTCCGTCCGTCAAGCCTTCTGCGTGCCTCGTTTTATTGCTCTCTCTCTCTCTCTCTCTCTCTCTCTCTCTCTCTCTCTCTCTCTCTCTCGCTCGCTCTCCCTCCTTCTCTCTCGCACACTCTCTCATCTCTCATTTTGTCCTCTTTCTTCCTATCTGTCCTGAACTGCATTCAGCCCCCTTTTATTCATCTTCTTTTCAATTCCCAGTCATGCTCTGTCGCGTTCATCGAAATAATTCGGGAGGTCATTCTTCCATTTTCCGTTCTAGTCTCTGCTTTAATACGCGTTATCAGGGCAGATGGAAAACTCAATTAGAAAGGGGAAAAATTGGGTTGCTGTAATTATAAGAGGGCAATTACGGTGATTAATTGCTTTGCCATGTCATTTTATTTAAGAAATGCATCAGCAGTTTTAACATTAATCTTTACATAACGCAAACTGCACCAAACTAAGGATTATATAGAATTCGCTACGGAAAGAATTCTGATATAAGTATTTCCAATGAACAACTATATGCTGGCTAAAATTCTTCATTTCTCTAGTAATGGCTTTAAGTATATAGTAGATGAGCCACAACTTTAAATGTAAATATAAGCAGATGAAAAAAAACCCTGTTCATTAATAATTGTTTAATCACGGTACCAGTAATTCTGCTTTGCATTAGAATCTCCTGCATAACACCATTGTTAGGGATTATTATATTATTATATATTCATTCCCAAACCTATATATACGATAAGCTGAGTCTGTCTGAATACTCAATTCTGATTGGCTGGCAGGTGTGCATTCTAAACACTAAAAACACAGGTAGGTCCAGTGTGTTTAATCACTGTACTCTATTAATGCTCTAAATGTAACCATACTGTAAAAACTTATAGGAACAGTTGCATACAGAGTGTGACAGCTATTTTCAAACAATTTCTAAACTCTATAGCGCTGGTTAGATGATTGTGTTGTGATTAAAAAAATATGTAAATTTGACAAACTGGAGACAATACTGTAAACTGCAAAAACAGCACAAGGTGCTAACACCAACAGCTTCCTTCTGAGCAAAGACACACCACAAATGCACATAATTCCCACATACATACAGTCTCTCATGTGCTCTACTAATGATTTATTCTTTAAACCGCATTGAGGTTAATTTGAAGCGGATTTCTAGATTACTATAGAAAATTGCCAATAAATTTTTGATTTATATTTATTGTATTCATAAAGCTATGGAATGCAAACATCAGTGAAATCTTTAGCTTGTCATTGCTGGTTAAAGACCAGAGTATGAGCAGAATAATCCATGGCTTTTTGTGCATGACAAGATTTTAATTTACTTCTTGGATCCAGTGGTTTTCTTTATTTTCATGACTATGAAAATTGTAGATTCACACTGAAGGCATCAAAACTATAAATGAACACATGTAGAATTATATATGGAATTATATACATAACAAAAAAGTGTGAAACAACTGAAAAATGTCATATTCCAGGTTCTTCAAAGTAGAGAATGCTTTGATTACTGTTTTGCACACTCTTGGCATTCTCTTGATGAGCTTCAAGAGGTAGTCACCTGAAATGGTCTTCTAACAGTCTTGAAGGAGTTCCCCGAGAGATGCTTGGCACTTGTTGGCCCTTTTGCCTTCACTCTGCGGTCCAGCTCACCCCTAAACCATCTCGATTGGGTTCAGGTCCGGTGACTGTGGAGGCCAGGTCATCTGGCGCAGCACCCCATCACTCTCCTTCTTGGTCAAATAGCCCTTGATGCCTTCAGTGTGACTCTACAATTTTCATAGTCATAAAAATAAAGAAAAGTCTTTGAATGAGAAGGTGTGTCCAAACTTTTGGTCTGTACTTATTGTTACTTTTCAAATAACAATATTTCTCTTCTTGGATTGAGACAAGTTTACAGAAACATTGCTGTGTTCCTTTGAAGAATAATTGTACTGCAGAATGACGCAGCTATGAATAACGACTACACAAAAGACGTTAAAAATAGAAATGAGATACAATTACCAGCATGAAAACTGTTCCCCTCATTACCAAGCAATAGATTAGGCCAAGCCAAGAGCATGTTTTCTGATTCTATAGCAACACAGTTTATTCCTTTGAATAAGACACAAAATATCCATCTTATTAGCCGCATTACCAATATTAATGGTCACAGACCAAGAACAACCTTTGTCATACTTATTGGCAGCTGTTTCTAGAAGAAACTCCATAACATAGATCATGCTATACTTCTACATTAATCATAATATATTGTGGGTACACACAAATATCAACTGCTAATGTAAATGCAGCCTGTTAGAATTGTTCATACTGCCAAAGTTGTAATAATCAGTTCAAAAGATTACTAAACGGATCCGCAAATTGCCGCTTAATGTAATTGCTTTAGGGTTATTTAGCAGAATTTATATTGTGTTTAATAGAAAGCAATTTCGTACGACATCACTCTCAGGCTCCTCTTTATTCGAATCACGGAAGACTGAAAGCTTTATTGTATAACCTGATTGTAGTACTGTCACAAAGCTGGACACATTAGAAATAAATCTGTCATTTATTTCCAAAACATTCTTCTTTTACGGTGTTTTACAGTCTGTTCATGCCTTACTGTTTTCTCATATGCCTAATTTTGTTGTCCATTTATTTTTCTATCAGCAGCCCTGATACTACTTTTGTCTGCAACACAAATCCCAGGTTCATATTAGTATATTTGTTCTTATGTTACTGTTTCTGTAGTCGCTACTCATTCACAGGGACGGCCACCATAATCTAGACCTAGGAAAAACAATTGTGTCGTTCTTGGTAACATGAAATCCCCATATTGTTAATTACTTCAATTTGCATATATAATACTATTTATTTATCTTTAAGATCTAAGACAAATTTTTTAAATGAAGACAAATACTTATATACTATATGAACAAAAGCATTGGGACACCTGACTTTCTAGCCATAGGTGAATTTGATTATCGTAAAAAAGACTATAAAGCGCACCCAAATATAAGCCACACCCACTGAATTTTACAAATATTGGAATTAGCGAGCTCTTCCTTAACCCAGACTCAACGCGTTACAACGGCTTGTATCTAAACAGTAGCCTACAAAGAGAGTCATTGTTCACTGTCTTCCTCCTTCCTTTCACAACTATTTCTCTTTGGAGTATTTTTTTGGCATCATCGTGCGTTTAAAAAAAAACTTTTTTTCTCTCGAAGCCGTGCAGCTCAGAACACAGGTGAGGTGAGTTTTTTGTTTCCGTTCAGAAATTGTATTGGTCTAATGTTATGGGGTTCAGTTTTTTGGCTTGAAGTTTGTGAAACTTTAACTTAGATCTTAAAAACCCAGGAAAAATTCATAAATAAGCCACTTCGTTGTTTAAGCCGTGGGGTTCAAAACGTGGGAAAAAAGTAGCGGCTTATAGTCCAAAAAATACGGTAGATTTTTTAGGTATATTCTTCCCCGTCTGTAACCACAAAATTGCACTCAACTGTATATAATATCTTCGGATAGAGTAGCATAAAAATGTCACTTCTTTTGAACTTGACATGAACATGACCCAAGCCTATTTCAGCCAGTTCCATGAAGATATGGTTTATATGGGACTGGAGTGGAAGATCTGGAATGACCTGCCATATATAGTAGCTCTGACCTCAACTATATTGAACACCTTTGAGATGAATTGGAATGCTGACTGCACCCCAGCTCTCTTACCTTACATACATCAGTACAAGAATACTCCAAAATCTAGTGGAACATCTTCCCAAAAGAGTGGAGGTTATTATAACATCAAATGGGCAAAAGAGCAAAAAACATATACAAAGCTGGTATGATGGTCAGGTCTCCAAAAACATTTGTATCTTCTTCTCCTTAAACTTAAAGAATAATAATGTTTCATTGACAAATTGCATAGTGTGAGCAGAATAAAACACTTTGGGATACTGCAGGACATGATAATATTCAAGGGGTTGGTGTTAACTGCATCACATCACCCCATTGCAATAAAAAAAATGACTGGATTATAAATGAATGCAATAACAAATGATATGCTATTAGGCATGCTGCTGCAATATCTGATCAAATTCTTTCTATTGTTCTTTTAAAAAACTGGGTTTAGAGCAAAATCTTTGTGAGATTTCCAAAAAGTTATCTGATGATCTAGTTGTCAAAATGACTAGCTGACTAATACAAATGATTTTTCATGTGTAATAGTTTATCAACTGTTGATTTTTTCTTTAAAAAATCTAATCATGTTTAGATGGTATTTAAGTATGGTAACATTCACAATTTGTAGCTGTAAAGAAAAAGGCAAAAATTCCTAAAATTCCTAAAATAAAATTATTCAAATATTTTATATTATATTAATTAATATTTGATATATGTAATGTGTTCAGTAATGTGTGCATATGTGTTTGTGTGTGCAGCAGTGGGGTATTGCATTTTTCTTAGTATTCTCATTTTTGATAATATCTCTAATAAACATTTCCTTAATTCTATGATGTTTAATGGTGTGATGTAACTATTACATTTATTTCTTTAGAAAATGATATTATATTTATATAGTATTTTAATAGGGTGACATTAACAATTAGCTGTAAGCAATGTAATAAGACTTCGCCTAAAAGTCAGTAAAATTACGCAGTGGCCTCGAAAATTAAAACAATAATTTTAGATAGAATGATGCTTCAACATAAAATGTATACAACGTGGTATAAAAAAGTTTTCAAGCTCATTTTACAATAATGTGCTTTATTTATCACACTATCACCTATAAAATAGTCTCCTTGATCAGCAATACATTGCTCCCTGCAACTTCTTGAATAAGTCCTGGATGTCTGGAAGACCTTTGAGCTGGATCTTAATCTTAGGAAAAAGGGCGAAGTCCCACTCAGTCAAACCTGAGTAGGGTGGGTTCGGAAGTGAGATCATGTGGATTGTTCTCTGATGATCATCATGCACAAGTAACCGAATGGCTTCTACATTTTTAGGTGGTCAAGCTCTTTACAGGTCTTCTTGCTCCAGAAGCATGCCACTCAAAACACCTCATTGACATACACACCTCATTGACAAACATTTGTCAAGTCAAACGTCTTTGCCGATTTGCCAAGTTTCAGAGAGAATCTCAGGTTTGCTCTTTGTTCTAACTTGTTGTCTATAATTAAATCGCAGACATGCTAATGCACATAGCACCAGTTAGCACCATTAGACTCGAAACCTTTTGATACCACCTTGTATTTCTGATTATATATACTATATATAATAGCAGAGTTTAAATAAGAAACATTTGAGGTATCATAACCATTGAAATAGAATCTGGGCAAAAACAGCAACAGTCAAAAAATAAATAAAAGATTTGCAACAAATAATAATATAGAAATACAATGAAGCCATATATAAAGTAAAAGCTCTGCTTAACTAGGCTGATTAATGACGTTGATAAAAAAAGCCAGTGGTTTGTTTTGTAAGGACAAAGTTTCTTTTTCTTGAAGTATCTTAAAAAATGTGAAGAAAATCAACTCGGTTGAGTCTCCATGCAAAGTGAAATGTGCTATAAGCTCTCCTAATGCTTTCATTAGTGTTGTGCAACACTTATTCACACATACACTGAAAGTGTGGGCTTGTATGTTGCTTTCAGCGTAGGAAGGGTTTTTATAATGCTAGGCACTTAAAGGGGTACCAAAGGATTGACATTAGATAAAAGCCTTACCAGTAGAAACTCTGTGGGAAGATCGCTTTCCAGTTTGGACGGTTGAAAATAAACCATAAAAGAGCTCTAAATGAAGAAAAGCTTGACTGCTGCTTGCACGGTGGGAAGAGCATCAGTCAATTGAGTAGCCTCAAATGCCATATGGAAGTTCATAGGCCACAGAAATTCGAGCGAGAATTTAGATAGGCTGGAGGATTTGAAAACGATTGAAAGGGAAACTGTAAAGAGATGATATTGTGGAGAATGTAAAAAGCAGTCAGGAGTCTGTTTACTGTTACCAAGACTGGCTGGTATTAAAGGCTACTAGAAAAAGTACATAATGCCTAGGCTTACCATCACTTGCCCTGTAAGCAAATTGTATCACCAGTGGTTATAAATAAAATACAAAAAACTGCATAATATGTATTTGGGGCTAACGGCCGATTTAATTCTAGACCAAACTATAGACTTATACCTGACATCATGACCTGGAAGTTATAAACTCACATGCAGTAAAGACGGCACTAGCTTTTGTTGTTCAGGAAGTGGTGCATCATCCCTTAAGGCCCCAGTGTTGCCTAACAAGCCCCTTCTGACCTCCTTGGCTTTGGTGGGCAAAGCGTACATGGCTGTGGGTCAGGCTGGTGGCTGCCTGCACACCATGGCAGTCTTGCAGGCATACCAAGCCGACCTGATTAAAGCTGGATGAGGGAGGAGCTATTACAACAACATCTTAGAATTGTGTAATGTCACAGACCTGTCTCTTCGGGCCACTAAATCGGGCTATTGGCCGGTCTATGGCAGCCCTGGTGGCCATCAAGAGGCACTTGTGGCTGAAACTCTCTGAACTCAGCAATAGTGACAAAGCTTTTCTTCTGGACACCCCTGGCATACCAACTAGTAAATGCTGTAAATGCTGACCTAGACAGATTTCAGAAGGCCAAAAGGCAATCGGAGGCTTTTTAGCTTTTTCGCCGGGCGCAGCCCCAACCAAGTATGAGTGTACATCGTGAGGTCCAGAGACAGACTGTTACCACTCGCACTCCACCCACACTAGGTGAAACTCTAAGTCGAAGCCCTATGAAGTGACGTATCTCAGAAGATTGTCTTGTTAACCCTTCTACCCTTGGTGTTTCAGGGCATGGGGGTCTCTAGCAAGTGCCTCCCTCAGCTCCCTCAAGAAACGTAGCAGATCTGGGGGGCCCGCTGTCTCTTGAACAGCTGATCTAGCTGCTCTAGGCAAGCCAGAGGTCAGTCTCGAGACACTGATTACCTTAGCATACTTCCACATATCCATCCCTCCTCTACACATCAATTTCCTGAGGTTTGCTTTCAGGGGTGAAGCTTACCAATACCACTTTATACTGTTTGACCTTGCACTTTCAACCCCCACTTTCACAAAGTATGTGGATGCTGCTCTGGCTCCATTAGGACTCCAGGGCTTCTGCATTCTAGATTATATCTCTGATTGTTTGATATTAGAAGCTGTTTGCAATTTGGCATTGAGATGTCATTCTCGCCCACATAAAGTTGGAGTTAAGACTAACCCCCAAGAAAAGTGTGCTTTCTCCAGTACAGAGGACCAACTATATAGGCTTAGTGTGGAATTCAACCACAATGCAGGGACATTTGTCTTCTGCTTGGATCGAGTTAATCCTCCTGTTCGTTAAAAGAGTGAGAAAAGGCCAGTCACTCACTGTAAAGCAGTTTTAAAGACTGCTGGGTGTGATGGCAGCTGCGTCCAATGTGGTGCCGCTTGGTCTACTGCACATGACACCACTGCAGTGGTGGCTTAGGACCAGAAGGTTTTCCCAGAGGGGCTACCCACTCTGCATGATCATGCATACACAGCTAAACTTATGGGCCTTAGACATGTGAAAGAAACCTGGGTTCCTGTCACAGGGCCCTGTGTTGGAAGCTCTGTGTCGTCACATTACTTAATGATGGATGCCTCCCTCAAGGGCTGAGGGGCAGTCATGAGTGGCTGCTCCGCCCTAGGTCTCTAAAAAGGGCCCCGTCTACCTGAAGATGCATGAGGTGCTCTTGAGATTTCTTGCAGTCAAGGCCCTTTCCATGGCCCCCCTTTTGTCTAAAGTTTTTCTAGAGCATGGCCAGTGTCCGGGGTAATAAATATAATAACAAATATATTATAAAGTTACATAATAAATGTAAGAAATTATTTAGTAATTAGTCTATAGTAAGAGAAATAGCTGTAGGACATCATGTCTGTAATCTATAACTATGAAATATAACAAACTTCAAACTACCATTCAGTATTCATGGTAGTTCTTAAGTGTATTTAATTAATTCCTCAAGATTGTGCGAAGTGCATGAATCATCTGAAACACCTCCAGGAACCACTTGGGAGTCATTTACTAAGATTAATGAGAGCGGGAAGAATACGGATTTCTTCAATTAATTAAAAGGAAATCTTCTAGCCGGCCGATGATACTTACTTTTGAGTATAGAAGCTGCTCCGATAGGTAGCAATATGTTTAGATCAAACCTGATAGAAGACCTTGACATGGCTCAACTTCCAGATATTTTAAGAGCATTATAATTATATCTACAAGTCTGAAGTGTTGTAAATACTCACACACAGGCTCAATGATCGACTGAACATGCAGGATTACAAAATGAGTAAGCAGGCACATTGTACAGTGAAAGATTTTCTTAAAGGCGGTAAACAATATTTATATGCTGTATGCTATATAACATCCTACATGTTGCTATTATTATTATTATTATTATTATTATTAATAATTGTATGTGACAATACAGGCAATGGGCTGTTCTATTAATATGTGCTTTTAATTTCTATTCCAATGATTTAATCATGTAGTTAATTCGTGAGTAAAATTAGTATTATAATAGTTTAGCCTAATTATTTTAAATCACTGGAATTAATTAGAAAAATGTACTATAATTTATAATCATCTGATAACACATGAAGGTGTTTTTTTCTAAACAAAATTGTAATATTGGTAAAAATTTTAAATTCTCTTATTTTTTTAAAGATAACCAAATACATTTATTAGACTGTGTACTCTTTCATATTTAGTCATTTTTCTTGTGAAAATAAATAAATAAACAAACAAACAAACAAATAAATAAATAAATAAATAAAGCATTGGCAGCATGAAAATTCAATAAATCAGGATCAGGACATGCATTTTTTTGAAAATAAATTAAGTTCTGTAACTTCTTCTGTAATTACGGGATGCATCCATACACTGTGCTGTGTTTGTGTTACACAGAAAGTTCTAAAGAAAGAAAGAGCATTTTGTAAAAAAATAAAATAAATTTTTTAGAGGACGTCAAGAAAGATTTATTTAACAAAATTGGACACCGAGTCCAAACAACAAATACATTTAATGCAAATCAGTATAAAACAAACCGCTAGTGCATGGACAGGACGGGACAGGACAGGACAGGACATGATGAAATAGGAGGAAATATAAGAAACTGCTTACAATAATAGAACACAGCTCATCTTATTAGCATATGTATATTATTCAATTATTATTCACAGTAAATCTAAGAAATCTAAAAAATAAAAAAGTTAAAGAAGCTCAGCATTTCACACACACACACACACACACACACACACACACACACACACACACACACACACACACTCCGCACACAAGGACAGGACAGGACATGATGAAATAGGAGGAAATATAAGAAACTGCTTACAATAATAGAACACAGTTAATCTTATTAGCATATGTATATTATTCAATTATTATTTTCAGTAAATCTAAGAAATCTAAAAAAGAAAAAAAGTTAAAGAAGCCCAGCATTTCACACACACACACACACACACACACACACAAACACACACACACACACACACACACACACACTCAGCACACACAGTGTGCTGAGGCAAAACATATGATTCTGACTGGAAAAAGCAGTTGAATGTTGACCGCACCGTCTCTCTCTCTCTCTCTCTCTCTCTCTCTCTCTCTCTCTCTCTCTTTCTCTCTCTCTTTCTCTCTCTCTCTCTCTCTGCATAAACGAATCACCTTCACACCAGTTTTTAAACTCTCCCTCACACTTTCCGCTCACCTTGTCCTGATTAACTTGCCAAAACCGGACTGTGTGCTGCTGCAAGGAGCTCAGCATTTACTGCCCTAGTTTCTCTCTTTACTTCCTCTCAGTCTGCAAAAAATAAATGGAGCCAAAGAAATTATATAAAACCGAATAAAACAAGAGGACAGAAATAGTAGTAAATGCTGAAAGCAGAATAAAAAGATGAAGATAAGTAAAGAGAAAAATGAGAGCGTTAGGAAATAATACTGCAGCTCAGCACTAACGGTGACAGCGAAGGACTTCCAGAAAGCCACTTTTGTGTCCTTAAAGGAAAAATCCTCTCTCAATGTCTTGAATACTAATCTTTTTAATTAACATGTCATCCTAAGTCATGTCCATGATTTATCTCATAATGAATTTCTTAGAGGACTTTTTTCACTGGCATGCCAGTCTATTTTCATTTCGCATACCAGTTTCCAATATTTATCCACAATGCTGTTTAACTAATGTTCAGTGATGGAAAGAATACTGAAAAAAACATACTCATGTAAAAGTACTAAATACTACTCAAAATACAAGTCAATAGTAGCCCTTTAAAAGTACTCAAGAGTAGTGAGTAGTATGTATTATGCTAGGATTGTTATTCTACATTCTTCTTCTTCATTTGGGGTCCCCACAGCAGATTATCTGTCTCCAAACCCCCCTGTCCTCTACATCTGCCTCTTTCAAACCAGCTACCTGCATGTCTTCCCTCACCACATCCATAAACCTCCTCTTTGGTCTTCCTCTTTGACTTTTTCCTGGTGGCTCCATCCTCAACATTCTTCTACTGATATACCCCATGACCCTCCTCTGCACATGTCCAAACCATCTCTATCGGGCATCTTTCACTTTGTCCCCAAAACGTCCTACATGTGCTGTCCCTCTAATAAACTAGTTTTCAATGCTATCCATCCTCGTCACTTCCAATGAACAATATTAGTATCTTCAGCTCTGCTACCTCCAGCTCCACCATTGTCTTTTAAACAATGGCATTGTCTCTAAACTGTTCAACATCGCAGGTCTCACCACAGTCCGATAAACTTTCCCCTTCACTCTTGCAGA
The DNA here is from genome assembly GCA_024362625.1 of Silurus asotus. NCBI lineage: Eukaryota > Metazoa > Chordata > Actinopteri > Siluriformes > Siluridae > Silurus > Silurus asotus. Next base: position 1,168,048 of record MU551630.1, read on the forward strand.
TACCATTCTATCACAAATCACTCATGCTATCACTTTTCTTTACCAACTCCACCCTGCCTGCACTCTTTTCCACCTTCACCACCTCTTCTTCCTGCAACCGCACCACTGCCCTCCTTCTCGTTCTGTCTTAGTCCTACTGACTTTCATTCCCCTTCTCTCCAGCGAATAACTCCACCTCTCCAGGCTTTTTTCAACCTGCTCCCTACTCTTCCCACAAATCACAATATCATCTGCAAACATCATAGTCCATAGAGACTCCTGTCTGACCTTGTCCGTCAACCTGTCCATTGCCACTGCAAACAGTAAAGGGCTTAGCGACGATCCTTGATCCTTGACACTTCACTGCTGTCACACTGTTATCATACATGTCCTGCACTACCCTCACATACTTTTTTTTAACCACACCTGCCTTCTCTAAATCCACAAACACACAATGCATCTCCTTCTGACCTTCTGTATACTTCTCCATCAACATTTACAAAGTAAATAATGCGTCTGTGGTGCTCTTCCTCGGCATGAAACCATACTGTTACTCACAGATGGTCACCTCTTCTCTCAGCTTGGCTTCCACTGCTCTTTCCCATAACTTTATGGTGTGACTCATCAACTTTATTCCCCTGTAGTTACTGCAGCTCTGCACATCTTCCTTATTTTTAAAAATAGGTACCCACAATCTAAATCTCCAATTTCTCAGGCATCGTTTCACCTTCCAGAATGTTGTTAAACAATCTGGTTAAAAACTCTGCCATCTATCCTGACCATCTCCACACTTCTTCCAGTATATATTTACAGCTCTTTATATGTCTTTTCCTTTGCTTTTGCCACATCCCTCTTCACCTGCTGCTGCATCTACTTTTCTTATCCCTCTGCTGATCCCAATTCTGTTTTGCCAGCTCCTTTCTCCTTATGCTCTCCTGCACTTCCTAATTCCACCACCACATCTCTTTCTCGTCCTTTCTATTTACAGATGTCACACCAAGTACCTTCCTAGCTGTCTCCCTTATTACCTCTGCAGTAGTCCAGCACCTCTTCACCACCACTGAGCCTCTGTCTGACCTCTTTCCTGAACCTTACACTACGGTCTTACTCTTTCAGTTTCCAACATCTTATTCTTCTGTCTTCGCTCTTCTCCTCTTCTTTTTCACATCCAAAGCCATCCAACATCCAATCTTATAAGTCACCATATGCTCCTCCCCTTCTTAAAACAAGTATTTACCACTGCCATTTTAATCTTTTTAGCAAAATCTACCACCATCTGCCCTTTATAATTCCTCTTCTTAAGGCCATACCTACCATCACCTCCTCATCACCTCTGTTTCCTTCACCAACATGGCCATTAAAGTCTGCCCCAATCACCAATCATTTTTCGTTATGTACACCTTCTACCATTTCATCTATCTTACTCTAGAATTTTTCCTTCTCCTCAATTTTACAACCCACTTTTGGAGCATAGGCACTGATGACATTTATCATCACCCCTTTAACTTCCAGCTTTACGATCATCACTCTATCAAAAACTCTCTTCACCTCCACTACACTTTTACTGCACTCTTTCTTTAGAATCATCCCTACAGCATTTATCTTTTCATCCACACCATGATAGAACAGTTTAAACACCCCTCTAATCTCCCTGGCCTTACACTTTTTCCACTTGGTCTCCTGAACACACAAGATATATACCTTTCTTTGCTCCATTATATCAGCTACCTCTTTCCCTTCACCAGTCATAGTACCAACATTTAAAGTAACAACCACAACATTTCTTCAACAGTCTAATTTTTAACTGCTTGTCCTGAAAATCCAGCCTTTAATATTAGAAAAAGCAACCAATAATCAGCTAACATTTATGACAAACTTCCGGCAGAAGGTATTCCTATAATCGTTTTTACAGCAGCACCCCCAGAAAACCAGCGGATAAAGTAGTAATGACAGGTGGGGGGAAAGTAGCATAGTAAAAGTATCGATACAGCAATAAATGTACAAAAGTAAAAGTTTTGAAACTACTTAATAAATTACAATTACTGAGGGAAAACTACTCAATTACAGTAACAAGAGATTTGGTAATTCTGTAAAGCTGCTTTGAGACGATGTCTGTTGTGAAAAGCGCTATAGAAATAAATTTGACTTGACTTGACTTGACTTGACTTGAAATTACTTTACAACATTGCTCATGTTTGACTACATGTTTGGCTTTAGTGTTTCCAGCTTCGACCTCCTTATCTGTACACTTACTTACTTAACAGCTTCCAAAACTATCTCTTGCATCATCAAAAACATTACATTAATCATCCATGCAGAGCTTATGCTGTAGCTTCTAAATTAAACTACAATTAAATAATATGCATGTATTGCATTCTGGGACTTCAAAGTCTAGTGTTTAGATTGTCTACTTTAAGGCTGTTATTTTCCTTATTTGTCTCCAATCTGCTATTTGTCATGTAACACAGGCAAAAGCAGGTGCGGGTGCAGAATAATTTATAAGTGCAAGCATACAAAAAACAACCCACAAAACAAAATGACAAAGTGACAAATATATGATGGACCATGAAACAAGAAGCAAGAAAATATTGAACAACCATTGAAAACAAATATGACATAGTGTGGTGCAATGCTACACTTAAATACTTGTGTTAATGTGTCAAGGAACATTAGGAGTAAGTAGTGTCATGTGACAAGGTCTTGTGATGTGCAAGTGCTGATGTAGTCAATACAAAATGGCAACAAGTACACTATAAACTAATCAACTACAATCGAAATCATGAATCCCATTACAAATACATGATATGGACACTTGACTTTTCCATCTGTATGTGGTTCTTCACTGATCTGTTACCACGAAGTTGGAGGTACACAACTGTATAGGATGACTTGAAATGTGGTAGCAATAAATCTTACTTTCAGCTAAACTAGGAGGCCCAAACTTGTTCCAGCATGACAATGAACATGTGCACAAAGACAGCTCTATGAACATATGCTTTACATGGGTTGAAGTGAAAGGTCTTCAGGGACCTCCTATAGATCTCTGGGATGAATTGGAACCCTGACTGCATCAGTGCATGACTTTATCTCATCCTACATCAGTGCATGACTTTACTGACACCCTTGTAGCTGAATGAGCACAAATCTCCACAAACACGCTCTAAAATCTTCCCAGATGAGTGGAGATTATCATTAATGGGGACTAAATGTGGAATGGGAATGAAAAGTACATACAACTCACAAATCTTATGGTCAGGTGTCCATGCTGTCTGAGATCCTACAGCACTGTTCAACTGGTACCACCTTCTCTCAGAATGAGAGGTAAGTATACTTCAAGACTCTTCTCTGTTCTGGCACCGAGGTGGTGGAATGAACTTTCCCTAGATGTCTGTACAGTGGAGTCCATTGCTATCTTCAAGCGACGGTTGAAGAACTTCCTTTCCTGAAACACTTAAATGAACACTTTCCAAGTTTGCTTTATAAAATTCAAGAGTTATATTTATATTAGGTTTGTAATCTTGCGCAACAGTATAGATTTATTCATTACTAGAGACTCAAAGCACTTTTGTACCTCACATTGGATAAGGGCGTCTGCTAAATGCCGCAAATGTGAATGTCCACAACCGTTCGACCCCTGACTTATTTTCATATAAACAACTTTATTTTTTAAGATGAACTTTTCAGTCCCACAAGAGACACCTGGGAAAATCTCACTAATGTTTTGTTTTTTTTTCACTGCAAAATAACTGACTGTGCATCAATGTGTGACCATTAGTCATATGGTGCTTAGAGTTTGTGTGCCTTGAGATGATGCTTTGGGAAGAAAAAGGGAACCAGAAATTCTCTCTGGACCTGCCTGAGCATCTGAAAGAGACAAATTAAACTTCACACCAGTTTCAAAAACTCCCCAACACATACGGATCTATTTTCCAAAGCTCAATTTCAATAAAAACAGCAACACTTCCAATCCCCAGAGAAGACAGACTGTCTGAGAGCCAACTCTACAACCTCAAGCCTCCGTTTTTTGTTAGCTTTTTACAATGAAAAGATATATTCACCTCGATTGTGAATTGAGCTGATTATCCGTAAAGGCTAGTTCTCCTTTGTTCTCCCTGGATAACTCATTACACATGCACTAGTTTTCAATTTGTTCTAACGCACTCCATTTGTTTGTACTGTGAAAACAAGATGGATGTATGGCTTCGAGTGAATTAATCAGGCTTCTGAATATGAGCTATATCTATTATACGAGAGATTTGTTGGAGAGGATACGATATCGACTGGTCATGTGTGCCATTAAAAGCAGCTTACGGGATGCAATTTGTCTTTGCGAAGACACTTCAGGTCCCAGATCAATTATGCTAAAAAAAATCGTCAACTGCAAGAAGAGCTGTGTCACCGGTTTACCTTCACTTTCAATTAGTGTAACAAATCAATGCTGAGTTAGTTTGTGTGCTTGGATTTCAACCAGACTAACAGGAATAGCAACGACTGAAGATATAATCAAGGTGGTGACTTGTGTATCGTTTAACTCACTCGATAGCAATAGCAGACATGTTCATGGGGCAGGTAATGAAAACACCCTGCAGTAATTAAAATAAAAAATCCTAGCTTGCTCAGAAACTGGGGTCAGAGTACAGGGTTGGCCTTGAAAAGGCACCCCTGGAGCACAGAGGGTTAAGGGTCTTGCTCAAGGGCCCAAGAGTGGAAGCTTGGTGAGACCAGGGTTTGAACCCCTGACCTTCTGATTAGTAACCCAGCAACTTAACCACTGAGCTACCACTACCCCTGATGGCTTGTGCACCATGTGTGTTGATCCAAAGCCCCAAAAAATAGGGAGGGTTGCGTTAGGAAGGGCATCCAGCGTACCAAATCAAATATGCATCTGTGAGCAACAGTATGTTTTCATGTCAAGGAGGAGCACTACAGATGCAATACTTGCTTTGAGAATGTTGATGGAGAAGTGTAGAGAAGGGCAGAAGGAGTTGTTTGAGGATTTAGAGAAAGCGTACGACAGGGTGCCTAAAGAGGAGTTGTGGTATTGTATAAGAAAGTCTGTTGTGGCAGAGAAGTATGTGAGGGTGGTGCAGGACATGTATGAGGACAGTGTGACAAGAGTGACGTGTGCAGTAGGAATGACAGTCTGTTTCAAGGTAAAGGCGTGACTACATCAAGAATCGGCTTTGAGCCCCTTCCTATTTACAGTGGTGCCAAGTTCTATAAATGTTTTTATTATTTTTTATAATCCTATTTTAATTTCATTTTTATTTGTATAGCGCTTTTAACAATAGACATTGTCTCAAAGCAGCTTTACACAGATAATGTGGTGATAAAAATGAATATTATGTTCTTTATAAGTGTAAGTTTGTCCCTGATGAGCAAGCTGGTGGCAAGGAAACTTTCCAAGATGGCATAAGGAAGAAACCTTCAGAGGAACCAGAATCAAGAGGGAACCTCATCCTCATCTGGGTTGCACAGATGAGATCAGACAGGATCTCATCCGTGCATAGACGATCAAGTTTGCGAATGATATTGTTATTTGTGAAGAAAGTAGGAAGCAGGTTGAGAAGAACCTGTATGGGTGGAGGTACGTGGGGAGAAGGGGAAAGAAAGTCAGTAGGAGTAAAACAGAGTACATGTGTGTGCATGAGAGGGAGGGCAGTGGAGTGGTGCAGTTGCAGTACGAAGAGGTGGTGAAGGTGGCTGAGTTCAGGTACCTGGGGTCAACAGTGCAGAGTAATGGAGAGTGTGTTAGAGAAGTGAAGAAAACAGTGCAGGCAGGGTGGAGAGGGGGGAGAAGAGTGATAGCAGGAGTGATTTTTGATAGAAGGGTTTTTGCAAGAGTAAAAGGGAAAGTTTATCGGATTGTCGTGAGACCTGCTATGTTGTATGGTTTAAAGACAGTGGCGTTGACAAAAAGACAGGAGGTGGAGCTGGAGGTAGCAGAGTTAAAGATGCAGATATGTTCATTGGAAGTGACGAGGATGGACAGGATTAGCAACAAATTTATATTAAACGTGGCTGTAGGACGTTTTGGAGACAAGGTGAGGGAGGCAAGGTTGAGATGGTTTGGACATGTGCAGAGGAGGGACATGGGGTATATGGGTAGAAGAATGCTGAGGATGGAGCCACTAGGAAGGAGGAAAAGAGGAAGGCCAGTGAGGAGGTTTATTGATGTGGTGAGGGAAGAGATGCGGGTAGTTGGTTTGAAAGAGGCAGATTAGAATGGATCCACAGTGGCGACCCCTAACAGGAGCAGCTGAAAGAAGAAGTTTGACTACCAGTTGTTGTAGAAGCAGTAGTATATTTCTATTCTATTTCTATTTAACCACTCAATAAGAGCAACATAAGAAGCCTTTTGGCACCCATCAGCAAGTCACAATTGTGCTATAACACCTTCAGCCCTGCAGTGTTACACCAGCTCACACCTCCATGTAATGAAATCACGATTGGATGACAGAATGGAATGAAGCATGACCTTATTGTTAGCAGGGAAATGCTTTTCTTTGCATTATGTCAGCATGTAAGGAAGTCATGGGTCAGAGTGTACGCCAGGTTCAACAGTCATGTTGTGTAACAACAGGGTTTGATCCATGGCCAGATTAATGCCGTGGACCTACTGCCCTAGACAATTTTGCTTGGTTGGACACCGGACTCATAGAAAAAACAGTTCACAGTTGGTTTGGGTAAAGCTTTTTTGTGCTAGATCTGAAACCCACTGAAACCCAGGCTTCTGTTAGGCAAGTCCGATCCTTATTGTTGACCTCGATGCCTGAAGGAGAGATTGTTTTGGAAACATTCCAAGTATAATTTTTTCAAGTATTTAACTTGTGCAGTGGAAATCAAGGATTATAAGCTTTTAATATATATCAACTGTGAGGTACATCATTTCAAACCCCAGCACTAATCACACTTGATGGCTTTTGGTGGACTGCCATTTCATTTCCTTTTATTGACAATATGTGGACAGGGGGTTAATACTTAAGATTATGAAATCCCTTAGCTGGCATGTTTGGCCGAGCCAGTTGATCATAACCGCGAGGCCTTGAACGATTTTCTCATTTTATTTTCTTATATGCATCAGAAGCACATTCAGGTCAAATTAACAGTTCAGTGACATTCTTAAAGCACTTGATAAAAAAAGTTGCTGATGAACTTCTTTTGCAATGTCGGCATTGTTGTCGCTTCCTCTGTTCCTGTAAACTCTTCAATATGGAACCCCTGAAGCTTTAGCCTCTTGCACCTAGTGTGCTCAGACTGAACACAGTGAACACTCTTCATACTGTTTGTCTTCATTGATTAATGAATCCACTATCTCGTGTCACCCGGTTGACTTTTTTCAGCCATTCAGCCGGGAGGATGTCGCAGGGGCTGTTAGATTAACATTCGGGATTGAAGAGATGTTTTTTTGCCACTTACATCAGTCACTGGAACGCAAACAACATTCACATCCATTATGCTGTGAAGAGTGTGTGTTATACGAGGGTAAAAGTGTGCAGTGCGTGGTACTGCGGTGTGGCGTGCGTCCTCAACACTGCCTGTTAGTCATAAAGCAGAGAGAAAGAATGAGAACAAGACAAAGAACTAAATATATGCATGGACAGATACAAAGAGATGGAGAGACAAAGAGGGAGATAATGAAGGAGGGAGAAGTGTTAGTTGGATCTACAGTGTGGGACATGGATAGATAGATAGATAGATAGATAGATAGATAGATAGATAGATAGATAGATAGATAGATAGATAGATAGATAGATAGATAGAGAGTTCTATTATGTGATAGTCCACGTCATTCTAAAACCCGGCGGTGCGTGTAATCGGCCCGCGCACATACCAGACGCGTTCTCTCTCTCTCTCTCTCTCTCTCTCTCTCTCTCTCTCACACACTCTCCCCCTCTCACTCTCCCCCTCTTTCTCCCTTTCTCTCTCTCTCTCTCTCTCTCTCTCTCTCATGCGTGGAGAGTTATTCAGCCTCTCCGTGTTCGCCGCCATGAGCAGGCGCTGCGTGGGGTTACTAGGTACCATTAGGTTGTCAGTGTGAGCTGCGGACGTTCCCGCGCGAGTAAATGGGCTTGGAGGCTGAGTGGCCGGAATGTAACGGATCCCGGGAAGGATGGGAGGAAAAAGCTCCTCAGCTGCTGCTGCTGCGTTCCTGCCGCCACCACCGCCACCGCCGCCGCTGCTGCTGCTGCTGCTGCTCGCCTGCATGCTGGCGTCTCCGGTCCGCGCCGGTAAGTGTGCGTCTGCAGCAGTGCATGCGCTCGGCTCGGGGACTAATGCCTACCTGCCTGTCTGTCTGTTGCATCCAATGCAATTGGACATGTTGAGGATGCGACCTGAGTAAATGATGCACTACAACCTGTTCATCACACCCGTGGAGAAGGACAGTAACAGTGTTCAATCTGAAATCCATTTGATCCCCAGTCATGCAGCCTGTGTGTGTGTGTGCGTGTGTGTGCGTGTGTGTGCGTGTGTGTGTGTGTGTGTGTGTGTGTGTGTGTGTGTGTGTGTGTGTGTGTGTGTGTGTGTGTACACTGATTCATCTTTTTATCTGATCGAGACTGGAGGTACCAGGAGGCAAATGCTTCAGAGAGGAAGTTTGCAGGATACAAATCGAGGATGCAATCGAGCTTCGTTTTATTCTGCTGATCTGATTGATTAAATGTACCTTATAGCCGAAAGAACACAGACACACGCACACACGCACACTCACTCACACTGCTGCATGCACAAGCATCACGCTATCAAACTGTGTGTTAAACAAATGCATTAGATTAGACACACCGTTTTCATTCCTCTGATCAATAGACAATCACCTGGGAGCCCTTCACATTAACTAAATGAATTCGCATTTGTCCTGATTGCTCTGGGATTCTGTGGTAAAGATGCCAGCTGCTGATGCTTGATGGTCAGAAAAGGTGACAACATTCTATTCAGGGGAATACAGTACATTTCACATTCTGCAAGAGAAACAAGAATCATGCATTTCATAATAATATTTAATGATTGGATCTGTGTGTGCTTGTGTGTGCATAGGGGGTGGGGGTGGGGGGTCTGGATGGGTCCAGATCCAATCTACCAAAAAAAATTAATAATTGTGCACAGCAATAATCCTGCAAAAAGTGAAGTCAATATTAATCAATTATAAATAATAAAATTTCCATGTAAACTGCTGGACTGAAGCAGAATTTTTTTTAAACCTAGACGAACAAAAATAAAGAACGAGAAGTGTATTCAAAAAAGAGTTTTTACTTAAAAACTATTTTTCTCTATAACCTCTTTTGAACCTCTGGGGTCGTGAGAGCGAGCACAAAGAGCCGGCACTCCTCTTTCATGTAAAGTGGAGCAACTCCATCATCTCTCATCATCGCTTTCATCAGGAAGCCATGCAGCAGAGAACAGAGCTGCTGTACATGTACAGGGATGGAACTAAAGCAAGGCCTGTTTACTCCTCCACGTTCCCTAGATCACTTTAATGCCTTCACGCTATCTTCTGTGAAGGAAAAAAATGTTTAGTTTACAGGCATGCTGTGTAACAAAGACCCACAACCATAGCAGCGGGTGATGCCAACAGGCAGCAAATGTACTCGAAGCCCTGATTAACTCCGCAGGTGTAAGACTTCAGCTCTTTGCTTGGTGAGATGCATGTGATGATGGAAAACCAAAACATGAATTGCTCAGGTCATCGCTTTAAATCACTGGGGTCTTTTTGGATGTGATACGTCTGAGAGAACAATGCAGTTTTCAAAAAATACTTATAAGGCTTTAATCTATACAATTATACTGACAAAAGTTTGTGGACACCTTATATCCATATAGTGTGTTATTGTAAACAGTCATGTTTACCAAGGAATGCAAATCTGGTACCAGTTTTGGAAATTGGAGCAGGGCTGTTGTGTTAAATCTTGAAATTTTGAATTTATAAGAAAAAATATTTACTATAAAAAAAAACAACTTCTTTAGAAATATAGCCTCTAAAAATTAGTTTTATTTATTTATTGATTTTTTTTACACAGTCATTGTATGAAGTCTATTTTATTATTATTATTATTATTATTATTATTATTATTATTATTATTATTAATAAATTAAATTGGTCATATACACAACTGTATATACACAGTGTAGTTAAATGCTTTTGGACAGTTAATGGCATATAAAAAACACAAATCAAACATAATAGAAAATACAATAAAAGCAAAGAAAAAAAATTAAAAAAATAAAATATACATTTAAAATACATAAATTAAAATAAAAATTCTATTAACCAGTTTTTATTTCTGTACAGGTGGGAAAGGGGAAAATTCTAAATAATATATCAAATCTAAAAATCTAAAATTAAAAAATTAAAAAATCCGGTTAATTATACTTCATTTGATTTCAGTTGTGCCTTTAATATGCATGACATTTTTGCTTTTTGTAATATTCAGTGAGCACTGTGTATTTAATAAAAAGAAAATATATAAAAATATTATTTCTAGAATCTCTAAGTATGAATTAATTAACAATTCAGAAACAATTCTTTCTACTTTAACTTGATTAGTTTTACTTTCAGTTTTATTCAATTTAATTTTCTGCAGATTTTAATGAATTAAATAAGCTCACTATAAAATGTTCACAATGACAAAGAAAAGTTTCTGGTTGTAAAAAGCTTGGTTTTTATTTTGTTATGCAGTTTTGGGTTACATTTTTAGGTTACTGTGTGTTTGTAGTTTAATGTTTATTTTCTATCTACCTGTGTGGGATTCCTCAGGGTTCGCTGCTTTCCTCTTACGTCCAAGAAAAATACAAATTACCTGGCTACACTGAATTGGCCCAAGGTGTGTATATGCTGGCATCACATGCAAGCAGGACAAGCTTTGAATTCATTAGTGATCCAGATAAAAAAAAAAAAAAAAAAAAAAAATTTTTTTAAAAATCTGTTTATAAAGATGAATCTTGTGCAAGTCATATAATAGTTATTTATACATTTCCAAATTTGTAAATTAACAAATTTAGCAATTGTTGGGAAAAGCCGAGGACGCAAATGGTACAGACATAATCAAACCATCATTTCTAAGATTGAGGAATTTGATCTGGACCTAGGGACAGCTCCTTGGACATTATTGAGTTATGCTCGGGGAATGTCTTTGCTGACTGAGTCATCATGTAAGAGAAAGTGACGCATTTGGCTGAGATTTGAAGTTCGGAGATCAGAGGTTTAATCCGCTCAGCCTCGACACTTGCAGTCAGTCTGAAGTGCAGCTGACACTCACTACATACAACAGCACACTGAGAAATAAGAAAAGGCATTGGAGATGCACTAAAAAAGCATTTAGAAATCCACAGCGAGCAATTTTTTTCTCATATTAGGTTTTCACAGAGGCATGACAATATCAGTGATGCTGCTCAGACAGCAGCAGACTGTCCTTCTTAGTAGTAATGTTTGCAGACACTTTTCACTTTTCACAGTGGCACAGCAGACAGCCGGTGAAATATTTAATAGCACAGTGCAGGACCATGTGATGAGACCGTAAATAGTATACAGCGAGATCTTGTGTATAACTTAGACAGACAGACAGATAGATGGCTGCATGCATTCATGGATAGACAGACATTTAAAAACAGACAGAATCCTTTGCTCGATTCTGTCTGGTCCAAAGGTTTTGATTCATTTTTTATAGAAAGACAGAGAGACAGACAAATAGATTCTGTGGATAGATAAATCCAAATTTTACATGTTTGGCTCCAACAGAAGAGCATGTGTAAGGTGAAGAACAGAAGAAAAGATGTAAGCAGACTGCCGCACACCTACAGTCAAGCATGGAGGTGGAAGCTTAATGGTTTAAAGATGTTTTGGTGCTTATTCTGGATTAGAGATTATTTTCAGTAAAAGAAATACTGACCCAGTATGGCTACTGTTCCATACTTCAACACCATACAGTTGACCAGTCACCGCATCTAAATCCTATTGAACTGCTTTGGGAAGTACATGATCACAAGGTCAGAAAGAAAACTTACCGTATTTTCCGGACAATGCTGCTAATTTTTTCCCACGCTTTGAACCCCGCGTCCTAAGCAATGAAGCGGCTAATTTATGGATTTTTCCTGTGTTTTTCCCGGTTTCACAGACTTCAAGCCAAAACACTGAGCCCCATAACATTAGACCAATGAACGGGTTCAGGTGAACCAATGAAACTCTTTACATTAAATGTAGATACACTCCCACTGAAACGGGCCGCACCACATCATAAATATGGATGATGTTCCTCTGATGTTTGACCTGCTGCTCACTCGGACTGTCAACAGGAAATGCGAATCATTCGTCACGTTGAAAACAACTGGGAATGAAAAAACACTTCACCTGTGTTCTGAGCTGCACGGCATCGAGAGAAAAGCTTCACCTATGGTGACTTTTAAACGCACAACGATGCCAAAAGAAAAACTCCCGAGAGAATTAGTTGTGAAAGGAAGGAGGAAGACAGTAAACAATGACTTTCTTGGTAGGCTACTGTTAAGATACAAGCCGTGTTACAGACACTGTCTTTTGTTAAAGCCTGTGTAAAGTTAATTTGATTCAGTGTAGACACCTGCAGCTTATAGACAGGTGCGGCTTATAGACAGGTGCGGCGTATTTATGTTCAAAATACAAATCTTTGTCAAATTCAGTGGGTGTGGCTTATATTTGGGTGCAAATTATAGTCCGGAAATTACGGTAAGTTTTACAAGAGAAGTATTTCATCGGAAAAAAACAGATGCCAATAATGTGAAAAGTTGTTGTTCATGTTTATTCATGGTTATTTTTGAATAAAAATAAAGTGAAGCGTCTGTACATTCATATATTTGTTTTTGTCATAGTAAAACTTCATGCTGTTAAATTGCAGAATTTGATGCATATGAACAAAAGGAACATACAGTGCATCTCTTGCCTCTTGGCTTATCCCATACATATGCTTATCATCGATTATCATTCCACAACACACGAGACAATGTGGTGTAAACTTGTAGACACAGAGGCCCTGATGGACTAAAATGCCAAGACGAGCTGATTTGCATGAGCAACTTGCTTGTTAGTGGATGTTTTGCTGAACACTTCCAATTGCATGACTAAAAGTTGTATACATAGTGCAAAAGAAAGGAGACAATGCATAAATTAGGTTGTTTGCACAATACGTATTGGATTTTAGTGAGACTCTCAGAAATGTTCCACTGTATGTAATTAGGTGTCAAGTACAAAACTCTGACTGGACATGGTGAAAAACACAACGTAAACACATAGTAAATGAGATTGTAGACATTGTAGGGTACTCGGTTTATATGGCACGTATCTAATGAATCTAATAACATTCAAGGTAGTAATTATTTTAAGATGTTTTCTCATTGTATTGCAATATTATCTCTTTGTGTCAAAAGAATCCTTTTATTTTGTCTTGTACTGGCAAAATTGAGCTTCGAATAGATTTAATATCTGCCCTATGGTGGTATTGATTTGCTCCTCCGAGTGATATTTAGGCTGCAGTAGATCACACTGCAGGTGATAAATTAATTACTTTGCACAGACACCATGCTGTATAGGTACAACCGACAAATATACATTGGATTAAGCAAACACGATAAAAGGACATGCTGCCTGGATGTTTAAAAGACGCATTCATACGTAGATCTAGATATAATAAGGGGTTTGCACATTTTGGTTATTGTTATGAAGTTTAACAGTGTTTTATAAGACAAATCTTTAGTAAAATCCGGCTTTTATAAAGCAAAGCAGTGGTGTTCCTTGTGGAATTGAGGGAAGCTTTCAGTTATGTAACCCAAAAAGCCAGCAACTATTTAAGTACACCATATATATATTTTCTATATTCTAGAAGTACCACACTAAGTAGTACACTCCCACAAGCCAGTTTGCAACAGATTCATGTCTAACAAGCATATGTGTGTATGATAGAGCAATAGTGTAATCTTCCTCTTCTTCTTCTTCTTCTTCTTCTTCTTCTTCTTCTTCTTCTTCTTTCAGCTGCTCCCATTAGGGGTCGCCACAGCGGATCATAATTCTCCATACCCCCCTGTCCTCTACATCTGCCTCTTTCAAACCAACTACCTGCATGTCTTCTCTCACCACATCCATAAACTTCCTCCGTGACCTTCCTCTTTTCCTTTTTCCTGGCGGCTCCATCCTCAACATTCTCCTACTGATATACCCCATGTCCCTCCTCTGCACATGTCCAAACCATCTCAATCTCGCCTCCCTCTATATATATATATATATATACACAGTTAACTGCACTTATTGTCTTTTGTTTATCTAAAAACATTGTTATTGTTTTGTCTTTCCATGCTGCAGGTTTTGTCTAGGTTTAGGTTTATTTAGTCTTTTATTTACAAGGTATAGTGTTTTACATTCTTTACAGACTGTTTTTTGCTCTTAATACATGACACTGAATACATACGAAAAGATATAAAAATGTACCTTGTTTTGCTTTTGAAAAAGAATCTCTATACAGTAAGATACACTATACAGACAAAAGTTTTTTACTTATCCAGCCATATCTGGATCTTCCCCAAACAGTTGTATGGGATGTCTTTAAAGGCATTATAATTACATTTTCACTAAAATACGAGACCCAAACATATTCCAGCATGACAATGCCACTGTGCACAAAGCCAGCTCTTAAAAAAAGATATGCATTATCTAGGTTGGAGTGGAAGATCTTGAGTGGCCTGCTATTCAGCTCTGAACCTCAACCCTACTAAACACCTTTATGATGAATTTGAACACTGATTGCACCACAGGCCTCTTTTCCTCCATCAGTACCTTACTTTATTAAGCCCTTATGGCTAAATGAGCACAAATCAGTTTATTCTCAGCACATTTCACGCTCAGTCAAACATTGCGCAAGTTATCTACAGTCACAGAAGTTGTCAAAGTTGGATATTTGCCTATTCTGAACACTCTCTCCACAGTAGCTGAGATAGATCAGGGCAGATACAGACACTTTGAAAAGGTCCATAATTACATTTCACTCTCTGCATCTATTCAAGGCTCTCCATTTTGGGCCACATTCTCTGTATAGGAAGTAATTGGTATTAGAATTTTTCTCTAGAAACTTGCAACAAAGCTCATCTCTGTGACGATAATTTACTTTCACTGCTGCTATTTTTAGGGTCCTGACCTTTCTCTTTATTTGTTAATATGTAATGGCTATTTCATGGCTATTTTATTCATGTAGTTTCTTTTTTGTTAGCACAGCATTTATTATCAGATTTCATGCATGCCTATTTTCTGTCCCTTAAATTGTATATACAGATAATTCTACTTTAAAGCAAAATGTTTGCATTTATTACAAAGTACAACATGCCTTGATGTACACTACACTGACATCTGCATCGCCTGCACTGACCTTTACATACACACACACACACACACACACACACACACACACACACACACACACACACAATCGACATTCATTGTTTTAACACCACAGACATTAATTTGAAGGATGCAACTTTGTATTTTTATTTTATTTTGATTGTAAAACAATGTATTTTTTATTTATTAAATTAAATTGAACTCATTCCATAAAATTCAAAGATAGAAAGAACTAATTACATTTACTCGTGCTACTGTAAATGAGTAGTTGTAGTACTTGTACTTTTTAAAGTAGTTTTTAATTTGTGCAATTTTACTTTTACTTAAGAATGTTTGGTTGGAAGTATTGTACTTAACTACATTTTATATTCTATCCGTAACATCCGCAGTTGAAAGTTGTTTAATGCTTTCGTTTAATGTCTGAATCTGAATTTGCGATTTGTCTCATTATCATAAACGACATTACAACAGGAGATAATTTCTTCTGCTGCGAAACGACATTAGATTTAAGTCATTGTTTTTTTTTTATTTATTGCACTTTACTTTGTAAAAGTGTTCCTTTAATTAAACACTAAAATTCCCCACTAATTTTAAATGAGCTACTTTTTACTTTTACTTGAAAAGATTTTCAGTCCAGTAACTTGAACTTAAGTACAATTGAATTAAAGAACAGTACTGTTACTTGAGTAGAATATTTTATTACTCTTTCAACCTCTGATGAAATCAATATTCACAATCTAAGACCTTGATTTGTGTTATATTGTAAATTGCTGCAATTACACCCCAGGATACAGTGAATAACGAGGATGGACAGGATTTATAATGAGTTTATTAGAGTGACAGCACATGTAGTATGTTTTGGAGACAAGGTGAGGGAAGCGAGATTGAGATGGTTTGGACATGTGCAGAGGAGGGACATGGGGGAATATCGGTAGGAGAATGGTGAGGATGGAGCCACCAGGATGGAGGAAAAGAGGAAGACCAAGAAGGAGGTTTATGGATGTGGTGAGGGAAGACATGCAGGTAGTTGGTGTGAAAGAGGCAGATGTAGAGGACAGAGGGTATGGAGGCGGATGATCCGCTGTGGCGACCCCTAATGGGAAGTCGGAAGAAGAAGAAGAAAAAGACAAATATGGCAAAAACATTTAGGGTTATTTGGGTGCCATTTAAAGTTTGATGTACTTAACATAGAGGGACACCACTTTTCTGTCCATTTTAATGCAGAAATGTTCCATCTTTACTGTACACAAATGCTAATAAGAGTGAGTTGACAAGATGTGATTGTATTCGCTAATCAGGCAGGTCTGCTCCCTCTCACTTCATCCTCTTGTGGCTGATTGTTCCGTAGCATTGTGAAAAGCTGTCTGCAATCACGTTTTGACGCACGAACAATGCAACATTGTGCTGTACTGAATGCTTAACTTTGACACGCTGCCTATACATTTTGTGAAACTTCCACATGCTTGTTATTTCACTTGGCAAAAGCCTTTTGATTGAGTTTTTTATTTTTTGGCAAAATAGCACTAAGATCTCAACACGTTCTGTGTTAGTAGGTTTTGATGCAGTAAAAATACCACCATTAGGCTTCACAGGCCAAAGAAATATAACATTTGGATGCATATTTACAAGACCTAGCAGTGCCAAGGGCTCAGGGGGAGGAAGTCGATCCATGCCAGGAGCCTGAGCTTTCAGTCCTTGCAGAATAAATCACTGCAGCAGGCTCAGGTGGTGAAATGGTGACCTGGCCATGTATCATCACCCAATCACACTCACACACACACATACACTACTGCTGAAAAACGGGGGGGAAGGAAGCAGAAGATGAAACTGTATGAAACTGTGGGAAAAGGTCTTGCCGTGCTTTCGAACTGACCATATGTGTAACTTCTAGTGTGAAAACGGACACCCTGTAAAAATTCTACGAGGTCAGTAGGTCAGTGCAGAGTTTATCCCAGAGATGATATTAGTGTGAAACTTGGTAGTATATCCAGGGTTTTAAATTTAAGACCTGGTATTGCTGCTATACTTCAGTTGTATTAACAATATTTATAGCAGGGGTCACCAACTTTTTAGAAACTGAGAGCTACTTCTTGGGTACCATTAATGTAAAGGGCTACAGGTTTGATACACACAGTTTTTAGTTTGATCTAAAATAACAAATGTTCTTAATTTACCTCTTATTATATGTTATTATTAATAATTAATGATATTCATCTATGTGAAGACACTCAAAATGATTTAACAAAGTAGGAAACAGCTATTTTTAGAAAATGCGGGCTACTCATGTGGTCCTTGCGGGGCCACATTGGCATTGTTGCCATCATCTAAATTCTAACGACAATTTGTGGCGATCCACAATGTTGCAGGCACCTGTGTGACCCAATAATCTGCAAAATACACCATTAATCAGATTAATCTCAGTGTACATTGTTTATCTCTGTAACCTCTATACACAGAAAGGGAAAAATCTGGGCTCTCATAATTAACAAAACACAACACAATGCACAACAACCCCCACCCAAAAAATTGTTTTGTAGTTAGCACATCAGTATAAATGTAATTGTCTTTCGACGTAACCAAGAAACCAACATGATGAAGAACATGATGGATTAAACATGATATGAACAGAAGTTTGTGGCCGGTCAACCATAAGATTTGTGTGTTTTTTAATATTACTATTGACAAATTGATTAATGAAATACAACATTGTGCAACAAAAAGTGTTATTTTTAGCTAGGGCTGTCAATCGATTCAAATATTTAATTGCGAATAATCGCGTGATGTCATGAGTTACAGTTACTCACGATTAATCGCAACTTATTCATACATTTTTATCTGTTTCAAATGTACATTCAATTAATGCTTATCAAGTTTGTAATGAATCAAAATGGGCATAAACAAATATAGATGATTTATGCAAATGTATGCTTATTATTAGTGAAACCGTATGCAACATAGAGCATGAATAAAAAGTCTTGCAAATGTTTTAAAGTAATTGTGTTGTTTTAATTAAATAAATCATCAGGACACAACACGGACGGTTTTAATTGCCGAATGTGTGCACCATGGGGGTTTTTGGTGCTTTGATTTAAGACTAAACAAATGTTTATTGATTATAAAATATTTTTTGGTGGAGTTAAAAAATAAATAATTCGGAGTAAAGAACAGATCATGAACAAATATGTTGCCTCTTTTATATTTATTTATTAATATTTTAAATAAAAACTGTGAAATAGAAATTTGCACGCAATAATCGCTTGTTAATAAAAATTAGTGCCATTAGAATTCATTTGCGTTAGCATGTTAGTTTTAACATATTGTGTATGTTTATTGTACTTTGCTCATTTTAAGGCACGTTATTCAAGAAAATATGACCCACAGTCAGAAACCAATAAAAAATGTTTAGAGTCCTACAAAAGAGCACTACAATTGAAAGCGTTTAAGTACTGTTAAGGTTAATACCTTAACCTCACTAATTCTACCAGTAAAGCTCCCAGTAATTCAAATGTATAAGCAAAGGAAAATGTCGAATACAATAAAAAACTATTAGTCTCAGGAACAGTCCATTACAGTTTGCTTAAGTACAAAGTGTTCACTGGGGTATACGTTGACCACCCATAAACATCGACTGAGACAATGAAACTGTGTTAATTAAATGCACTTTATATTATTCAAGTCTTAAATGAACAACAAAGTACAGGTAGTGTTGTCGCTCAGCACTTGATTTTATAGAAACTTTATTGTCGTGTCATAAACTTTAATTGCCAGGCAATAATCTATTCGGTAGAAATGGCTACGTGTTACAAACTGGACAGCCTTAATTTCTAATAAATCAAACAGTCATATAGTTGCAATTAATGAGGATTTTCTTTTTTGCATTATTTTAGGTTTTACAGTAAACCTGTACTGGGCATTATTGCTGAAACTCTCAAAATCTTTCAAAATCTTTAAAAAACAAATTTAGACATTTTGCTGACACAAGGTATAAAGCAGGCAACATTACATCCTTAAAGGTCAAGAATCCTCATCATTACAGCTGTAATTATCAACTTCTTTTAACTCTCATTATTAAACAAGAACGTTTTCCACTATATAATGGAGACACCTTACTTTTCCAGCCATATGTGATTCTTCCCCAAACATAATTCAAGCATAAAAATGCCTCTGTGCACAAAGTGAACACCATAAAGATATAGTTTATATGGGTCACATTATTAGCAGCCTGCTATAGAGCTCTGACCTCAACCCTTAAGACCTTAAGATGAATTGGAACACTGACTGCACCCCAGGCCTCCTCACCTCACCTAGATCAGTACTTGACTTTACTAATGCCCCGTGGTTAAATGAGCACAAATCTCCACAAGCACACTCCACAATCGAATCTTCCCAGAAGAGTGGAGGCTGTTAGAACAGGAAATGGAGACCAAATGTAGAATGGGATGTTCAAAAAGCACACATGATCTTATAGACACATAAGCTATATAGATACAAAGCCTAGAAATGGCTTTGTAACAGTTTTCAGACTGATACATGTCAATGTTGTTTCTCATCTGTTCTTAAATTTCTCTAGATTGTGGCATGACATGTTGCTCTTTGAGATCTTCTAGAGTGCTTTACTTTGTCAGACAGGTTATATTCAAGTGACTTCTTTATTCAATATGTCTGGCATTAACCAGGCCTGGGTGTGGCAAGTGAAATGTAACTTAGATTTCCGAAAAATGTGGTTAATCACCGTTAGTTAATGATTTAGCAGGTAGGGGGGGCAATTACTTTTTTTTACATAGAGGTAGGCAGGTAAAAACAGCTTTTATTCGCCATAATTATACATATATTTAATTACGTTTTTAAATATATATTTAATCTATATATATTTAATTATGGTTTAAAAAATTACATTTTGTATTAACTTGGATTATCTTTCTATAATTAAAAATGTTTTATAAACTTTATAATGTGTCACAAATGTACAAAAAAAAAAAAAAATCAGCAAATACTTTCATACACACATGCTATATAGATACACCCTATACACAATAGGGCTTTACCGATTTACATTTATTTCTATATAATTATTACTAGATGTGCCATACTTTTATTATTTCGAAATTGACCAATGATATGCGACCATTATTTTCTATGCAGCTTGATTTCTCCTCACTAAACTGTTTCTCAAACGCTTTCCCTCAGCACCACTGCTGCTACGTAAATATGACAATAAATGACAACACTACAGAGACCGAGGCGTTTCCTCCGAGTTACATAAAATATTGATATAGAATATAGACTGTCTGGTTTGAATATCATTTTTGTTTGTTTGGTTGTTTTGCACTACAGAAGCCTGTTTGTGAAAGGGTCATGCATTAGAAGTCTGAAGGCACTTAAGTAAATTTATGATTAGCTGTCTGTCTAAATCGAAACAATTAAAGTGAACTATCTGCACCATACTGAATTTACATAGCATCAAAACATCATTGCATGAAAACACATATAGTTGGAATCAAATTATGCATCATAATAGGGGCGAATTGTATTGCATCTCATTGGTAGCACATCCCTAGTATCTATCTATCTATCTATCTATCTATCTATCTATCTATCTATCTATCTATCTATCTATCTATCTATCTATCTAAATATCTAAATATAAATTAATATTTTCAATATTGAAACCAATTAAATTTTCTTTGTTGGCATTAAAGTTTTTTCCTCAGTATTTTCAGGTGTATTGTAATATTACTGTATTATAACATAAAAAAATATTGTGCATCTTGCATTTGGCCAATAAAGGATTTTGATTATGTTACGGAAATAGCATATGCATTCCCCACAGCATGAAAGCAGAAAGTCTGAATTTTGGCAAAAACAACAGTGTTTGTGTTTGTGTGTGTGTGTGTGTGTGTGTGTGTGTGTGTGTGTGTGTGTGTGTGTGTGTGTGTGTGTGTGCGTGTGTGTATGTGAGTCTCTGTGAAGCTTCTTAATGCAGAGGACACATCTTCAAGCTGGTCCCTTTTCATTCTAACATTAATTATTTTTTCGTCCATATTTTAGTAGATGTGAATTTTGAATAGTTTTTATAAATTATGCAGCGCTGCCTATTAATGCACTGAGAACTTCAGAGATAACTAGGTGTCAACAGCAGTGATTTATTTATCACTGCATTATTATGCAGACAAACAACACACACACACAGAAAATCATAAGAATGCAAAGCCTTTTCTCTGCATGATGCCTTTTCTGTGCATACAGACAAAATGTACCGCCAAAAAGAATAAAAATGGCTGTGCGCCTTTTATTTGCAGACTGTTTAACACTCGAAGGCACTTTCAGATATCAATCGAAGAGCTCCCACATGAGTAAATAAAAGTGGAGTGTAATGGAACTATCGATTGACCGTGACCTCAAGACCAGGTGGAGCAGTGGAGTGTTTTCCACAATCTAAAGCACACACACCCAAATGCACAAACCATTTAATTTGTTAATAGAAATGAGGGATGAGGGAAGAGAAAGTAGTACCAAAAAGAAAGTATATATATTTCCAGCTTTTACTTTTACTGTTGTCAGTCAAAGCTGTGGAAATGTATAAGAAAACGCTTTCTCAACACCTTTCCATCTCTGCTTTTCTGATTTTTGCTTTCAGACAGCCTATCCGCCCCACTGAATGTGACCATCAAGACCTTAGAGGGCAATGCGGCTGTGGTCACATGGGACATCCTTGAGGGAGATCCGGTCATCGGGTTTGCCATCACACAGCAGGTATTGATGTACTGTATATCGACAAAAGTTTGTAGACACCTGTTCATAAGATATGCATGCACTTTGAACATACACATAATCTCCAGTTACTGTTATAATAACCTCCAATCCTCTGGGAAGATGTTGACTAGATGTTGGAGTGTGGGAATTTGTGCATATGTAGCAACAGGGTTAATTAGTAAAGTCAGGTAATGATGTAGGTGAGGTGAGGAGGTCTGGGTTGCAGTCAGCATTCCAGTTTCTCTTAAGGGTGTTCAGCAGGGTTGATGTCAGAACTCTAAAGCAGGTGACTTCTTTATGGAGGTGGCTTTGTGCACAGGGGAATTGTCATATTTGAACAGCTTTGGATCTCCTAGTTCAAGTGAGGGAAACATTTAATGCCACCATATCCAAAGACATACCAACAGGGATCCAAGGTTGGATGAGCACAGCTACGTCTAAGAACAGAGGGGCTAGAAGTGGCACTCCTGCATTCCTAAAGGGTTGGTGATGCAGCTCGAGTTCCTGAAAGGGAACTGCTTACAGCTGGAAATATCAGGTGTCACAATTCTGTTGTTCATAGTTTATCTTGAACGTGTTTTAGTTAATTTTTGTATGTAGATACAGTGCACAGTGCTTTTGCAGGATATATGTGCTGGAAATATTTTAGACACCATGGCGAATTGCAGGCTTGTGAGTGTATATGGGATCTGGGGAGATGTGCTGTAACTCTGTGTCCCCCAGTAATGGAGAGTAGAATCACCATCTGTTGGAGCACAAAGTCATTACAGCCTTGTCACCAAAGTCCCTGACCAAACGCTATCCCTGAGTTCCAATAAAAAGCCAACAATGGCCTGTTCTACTTCCTTTCATTCTGGTTTGCTTTTTAAAACAGTGGTGTTTTCCCAATCGGTTCATTACTTCGCTGAGTGCTAACCGCAATGTCATCACCTTATTACATAACCACACATTTGCAGCCTATAAAAGACACTTTTTTTGTGTTCATTCTCACATTCTTTTATTTCTCAAGAAATTGGATTCAAAAAGCCTGAATCTTGTTTTTATGTTAAATTCCATATTTTAAATATATTCCTTGTCAGTCCATAAATATAAATCTCATTTTCCATGACCGTGTCCTGGATTTTCCACAAATGTATTGTATGTACAGATTCATGATATTAAATCCTAATCGAGTACAGTTCAGTTCCAGTTTGGAACACTACACAATGCGGAAAAGATTGAGAGGGTAAATACTTATGACTGCCCTGTAATACAAATTCCCAACAGCTAAAACCCCCTTTTTAAATCTCTGTTCTTTGTTATACCAAATGTTTTCTTTTGGGTTGCCACTGTTATAGGATACACATATTTTTGAGTTGTTGAGGGCCTCAAAGTTGTTGTGTAAGAAGCAAGAACAATGGGCACGTGTAAGAATCTGAATGAGTTTGATAAGAGCCAAATTGTGATGGTTAGACAACTGGGTCAGAGCATCTCCAAAACCGCAGTACTTGTGGGCTGTTACTGGTTAGTATCTATCAAAATTGGTCCAAGGAAGGAACAGTGGTGAACCGGCGACAGGGTCACGGGCGTCCAAGGCTCACTGGTGCACATGGTGAGCAAAGGCTGCCCTATTTGGTCCAATCCATCAGACGAGATACTGTATATTAATGCATAATATACAGTATATTTCATTTATTAAATTTCACAATACCCTTCAATAGATTTTTCACAATAACATATAAAAGACATATAATTGAAACCACACGTGATTTTCTAAAGAAATATTTTAAGCGACACTTTGGTACTGATAACTATTTGTCGTCTGCCCATCTTGTGTATTTCAGAAGAAGGATGTGCGCATGATGCGCTTCATCCAGGAAGTCAACACTACCACTCGCTCCTGTGCGTTATGGGATTTAGAGGCTGATACAGAGTATATTGTCCATGTGCAGTCCATCAGCATGAGTGGCACGAGTCCACCTAGTGACCCCGTCCTCTTCCGCACACCAAAAGAGTCAGAGAAAATGGCTTCCAAAAGCCCTGGTAAGTCAAAGAGAAACTTTTCCAGTGTTAATATATATAATTGTATACAGTATATATTGTCTAAACCTGCTACTTTATTAAAACATATCTAATAGCAAAGACAACAAGGTTAAGGAGCCACTTAGGGTCGAAGAAAAAAAATATATATCACACATAGACCATTAAATACAGTATATTAGTCTACTGATAGCACTGTTATGCTGACTGTCCAATAAATTCACATCTTTTTTAACTAAAAGACTAATTTTATATTGTGTTTAGGGTTTAGAAATTAATGTAAATGATATATCCATAACTTAGGTTTCCTTTAGGTTCTCTCGTTTCCTCCCACCTCCTCCCAAATAAGATCCCAAATCATAGCAAATATCAATCTGTATTGAAGTAAATGATGTAAGAAGGCCTGGAGTGCAATCAATGTAACGATTCATCCCAAAGGTGTTCAATAGGGTTGAGGTCAGGGCTCTATAGCTTCCATTTAAGATCTTTAACTCTAATTAATATAAACTATATCTTTATCAAGCTGGCTTTGTGCAAAGGGATGCTGGAACAAAGACATCCTATATAATTGTGGGCCACTGACTTTGTGCTAATATCATGGATAAGAATGATATATGGCTGGAAAGTCAGGTGTCCTAATACCTTTGTCTTTATATTGTATTTTCTATTAATTCTCCAAGATGTTAGACCTTAGATTTTGACCAGCTAAATGAAAAACTGGGTCAAAATACAATAAAAAGCTGGCTGTAAAAAGTTTGCAGTCGGATCATTAATGTTGATTCATGCATTAACGCAGCAGGGTTGCCGTTATACAGCAACTCTAAAAATACACTAATTCGAAGTGAAAATGTCAGCAGGACAGACCTCCCTGTCTACACAACCCGTAATATTTCCACGTTTATGTTTGAAAAATCTGTTTAGTGACCCACATATTCAGATATTCAACATTGCGCCTGGAGAATGATGCAAAGCCATTATAGAAAGGTGGAAATTCTCGAACAGAGGATATGTTGCCAGACACCTTTTAACCGTTTAAAGCCGGAGAATGTGCCAGGTTTCTTCTCACTCCCACATTTATTTCTAAGAATGGTCCAGTGATGTTTTCTTTTACTGTGAGTCATACAAAGTGGCTTAGGCTTCAGGAGAACTTCTCAAGTAAAAAAAAAAAAGCTGAACATTTCCTGTAGGCAGTTTGATAGATGAACAAGTGATGTGTCAATCGCTTCTTTCAAAATTAATTACAAAGCTGAGTGTGCACATAAGCAGCTGTGTTGTCTTGATCCTAATGAGTTAAGTCATTAGCATTTGCATTTATAACAGTTAAGATGTAAATTTTAAACTCGTTGCTTTTCTCGACTAAAACAGACAATGTACGCAGCATTATAACGAAATGAGAGTAAACCCAGGTCAATTCCAGGCTGGTTTACACTAGTTTGATGCAATACGTCAGCGGCGACAGGCGGGCGTTCCCTGAAAAACATTGTTTGATAATCAGCCATTAGCACTCGAGTTGCTCTCCAGTTAATCAAGCAAGCGGTCTTCTGCTTCACTTCATTTCAAATAGCTCGAGGGTGGCTAATGAGTGCAGACAGTTAATCTTTCTCACCATATGCCTCCTGTTTCAAGGTGAAGTGGCTTTACGTTGCTTTTCTGTTCTGGACTTATGACATGTATCCGCATTGACAGGTGGAGTTAACATTTTTACAAAAAATCACATCACGAAATGACAACTTTTCAGCTCTAGCAGAACTAGATAAGAGAGTTTCTTCGTTACGAGACGCTCCATAAGTCCAGCCGGCCTGTCCTTCAGCGCTCATCAGAGGCTAACACAAATAGGGAATTCACTAATGATCTTGCTTACCAGGCGCTTTGCATCTGCTACCAAGAAGGATGTTCTCGTTGTAGGAAACAGGACTTTAAAGACAGTAGGGAAAGAGGTATGAAGTGGAAGAATTTTCAGTGCCTGATCAAAGTCTTCTTCTTCCTTTGAGTCATCATAGCTACCACTTCACATCTGGATACAAAAATAGGCACTTATAGTGAAAACTACACTGTAGGAGAAAAAAAAAAACTTGTGTAGTTTTTCTTTATATGCATGTGTATGTGTTTGTGTATCTTGACAGATGAGGTGACAATGAAGGAGGTTGGCCAGGCTGCCCAGTTGAGGGCTGGAGAGCTGATCATCATAGTAGTGGTCCTGATCATGTGGGCAGGTAATACATTAATGTCAAGTGTTACTAAACACCATTCTTTTTCTTTGCGATAGCAAGACTAGTAGTATTAATAGTTGTCGTAACAATAGTTGTAAAATTAGCCATATTAAGAGCAATAGTAGTTGTTAGGAATTTTTCGTCAGTAGCTCCAAGGACCATATAAGCATTTTTACTATCTGTGCGCGCTGATTAGGGGATTGTACTCGCCCCAGAGTGTCAGTAAAAACACGGTACAGGATTCAGAACACTCAACTTTACTGGGTATAAAATAGATCGTATATGAGAGGATTCTTGCTGTCTTCTGTTAGCTGCTGTTCGGTAGGTTGCGTGATGCATGCTGAAAGGCCACTGCTGAATGGTCAGTGCTGGGTGACAGGTTGCACGATGTCGAATGGCCACTGGTCGATGACGACTGCTGCTCGGTGTAGCTTTTCATTGCTTGGTAAACTGTATGTCTGTCTCTAGTGGTGAAGTGTGGAAATACAACTAAATAGGAATCCTTTCTTACAGTAGTAGTAATGAAGAAAGAAAGAGTTTTCCCCTTTTGAGTCCGGTTCCTCTCAAGGTTTCTTCCTCATAACATCTAAGGGAGTATTACCATGCCACAGTCACCATGGCTGCTCAACAGAGATAAATACACATCGTTCACCTTAACTATTTCTGTAAAGCTGCTATGAGACAATGTCTGTTGTCAAAAGCGCTGTAAAAATAAACTTGACTTGACTTTTACTTCACTGTGAAAATCTTTCAATTAGTTGCTAAATGTTTCTACAATGGTTTAATTTGATTAACACTTTTTGATGTTCTATTGTGAAGTATACAGTATTGGTTTATGAGGTTTGCAAATTGTTGCATTCTGTTTTTATTTATATTTTACACAGTGTCCTAACTTTTTTGGAATTGGCGTTGTTGTAATATTATTATTATTAGTAGTAGTAGTAGAAGTAGCTTTGTATTGCTTCCATCTTTAAAGTCAGAGACCCTCTGTAGTCTCCACCAGGTCACAACCATTACTTCTCATTGTATTGCAAACAGAAACAGCACACACAAACTATAAAAAAGTTTTTTTCTTAGATATCAGTAAGAGTGAAAAATTGTGACTTTTCTTTCACAGTTTATTTAAATTGACATGGAAAAATAATGTACTGTATAAAGATGAATTGAAATCAACACTGCATGGGTGCTTTTAAGAAAAAAGTGGTGCCAGTTCATCCCAGTTAGTGTAGTAGTATTTGATAGTGTAAGGTAGTACACAGAATTTAACAGTTAAGGTGAACGATGTGTATTTATCCCTGATGAGCAGCAATGGCGACTGTGGCAAGGAAAAACTCCCTTAGATGTTATGAGGAAGAAGCCTTGAGAGAAACCAGACTCAAAAGGGAAACCCATGTACCCAAGGAAAGGGAATTTTATTTTTTTTTTTTAAGTGGCCGTAAAAGCCCATTGTAATTTCTCACATATATACACAATTATACTGTATATTCAAAGCATCTTTCCAGCCAGTTTGATTAAATTAATGCATAATTGCTTTTGACCTACTAGTTGAAAGCCTTATAGTACAGGAGTTTGGTTTTGGATCATAATTTACCTTCATCATCACATGGACATTCAATCTAAATGTAAGCCGATCGTGAGATTGTTTGGACAGGCCGGGGTGGGATTGTGCAGTATTGTGTTTTTTAATTCATGAACAGGCCCACTAACCCACATATGTCCTGGGCTAACTGGTATGTAAGAGATACAGATAGAAAGGAAGAGAGAGAGAGAGAGAGAGAGAGAGAGAGAGAGAGAGAGAGAGAGAGAGAGTGTGAAAGAGAGTGAAGTGTCTGAGTTTCTTCTGTCTAATTGAACCACTGGGGTTTTCCATTCTCTGTGCAGTCCATATCAAGCCGGACAAAAGAACCGGATTAGTGTTTCCCAGGCATTCAAAATGAATAAGCTTCTTGTTGTGCTGTGTGTTAGTGTCTTCCCTGCTCTACCACCAGACTCAGCTCTGGATTATTGGCAAGCTCTTCAGTCACGTGGACAAAACATGCGCAGGACGAAAACCCAAAAATGACATTTGCTCTACAACAAAAAAAACGCAAAACCTATGCTTACACTTCTAGAGTTTTATTCATAATCGGTTTGTAAGGTTTGCCCAAATGTAAAGCGATCCATCTTCGGATTCTCTATTATCTTCGTTCTCCTTCTGACATCAACCCATCCATCACTACCCCTGACTCCCACTCTTTCCACCTCAGGTTTTCCCCTGAAGCCCAGGATTTCCAATAACATGCACAGATATTTCCTCTTGAGCAAACTCCCAATCGCCATTGTAATGGGAATGAATAAATAGATGAGTGTTGGATGAAGGATGAAGACTTCAGGAGGAGACATTTTCCCAGAAGCCACTTTAGTCTTATGTCGTTTTCCATTTAAAGCACCACATCTTATAGTGATAATTTTCATATTTCTATTGTATTGTCACTGAATGTGATGTTCAGAAAACCAGGCATAGTTTTCTCTTTATTTTATGTATCAAACCTGGGTCTTATAATGCCGTAAAAAAATATCATACCTGATTGGCTAGTTAAGCTTAGCTAGCGTTGGCTAGGTAGCATGCTAGCTCGTTAGACATTGACCCTGTGCCCATATTTAAAGTAAACTGCTCCATAAGAACTTTATCAAACATGATTTGTCATATGAAGGTCAATTTATAAGTAATGCGTTCCTACTTTTATAACATTCTAAAATCCCCCCCAAAAAAACATTTAGATTGACAGCATTTAGCTTCTGTTCTATTAGAAATATATCTTCATGCTAGTTCTAGCAGAAGCACCTAATAAACATTACTCAGTAGAAATTTGAAGAGCAAAAAGTTCCTCAAGGTGTTTGACATCAAACAAGGCTATGAAACCAAGCAATGAAATGGCTTAAACAGTCACATGTTGGGGTCTGTTGAATGAAAGGAAGGGATCTCAAACTTAGGAAAGATTTAGAACACCCTGCCATAGATGACAACACACATGCCCTGTCTTGCTTTTTCTTTTTGTTAGGTGAGGCGCTGTGACCACGACTGAACTTGAGACTATTTAAATTTGAGCTTTCTCTTTTCAGGCGTAATAGCGCTCTTCTGCCGTCAGTATGACATCATTAAAGACAACGAGCCCAACAACAACAAGGACAAAGCCAAGAACTCGTCGGAGTGCAGCACCCCCGAGCATCCTACAGGGGGCCTGCTGCGCAGCAAGGTTTAACCAACCACAGGCAATAAAAGGCTTCAGCCTCAGGACATGTACGTTTATTCAACCTTATATTCATACATTGATGTAGTCCAGTGCTGAACTTCTTACCAAATGTTTAAATCCCTTGTCAATTTATTTTTATAGTTAGGTTAATTATTATTATTATTATTATTATTATTATTATTATTATTATTAATATTATATAATTGTTTTTGACCAATGTGTGAAGCTGCATCTAGCTGCAATTTATAAACTGAATTTTACTATAATTGTTATAATTATTATTATATAATTGTAACCCAAAAATCTAAAGACTAGGAGCAATCGTGAAACAACTGGTAAAAAAAAGAAAAAAAAAAGAACAATCAAGAAAGCCTTGTCAGGTATCAGGTATGACAAACAGTCTGGTGACTGTGAGTGTAACATTGACAGTGCAAGCTGAGAGTCGAGGTCCACGACAGCCATCTTTAAAAGGTGGACATTGTGGGAATTGGTGTCAGTTCTGCCATTTGTTTGACAAGCAAGCACTTTTAGCTCTGTGGTTTTACCTGGTAATACCTGACTAGATACAAAACAATAATATTCATGCAGAATGTCTTTGATTTTTGAGGTGATAAAACTGGCTTTTATTTTAGGAATGGGAATGGTGAAATCTCATGGCATATGACCACCATAATCCGATTTTGATTATCTTGCGATCCATAAAAGTCCCTCTGGAAACATGCGATTGCTAAATGGAAGGATATTAAGGCCCATTTAAAACCACTTTAAGCCAGCCATGAGACACCTGTTCTGCATGACTGCAATGAGATTCATCTCATTTGAAAAAAAATAACTTGTGAAGAAAGCTTGAGAGGAACCAAATTCAAAATAATGATATTGGGCGAACCAGAATTCCACATAGTGGGATTACAGAAGATTACTTAATACTAGGGGTCCCTAAACTATGGCTCCCAGATTTGTAACGGCCCTCTGAACAATGCCATAGACATTTTGTACAAATACATTTTAAATATATGCTTTATTATTAAATTATGCTAAGTTATTAATAGAATTCGAGTCACCGATAGTTGATTGCTCGAACAATCGGCTATTGGCAAAAATCCATACTGATAGTTTTTCCGCCTTCCAGGTCAGTCATTACGAGAGCGACCTCTAGAGGCAAATTAATGATGCCTCCATTCTTTTCCAGACTTCAATCTGAAAACTTCCCTAACAATGTTTCAGACCATATTTAACATCATATTTAACATTACTATAGCATGCGTTACATTACAGTCTCTGATGTGTTTCAGAGTCAGAATC
Source organism: Silurus asotus (assembly GCA_024362625.1). Taxonomy (NCBI): domain Eukaryota; kingdom Metazoa; phylum Chordata; class Actinopteri; order Siluriformes; family Siluridae; genus Silurus; species Silurus asotus. The sequence goes on from MU551630.1 coordinate 1,198,893, forward strand.
TCTGATGTTTGTCTGAACCTTGTATCAGATCAAACCGTGTTGCCGGGGGCATTATCCTACTCGGACGAGTTCAGATTCATAATCTCTCTACAATGCGTTGGTTATTTCTTGGCTCCTTACTGTTGTTGTCTCCTCCCACAGAGCTGAGACATACCCAGAAAGCCATCAAATGACATTATTGTGAAGCAAGAGTGTCCATCTTCATTTGAAAAGGACTCGTTATTAATATCGCATCCTATCAACGAATACGGACCCCCTTTTCTGTTGCTTGTCGACGAAAGTACACAAAGACAATGGCACACTCGAGCACATTCGACGAGATCACTTGAGCACACTGGACGACTGAAGTGAAGACCTGCTAATTAAAGAAGCGTATGGCTGGGTGTTCCCTCGGGTCTGGCTCCAAACAGAGACATTCCCTAAGCTCTGAGAAGAGAGAGCTAGAAATCCCAGGACACTCTGCCTCTAGCGCCGCCTCGTTCAGATAAGCAAAATGTGTCACCGCCTTTGAGGGAAGACGATAATAAACCTTGCTATGAATGAAGGGGAACAATCTCCCCCTCAAATATATACACACACACACACACACACACACACACACACACAAGCTTTTTCTTCTTATCATTGCTGAAACAGGATCATATAAGGAAGGGGATAAACTGAAGCTATTTCACATATCGCTCTGTCTTTCTCTCTGCATATTATCTCTTTCTCTTTTTTTATCTCGATGCTATTTTATGGCATTTGGTTCCTCTATTTTCCGTCATACTCCCCCCTTTTATTTCCATCCATTTTTTCTTGCTCAAAGGTTCCTTTCTCACCGCGAAAAGGAGTCACTGCTGTAAATGTGATAATGTGTATTGGTGCAGTGCAATCTGTATCTCTCTCTCCATCGCTTTTCTCCATAAGCACTCTCTCGCTCTCAGGGCATCCGAGTTCAAATCCCGAGGATGAATAATACAGTGGCTCGCGCCGAACCTCGTCCGTCACGCCATCCTCCACACCAGTCCCATCGCCACCTACAGAAGATATATTCGAATATTATATTAATACAGTGAGAACCTATTTAATCACTCGTGCATCTTGAGTAACTCAACAGCTTGCCTTCAATGATGAGTATGTAGAATATAAGTCGTTTTTTTTTTGCTCCTCATTAAACTCTAAACGGTCATGTTCTATGAGTCCTGCTATAATTATGCTTCTTACTGTGACGTATGGCTCCATTCGAGACTCCGGTGCCTTTCCCACTAAAAAGCTTGTCGCGTCCCCTTTTAAGACCTTCAGCTCCCTCATAGCTCGTCTCATTCTCGTGCAGTAAATTTTCCCCTTTGACAGTTTAAGTGAAGTATGCGAGATGAGGGAGCAGCTTGACAGCACGTTATTGGACTGTCAGGACAGATGGACTTGTCACTTACAGAACGGGCGCTGACGTGGACGTCGTCCTACTGGGACGGACTCAACAAGTCGACGCTTTACGGCAAACAATATAAACATGCTTAATGCGGGCCCGAGGTCCTGAAACAATCCATTGTAGAACATGCAAATAAAGAGAAGTGCAGACATACACAGTAGTATCACATGACCATAAAACGGGGATTTATTTCATTTTCAGACCCGTTTGTATGCTGTAGAATAAGGACCAAACTATTAATCGTAAAATAAAAAATGCTTTTTTCGTAACTGATGTTACAAATCATGCTGATTAATTCTATGTGAGCGGATATTTATTAGGGATTATGGCCTATCATTTTTGGGCCACATTTGAGTGTGTATCTTTTTATTTCGGGGGGGTACAGTTACAAAATGCTTGAACTTAGTATTAATTAAAATCAGGGATGTCAGGAAATATTTCTTTTAGCTCTGCTTATGTTTCTGTTTTATATAGAGGCCATGGAAAGCACACATACATGTGCGTTCGGAGACTTTCTCCGCTAGACTTGTTCATTTTAAATAGCCTGCGTTAGCTAGCTAGTTACTACGGACCGCGTTGGAATCGTAATGCCAAGTCGTCGTTTGTAAAAAGCGCTCGTGTACGGCTGCAACTGAAGAGCGTCTTACATCCAAGTCCTTTGTTGCTGATATGTGATCGAAAAAAAAGAAAAACCTACTGGGTAAGTGCTGCTATTTTCACCTAGCCACTGAACTCTTCAGGCTGGCTTTTATGTTCAAGCTATCTGTTTTTTTTTTTGTTTTGCAGGAATATGTTGTAGCTCCTTATCCTGAGATTTTCACAGAGCACAGCTTGAAGTCTGCTTGGATTAATATCGTTAATCAGATCTCTTTCCTGTTGTCTGTTCATTTGCGTAACAACCTACACTCGGCTCACGTCCCATAATATCACGTGGTACCGGATGTGGCTATTAGAGCAATTTATGAATATGAATTTGAATAAATGAGCATGCTATACCAGCATTGGGTAGCGTTCCTAATCATTCTAATTATTCTAATTTGTATGCATGATGCACTTATTAGCAATTATAATATTACTACATACCAAAATTGAGATCTTCCCTGTAATAGGGTTCAAACCTGATGAAAGATTTTTCCTAGACTTCATAGTAATCAGGATAAGAGCACATTGGTGGCATGCTCAAGGGCTCGTTTATTTATTTATGGCGTATTTCAGCCGGCGGAGATATCAGTATGTCAAATATCCCATATTGATATATATCATTTGTGGAACTCCATCATGACCTTCTCCGGCAACGATTTGCATTTGCTTCTCTGATTGATGGCGATGTTAATCAAGTCGGTTGAAGGGTACATGAAGGAGTCACACTGCATTAAAACACCCCCCCCCCCCCCCCCCTTTATTACCCCCAAAAACCCTGTCCAGACATACAGCCATTACATTATCATGGCGGCAGTCTAACAGACCGTCCCCTCGCTCCGACGAGTCGCCTGTTCCTTCATTTTTCATGCCATTCCCTCCCACTGCCAGCAGAAGAAACTCAATACTTCTCCTCTAATGACTGCTAATTAACCTTGGCCGTGGGGAGAAAGCAGGAGAGCTGCTGGGTGAAAAATGGCTGGCATCACTGTCATGTCTGGGCAGCTTACATAAGGCAGAAAGGATTATGTTTTTCCTTCTGCAGATCGTCACTTTCCTACTGCTAGTTTCTCTTCCAGCACATCTAATGAGAGACGGTGAAAAAGAACGAGGCCACACTGTTCCTGAAAGCAAAGTTCTGCTGTGCTGACCAGAGACGATGTTCCACTCAAAATCAAAGAGGCAAACTGTCCTTTCGCTTCCAAAACTGTGTTACAATCAGTAATGGATTTGTTATAGGCATTTACTCTGTCTAACCTTTCAAACTGTCTGGCTCTTTAAATTTAAAATCAATTCCATTATAAGTAGCGTTTGGGATTCTTAACGTGATGCATCGTAAGCAGTGTTTAGAACATAACATTGTTCCTAACAAAACCAAGCCCCTATCTTACCTTTAACAAATACATTGATCAGGAAATCCTACTACAAAACATTTCAACCTCGGAAAGTATACTAGGTGCACTGATTAAATACATGGTTTTGTGTAAAATACACTGTGGACAAAAGTATGTGGACATCTCACTGATCTATTATGGTTATTATTTACTGTTATAATAACCTCCACTTCTCTGCCAAGATGTTCCACTAGATTTTGGAGTGCGACTTGTGTTCATTCATTCACAAGGGTGTTGGTAAAGTCAGATGGTGGTGTCAGCATTCCAATTTATCCAGAAGGTGTTTAATATGGTTGAGGTCAAAACTCGATAGCAGGAGATCTTTTACTCTAACTCCATATCTTTATGGAGCTCGCTTTGTGCACAGGAGCACAAAGGGTCTCCTAGATTAAGTGAGGGGAAACAATAGCATGCTTCCAGCTTTGTGTCCTAATACTCTTGGTGATATACTATCTATCTATCTATCTATCTATCTATCTATCTATCTATCTATCTATCTATCTATCTATCTATCTATCTATCTATCTATCTATCTATCTATCTATTGAAACCACTTGCCGTTATTGGAAAAAGCTGGAACAGGTTTGGGTCTCCTAGATTAAGTGAGTGGAAACAATAGCGTGCTTCCAGCTTTGTGTCCTTGGTGATATTCTGTCTATCTATCTATCTATCTATCTATCTATCTATCTATCTATCTATCTATCTATCTATCTATCTATCTGTCTGTCTGTCTGTCTGTCTGTCTGTCTGTCTGTCTGTCTGTCTGTCCTTCCTTCTAGCCTTTCCTTCCCCTATCTATCTATCTATCTATCTATCTATCTATCTATCTATCTATCTATCTATCTATCTATCTATCTATCTATCGAAACCACTTGCCGTTATTGGAAAAAGCTCACACTTCTCCTCACTGATGCGTTTTTTATAACGACATGCCACAGTGTGTTTTATTTCTAACCCATAAACCCGAATTGTGTTTACAGCAGTGCCTATGAAAGGTCTAGCAGCACAGCCAAATGTAAAGATGCCGTAGAACTGTAACAATTTGCATATGTGGGAAGGTTTTTTTCTGTAAAATACATATTGAGATTCAATTCGATCAAATGTAATACTGTTATACAAGTGCATGAGTTTTTTTTTTTTACTTGTAACAAGAAGGTGATGAGGTCACATCCACTGGCTCCCAGTGAGCTACTGAGGGACACTTGAAAGAACAAGATCATTATCCATCATCTGCTCATTCCTGTGCTTAGACTGTAAACTGTTTGTAAGTAACTTATACATCTGAAAGGAAAACAATGGTAAAGCTTTGATTTAAAAAAAATGAAATACGGTTTAATAGGTGTTATATTATGTACGCTGGATGTAGACACTATATTTGTTGCCACACTGATCTCCATCATGCCTTTAAGGTGTTAATGATTTTAAAAACACACTTCTTGTACATATAGACGTGTCGTGGCTACTTCTTTAGCATTCCCATTCGTGAGATCAGAGCCCAAGCCTTAAAGCACTTAATACACAGCCAGAGAGACGCTAATAACGTGAAGGTGGAAACTGGCATTATGTTGCGTTGTAATTTAAACCGAACCGAGACGGTCACTGAGATCATTCGTCCCACATATTTACTCTGACGCATGGGCTTCAAAACAGGATGAACGTTCAGTGTAAACCCACAGAGTCTGTGTTACTTGATGTTCATTAAAAACAAATGCTTCATGAGGGCTAGCATGTTTCTGCAGTGCTATACAAACTTATACAATTTATATGGATTTAAAAAAAAAAAACTATTACATGTCTACTTATGTACTGCCACAAAAATAATAAAGTATCAAATATTTTCAAACAGGCTGCAGTGCATTTATTTTGTTTACTACAATGATCTAGGCTAGTTTATAACGTTCTTTTGGAAATACACTCCTACAACTGCTAAGACCACATGAGTATTGATGACGAAACAATCTGGATGTAAAATAACTGATCAACCATCAGCGCATTATCTATCAGTGGCTTTAGCGACCATTCTGTCTTCACTCCAAGAGTCTAACAAATATCCTTTTCTTACAATGTTTTGCCGTGTCTAAATCTTTAAACATTTATTGCAAAACAACCCCCCAGGACTGCCCCTTCACCTGCCTTGCCACCTGCCCTGCCCTGCCCCGCCCTGCCCTGATCCGCCCTGCCCTGCCCCGCCCTGCCCCGCCCCATGTTCTACTACATTTTACGCAAACTCTGTATATGTTGCTCTGGTTTGTATCATATAAGTCATCATTTGTGCCAATGTTTCAGAGTGGACATTTCTTCCTAAAAAATGACAATAAATTTAAACCCATTGCTTTCAATAAATGAATAATAATAAAAAATGAATCGTAATCGTGGTATTGTAATTCACATTTTGTTTTTTAGTTAAGAATGAAAAAAAAACAAATTAACACAATATACACTGATCAGGCATAACATTATTACCACCTGCCTAATATTGTGTTGGTCCTCCAAAACAGTTCTGACCCATCAGAAGCAGTAACAGCATTAACTTCTTCAGCAATTTGAGCTACAGAAGCTGGCCTGTCGAATCGCAAAACACGGGTCAGCCTTCGCTCCAAACGTGCGCCAATGAGCCTTGGCCGCCCATGACCCTGTCGCCGGTTCATCACTGTTCCTTCCTTAGAGCACTTCTGATAGATTCTGACCACTGCACACCCACAAGAGCTGCAGTTTTAGAGATGCTCTGACCCAGTCGTCTAGACATCACAATTTGCCTCTTTTTAAACTCATTTAAATCCTTACGCCTGGCCTTTTTTCACAATTTTTTCTAACTTCGAGGACAAAAATGTTCACTTGCTGCCTAATATATCCCACTCACTCACAGGTACCATGATGAAGAGATAATCATTGTTATTCACTTCACTTCGGTCATAAGGTCTAATGTCATAATGTTATGCCTGTTTGGTGTACACAGACCAAGCATCAGTTCCTGAAGCAGAAACACCTTGATGAATGAGGTCAGAGGAAAATGGTTAGACTGGTTTCAGATGACCAGAAATGTACCTTAAATGAATTACTTTTTGCCACAAAGGTGAGCTGAAAAGCATTTTAGAAAACAAAATGAGCCACATCAGGACACCACATTAGACACAGTAGTCTGAGGCTACAGCAAGTCGAGGTAAAAAGAAACGAATAAATACAAATATTATTAGATAATGTTTGTCCAATCTTTTATTTACACCATTGTATCTGCACAACCATATCATGTGTTTAATAAACCATGTAGCTTGCACAAGAGCTTGTCTTGGCACATCTTTTCAATCCACCCCCCCTCCAATCTGTCTGAAAATAAATACATGGAGGAATACGGTAAGAATAGGAGTAAAAGCTGAGCAAATGCTAAAAAAAATTTTCCCTATATGTGTCAGTTTATTAGTGGATATCAATTAAATTATAGAATTAGTGTTATCATTTCTATTTACAGTATATGCAAACACACTAGGTGTACATTGTCATCTTCATACATTGAATTAAGTGGCTTAGGATAAACCACCATTAATGAAAAAATGCATTTGGGCATTTTGGGCAAACTGAATCAAACTAACAATAAAAAACTCACGAGAGCTCATTACAAAGATCAACAGAACAATAAAACTGGAAACACACCTAATTAATATTAGTATCATTATAGTTTTATATATAAACTATAAAAGAGTTGAATTGTCTACCACAGGTCAGTCTAAAATGCTAACAGGGGCAGGGACGAGGTGGTAGCAAAAAGAGATATCATAAAGAGCACTGACCTTCATGAGTGATTTTGAAGTCATAAGACATCACCCTGTCCTGACACGAGTTTCTCACCGGAAATAGTTTCTCAATTCCGCACCCACAATACTCACCAGATTTGGTTTTGTGGACTTTACCCTCTTCTGAAACTCTTCTCAAAACCTCAAATAGGTGCAGAAAGAAATTAATCATTCACGTGTAATACATATACCACTGTCCACCACCAATCATGGTGATAGGTTCACTAACTGCTTATAGACCACAAGTCAAATTTATTTATGTCTCATATGGTGCTTATGAAAGCTTTGCACACATACGATGTTACATCGTATGTCACATCGTAGTGCGAATATCTTTTTGCACTACGACACTTCAGCTCTGGACTCGCACAGCACAGTGCACTTTATACTTATTACCGCACCAGGACACTTTAAGTACAATCACATAAACCACCTTAAATTGTTTACTGATTTACATTTACATTTGCTGCATTTGGCAGACGCCCTTATCAAGAGCGACTTACAACTGAGCAGGGGGTGGTCTTAGGGCTTTTTGCTCAAGGGGCCAGCAGTGGCAGCTTGTGGCAGCTTGGTCATGGTGGGATTTGAACCTGTGACCTTCCGATCCAAAGTCAAATGCCTTAACCACTGAGCTACCACCTCCCCATTTACTGTTTACTCCCATAAGCATACCTTGTATATACACCTTTTTATATATATATTTTATATAGTTTTATACTTTATTTATCTGCCTTCTATTCCTTGGTTTATTTATTTAATTATTTTTTCTCCCCATCCTATTCCCTTGTGCCAGACCGTCGTAAAAAGCATTACACTGCAAGTCGTACTCCCTATGAATGTCCATGTGACAAATACAATTTGATTCGATTTGCCAACATATAGCTGTTGCATTTTAGTCTGCAACTAACGATTACTTTGTTAAACGATTAATTGGGTGATAAAACAAGCTCAGTTTTGCATAACTTGCAGGTTACAGTCTTCTTTGTTGCGTTTAATATAAAACGCTCCCATGCCTTGAATGGCTTGAGACGGACATCTTTTCCTCCTGCCGACTGACATGTACTCTCTGCCATTACGCAAGCGGGTGTCTTATCTTGCCGTCACACCAACCTGTAACTTGAGCAGCTCAACAAATCGATAACGGCATTCGCTGACAACGGATTTCATTATCGATTATTTCATCGATTAGTTGCTGCAGCCCTATTTGCATGTTCATGTGCTTGAAACATCAATCGAATCTGCTCTACCGCTGTAGCACGTTCACGATCATAACCATCCCTCGGACTGGAACGCACACAAAAGGTACGCGATTCTATTGGATCTGTAGCTGCTGGTTTGACTGTCGCAATGTAAAATAGGACTGTTTGTGAAACAGAAGGAGTGTGCACTAATCAGGACTAAATTAGGGGTTACACACAGGAATAAGCAGAAATGTAAGAAGTTTGTGTTTGTTTTATTATCAATGGTTACCTGATGATACCCAATCAATCAGCCAATCGTGTGGCAGCAGTGTGATGAGTAGAATAATGCCGATACAGATCAAAATCTACAGTTTGTTTTTATTTCAAACCATGGTTGATGGTACCAGAAAGGCTATTTTGGGGGGTTTTACAGAAACTGCAGTCCTCTTGGGATTTTCACAAACAACAGTCTAAGAGTTTGTATAGAACGGTGCAAAACATCCCATTTGTAACAACTCTGGGTTGGAAATTCCTCGTTAAGATGACAGTATTGCAATGCTTATAATCACTCTTAATGTGCAGAAAAGCATCTCAAATGGTATAACATCTAGGACTTATGGTGGATGTCTTACATCAACAGAATCCGCATCACCTCTCAGCCGAACCAGGTGAATTAGAGGGGCCTACAGTGGGCACAGATTTACTCAGTCTAAATTGTAAAAAAACAAGCATGACGTTCATCAAAACGGGCAGAGAAAAAGTACACACCAAAAAAACCTACATTTTTCACTCATGAATCCACACATCAATTCCACACATTGTAAAAGAAAGTGCACAGAACACTCTCATTTGCATAATATAATGCACCCTAAAGTTACTCTAGAAACAATAACAAATGATCACCTGAGATTTGTGCTACTTTCAGAGCTGCTGTCATGCTTCTGCTTTTGACCATCGAGATTCAAGAGTTCAACAGCACTGTGGCTTTGTTGCAACAAAACAGAAACATGAATCACAATGAAGAGTCACTCAGGCGTCTTCGAGTCGTTCTGTTACCTATGAACTTTAATAACTAAATACAAATCTCTGCCTGTGAATATAAAAAGTGATACATTTCTTTATTATCATATACACTTTAAAGATTTAAGTCATGTGACCACAAGATTCCTATGTGCTTCTTGATTTGTGCTCATTCAGCCACAAGGGAGTGTGTAAAACTGATGTAGGTGATGTTTGGAGGTCATTAAAACGGCGGTTTAAACCATCTTTTTAGTAGGGATGAGGACAGGGTTCTATACTAAGGTCACACAAGATCTTCCATTCCAAACCATGTACACATAGAGCTGGCTTTGTGCACAGTGTCATCCTGGAACAGGTTTGAGTCTTCTATTTCACATGGAGGCAAAATGTAATGCTACTGCATCCTATACAACTGTGTGCATTAAACTTTGTGGCAACAGTTTGGGGAAGAAGCACATATGGCTGGAAAGGTCAGGTGTCCCAATACCTTTGTCATATACTGTATGTTTAAGATCATAATGTGGCGTTTCGGCATCCGACATCCTAATAAATCTTAAAAATCTTTACAAATGTGAAAAATTAGCTATAAACATTCGGCTAGACTGCAACATGCGAGTTAGCAAATATCATTTGTGATGTTCTGGTGCTTCTTGGCCGTACGACATGTCAAATCTACTAGTTGTTTTTTACACAATTGCCCGAGACCTGTCAGTTTTAGTGGTTTGCCTGAAGCGCTATAATAAAGCAGTAACACTGTTGCATTAATGATGGAAAAAAGAAACTTCATTGGGTGAAACTGCTATGAACAATGAGTGATTGAAAGGTCTATTGACAGCTATGAGGAGAATGCTGAAGCCATGGCGATTCAGAGTATGTGTGTGTGTGTGAGTGTGTGTGTGTGTGTGTGTGTGTGTGTAAGCATGGCAGGGAGACAATAAACGTGCCAAGCATCTCTGCCTCCCACACGTTTTCAGATGTTTGACTGCGCGAGTCCTCTAGAGGGCCGTGCGTCACACGGTTCAGCCCACACACACCTGCACTCAGACTTCACACAAACACACAAAAACAAACACACACACACAGATGGTTTGTGGTCTGGTGAGCTTCATGTGTCACCTCGACAGCTTAGGCTGCCTGCATTATTTAATGGTGCACCGAGGACGGCTGCAACGCAGGAGACGGTGAGAACGTGCAGAGTTCTCTTCATTTTTCAAGCAACGCACTGAGAGGCAGATAAATAAGATGCACACGTGAAACAAAGAGAGTAACACACAGGCCCGTGGGATATTGTCTTACATTTGGATAGCAAAACAAAAAACACACTTGTGTTCATGGACACTCGCAAGCATGAACATAGACATGCAAACATATTAGAGTTGAAAAGCAGGATAGAGTTTTGTGTGTGTGTGTGTGTGTGTGTGTGTGTGTGTGTGTGTGTGTCCGTATGAGACAGGTCACATGAAAATGTCAATAGTGGAGAGCTGCTGCCCTCTCCTGGTCTAAAAGCGACATCCCACGTCATCACATTGTGTATATTTCCCCTGGTAATATATTTCTCTATAGAAATCAGCGGTTCTCAAAGTGTGGGGCGCGGCCCTCTAGTGGGGATTAAAGGCATGACATGTGGGGGGCAAAGTATAGCTGGATTTCTTTAATTTTCATTAATTCTTTTCTTTTTTAATAATTTTTTCAGTGAAGTTTTGCATTTGTATAACACTTTAAATTTGGACCTACACAGCACAGTGTCCATTATGTCACATTATACTGCACATGAACACTTAACCTTATTCTCATACTTTTTAGTTATAATATATGTAATACTTATATTTATCTACTTTATTTTTATCCTTATATTCTATTTTTCATGTTTACAGGTTGCACGGTTGTAAAAAGCCTTTCACCGCATGTCGTACTCGGTATGAACGTGCTTCACTGAAAACAAAGTACAGATCTCAGCTCGGTATTAAACATGAGCCAGTATCGAGCCTGCAGTCGTGATTTGAAAAGACATGCGGTGCAAAACAGGCGTATTGCAGCCACTAATGCAAGACTCACATACTGATGTTCCATTTGTCCTTGACCTGTCCATCGTTCGTGCCAAATGCATTTTTCATTTTTGCACAGATTGCAATGTAGACAGTAATGCAAAATGATTCTCAGACCACGTCTCCCTTTTTTGCTATATTCAAGGAAATCGAGAAAAACCCAATGACTTAGAAAATCAATAATGGACGCAATCAATATCAAGCACACTGAAAACATCAACAGTTAAAGTCCAGCAGTTGGATATGACAAATACATTCAAGAGTCTTACTAAAGCTTGATCTTTTTTTGTATTTATTTTTATTTTGGTCCAGCATTATTATAGTGGAGAGGTTTTTGTGGTGTCCATGCATGTGAGAGATGCATCTTCACCGCTCCTACATTGTTCCTGCTGACAAAGTACCGTAATTTACAGACTATGAAGCGCACCCAAATATAAGACACTGAATTTGATGAAGATTTGTATTTTGAACATAAATAAGTCTACACTGAAACTAATTAACTTTACACAGGCTTTAACACAAGACAGTGTCTGTTACACGGCTTGTATCTAAACAGTAGCCTACCAAGAAAGTCATTGTTCACCATCTTCCTTTCACAACTATTTCTCTCGGGAGTTTATCTTTTGGCATCGTCGCACGTTTAAAAATCACCATCGGTGAAGTTTTTCTCCCGATGCCGTGCAGCTCAGAACACAGGTGAAGTGTTTTTTTCATGCCCGGTTGTTTTCAGCATGACGAATGATTCGCTTTTCCTGTAGACAGTCCGAGTGAGCGGCAGGTCAGACGTCAGAGGAACATCATCCATATTTATGATGTGGTGCGGCCCGATTCAGTGGGAGCGCATCTGATTTAATATACAGAGTTTTATTGGTTCACCTGAACCCGTTTCACAATTTCATTGGTCTGATGTTATGGGGTTAAATTTTTGGCTTGAAGTTTGTGAAACTGGGAAAAACCCAGGAAAAATTCATAAATTAGGCGCTTCATTGTTTAAGCCGCGGTGTTCAAAGTGTGGGAAAAAGATAGCGGCATTTAGTCCAGAAAATAAGGTCAGATCATTGAAGAACAAGTTATATAAGGAACTAGGGTGAAGGGTAGGTCAGTGTTTAAGGTAACTTCTGATCAGAAGGTCCTGAGTTCAAATCCCACCACCACTAACCTGCCACTGCAAGGCCCCAACCTTCTGCCTGCTCTGTTGTATGAAAGAGATGATTGTAAGTCGCTCTGGATAATGGTGTCTGCCAAATGCTGAAAATGTAATTATCAGAACATTATAATATACTTAATACTTATTATATTAGATACTATAATATTATACTAATATCTGTAATCATCCAGTTATAGAACATTTCCTTTCTTTTTATCTTGAAGAAAAAAATAAACTGCTGCCAGGAAACAAAACCTACTGAGATAAAAAAAAAACTGCAAGCATTCGGTCTGAAGACTCCGTCCATAGATTCTTACATGAAGCTTGTTATAACGTTTCGTCTCAGGCTTTCATTATGTGGAGTGTCTGTCGCTGTGAACGATCGGTTACTATAGAAACCGTAAGAGTTGAGAATGAGCACCTTGATATAAAGCTGCAGTTTTCTTTTTTTGTCACCATTATTTAAAGACTTTTTTTAGATTTCATTGAGTAAAAACAGTTTCCAGGTCTGTTTTTTCCCGATTCGGATGAATTCATTCTTTATAATGCGTGAGGTCCTAAAAGGAGAAACGCTGCATCTGCATGCACCTTCAACAGATCATCTTTATTGATATACAGGTAGTTATCTACAGGAATACGTCCAGTATACAATGCGCTACGTTCCTATTTAATTCGGTACACATTCCTTAGTTACTTTAGACCACAGGCTTTCTAGCACCTCTATGGGAAGGATCCACCATAGTACTACTGCTGTCCTGATATTATTTGAAAGGTGTTAAATTAAATTCATACCACAAAAAAAACTAAATAAAAACTGGCAGTAGTGGATAAAGCCAAGTACTGAAAATCATCTATATTGCTTTGGCAGGAGAGAGAGAGAGAGAGAGACTGTCTGGGTCACTCTAGTCTATAGTATTTAATAACATAGACAATAAAAGTAAACACAAAAAGGGTAACAAACTGGCAACCCAATCTACTGCTTTTGGATATGACAGGACGCATCCCAATACTGATTCAGAAGGCGAAAAAGAAATCAGAATTGAAAAAAAAAAAGAGGTGGTGGTGTTGAACAGGATAGCTCCAGTGCTGAAAAATAGACTCTTGCTTTGGTCAGAAGGAGAGTCTCTGTAGGATGGACTGTAGTAGGTTCATCTCGAGTCTTTCTGAGCGGTGCCTGGAGATAAAACGGCATCGAATCCAAACCTCTACAATCTGCTTTCAATGGCAAAAAGGTTGTCAACGCCGTGTGGTTTATTTATCCCAGTGTCCAGGATCTGAGGGTGAGGATGGGACTCGGCATGTCTACAGAGAGAGCAAAAGGCAGAACGGGAAAAAACAAACACAAAACAACACCAAAGTCACCTTTTACTGCTGGTGTGGAATCGTTATTGCTAGGGCTACGGTAGGGCCCAGGCGGACCTGCTTACGAATTATTTATCAACTGCGTAACCTTGAAACTGCACAAAACTCTTCTGAGAATGTGAAATATACTGTATGTGAATGTACACTATGTTTCGTTCCATCGATTGGCAGCGGTGGACGGTAAGGAAGTCAATGTAATTGAAGTATTTCCATTTGGGGAGATTTGCACTTCACTACATTTCAAAGTCAAATATCTGACTTTTGACTTTTAACTGCATTTTGCTGAGTCAGTTGTTCCTTTTTTATTTATTTGATTCATGGGTAAAAACTGAACTAGTCACGCATTCAGCAAGCCACCAGTCAGGGAACTTGGTGGTATCTACTTGGCGTGAACATACAGTTCAGCAGTTTAACAGCAAGCAGAACATTTAGAGAGGAATAAATGATGGAAGAAACTCCTGACTCGGACTCGCTAGCTAGCTTTAGGGCTAATGACTAAAGCATTCTAATAGATATCAATCAGTGTTTGAAGAAACTCCTGTTTGAAGAAACTCCTGTTTAAAACTCTTTGGAACTCCTGTTTGAAAACTCTTTGAAACTCTTTTGAAACTCTTTTGAAACTCTTTTGAAACTCTTTTGAAACTCTTTTGAAACTCTTTTGAAACTCCTGTTTGAAAATCTTTGTTTGAAAATCTTTGTTTGAAGTAACTCCTGACTCGGAATCGCTAGCTAGCTTTAGACCTCATGACCATTCTAATAGATATCAATCAGTGTTTGACTCATTAATATCATTCTATTAACAAATTGGTGTGCAAAAAGTAAGAGTCTTTTCACATAAAGTTGATTAAGCCAAGGTTTTGTGACAAAATTAATAATAGGAACGTTATAGACATAATAAATCTGAATACTTTGAACACTTAAGTTGATTTGAAGACTCAAGTGAAAGTTTAAAGGGAGCACTTTTACTTTTACTGGAATAATATATCTCTACTTTAACTCAAGTTCAAACACACTCCAGAATCTTGTAAAACATCTTCCCAACAGAGTGGAAGTTATTAATAACAGCAAATTGGGACTAAATGTTGAATGGGCTGTTCAGAAGCCCATACGTGTCTTACAGTCAGGGGTCTTTTGTTCAAAAGTACTAATGTTGATATATTTTCATCTTACAACTAACGAGGCATTAAAGATTAAAAGCGGCAACCTGACAGCATTAACAGCTGGTGCTTAACAAAAGCCTTAATCCAAATGAAACAAGACAAGAAAATTTAGAGACGAAAATAAAAACATAGTTTTTACATTGAAAATGAGCTGCTAAAGTCACTAAAGGAAGCTGGCAGCATTTACAGCATTCCTGCTTTAAAGAATTATGAATAAATATGGGATGGAGGAAACCATACAGATAGATAAACATGATTAATAAAGCAAGAAATGTTATGCCATGGGAAGGAAAGGTAATGATTATTTTAAGACTAGACTTTATTACCTGCAGAGTACTCAAAGCTAGCCAAACTGCAGCTAAGGGCAGAAAGAGAAAAGAATTAGGGCCTGTAGCAATGCACAGCTATTAACTTCCTGTTTCCCAGTCTCACTCCTGTGCTTGTTATGCAAAAAAAAACATACATACAGGATCACTTTTTCTGGTGTTAACATCCTTAAGATATATTTTTTTTTCCTTTATTTAATTTATTATAAGCAATTACTTGTACTCAGGTTCCTGCAAACTCTGAATCTATGGTACATCTGAGAAAAACTGAACGCCAAGAAAAGTGTCTCACCTGGAAAAGGCTTCATCTAGACCATCACTGACCTCCTATAAAAAAAGTACATTAGATTTCCGGTTATCTGTGTTTAGTGTGTGGCCAGTAGGCGAAATTAAATTCTTACCCTGATCTTGTGCTTCTCAAGATGGTTCTCCAGCTTCTCAGGGCTGTCCATGTGCACCTTGGAGCAATCCTCAAAATCCAAAAGGTTCTCTTTAACAGAATCTAAAAAAATGTAAAGTATATAACTTTTTTTTTTGCATAAACCTTTTGTCTGGTCATTTTAATCACTTTTATATATGTAACCTGTGTGTTAGAGAGAGAGAGAGAGAGAGAGAGAGAGAGAGAGAGAGAGAGTCTGTATCTTCATTACCCTCAGTTCCACTGAGCACAGAGGCCGATATATCCGATTGTGTGTTATTACTAGTCTCCAAGCCTGATTTTTGTTCTTTCTCTGAAAATATGAGAGAAAAGTGAGATTAATCATTAAGGTCGTTCAAATTTTTTTTACAAAGCACAAATAAATGTATCAGTAAGAGAGACAAATCATTAAAAGGCTTGATCTAAAATGCTTTTAGAGCTGAAAGCAAACTGGGGCGAATAGTTTCTGTTAGTGATGAACCTCCTCTGTCGAGCTGCCAGGACTCGAAGGCCACGTTGAAGGCTTGTGCTACGGTGAGTGTCACAGCCTGAGCCTGGGAAAAGCAAATAAGAGAAATAACAGTGGCACTTTTACAGCACATGGCAAAACAGCCATTTTATACAACCATAATAATGCAAGAATGAAACATTTTCAGACAAAGATGGGCATGTGCATTCAAGAGGATAGATAGATACAGATACAGACAGACAGACAGACAGACAGACAGACAGATACGACTCTACAGACAGACAGCAATTCTATAGACAGACAGACAGACAATCAGATAGATAGCAATATTTTAGACAAACAGACAGACAGCGATTTTTATAGATAGACAGACAGAGATAGATAGTGATTCTACAGACAGACAGACAGACAGACAGTCAGAGATTCTACAGACAGACAGATAGCGACTCTACAGACAGACAGAGATAGTGATTGTTCAGATAGATAGATAGATAGATAGATAGATAGATAGACAGATAGACAGATAGACAGCAATTCTATAGACAGACAGACAGACAGACAATCAGATAGATAGCAATATTTTAGACAGACAGACAGACAGACAGACAGCGATTTTTATAGATAGACAGACAGACAGACAGAGATAGATAGTGATTCTACAGACAGACAGACAGACAGACAGCGTTGAAGGCTTGTGCTACGGTGAGTGTCACAGCCTGAGCCTGGGAAAAGCAAATAAGAGAAATAACAGTGGCACTTTTACAGCACATGGCAAAACAGCCATTTTATACAACCATAATATGGCAAGAATGAAACATTTTCAGACAAAGATGGGCGTGTGCATTCAAGAGGATAGATAGATACAGCTACAGACAGACAGACAGACAGACAGACAGACAGACAGATAGCGACTCTACAGACAGACAGAGATATTGATTGTTCAGATAGATAGATAGATAGATAGACAGACAGACAGCAATTCTATAGACAGACAGACAGACAATCAGATAGATAGCAATATTTTAGACAGACAGACAGACAGACAGCGATTTTTATAGATAGACAGACAGACAGACAGAGATAGATAGTGATTCTACAGACAGACAGACAGACAGATAGCGATTCTATAGACTGACAGTCAGACAGACAGACAGAGATTCTACAGACAGACAGATAGCGACTCTACAGACAGACAGACAGATAGTGATTGTTCAGATAGATAGATAGAGAGATAGATAGATAGATAGATAGATAGATAGATAGATAGATAGATAGATAGATAGATAGATAGATAGATAGCAATTCTATAGACAGACAGACAGACAGAGAGACAAACAGACAGCGATTTTTATAGACAGACAGACAGACAGACAGACAGAGATAGCAATTTCTACAGACAGACAGATAGCGATTCTACAGACAGACAGACAGATAGTGATTGTTCAGATAGATAGATAGATAGATAGATAGATAGATAGATAGATAGATAGATAGATAGATAGCGATTCTATAGAAGACAGACAGAGAGACAGACAGATAGATAGATAGTGATTGTTCAGACAGATAGATAGATAGATAGATAGATAGATAGATAGATAGATAGATAGATAGATAGCAACTCTACAGACAGACAGACAGACAGACAGACAGACGCTAGCAAAATTGTTTTGTGTATCTTAATACCCATAACCGATGTGTTAAACTTTTCGTATAATGTTCGTCTTTGTTTACAAAACAAATAAATAAATTCAATCCTCCACAAGGCCAATAACAGCTGTTACTACAACTTGTTTAAAGAGAATCTTACATCTTTCCCATCTTTAGTCTCTGCAGTATGATCTCCCTGCTCCCACTGAGCTTAAGATGATGTACTGGTTTGATTAAAGGAAAAAAAGAAACAAATCCCACGCAATTATACAGGAAGTCACTCACCACTTTCTTCTTGGCACAGAGGAAGGCGTGACACTCCAGGGTCTCGTTTTGCTCGTTCTGGGCGATGTACGCAAACACTTTGTCGTGCATTTTGTCGGCTGTGCAGTACGATATTCTGAATGGAACGAAGTGAAGAGAAAGGTCACGGCTGAGCTGAACGGTTACTATGATCACAATTCTATGCATGTGGGAAGGAAAGCATTCGTAAGACTGATGATGCCTGATGATGATGATTGGTGTGTTTTAGGGCTGAAACGAAATAAATCATCGAGGCAAATAATTTGCTTCGTTTAGTCCATTTAACTACACACGGTACACTGTGTTCCACGGCGGGACTATTATTACCAACGCACCACTCGCTAAACTCTGGACCGCTCCGGACAGGTAAACACAGGAAATGCATCAGGATGGAAAAATGAAAGAACGAGGGGAAAATAGCAGGGATGCACCAGCTGCCTGGTCATAAAACCGAAACATCAAATAAAATTGCACGGTATTAAACTGAGCCTGCGATTCCTTGAGGAAACCAACAATGAGGAGGAGACAGAAGGAGACAGATGAACTTCAGGAAGACAACATGTTTACCTCAGAATTACCAGAAAAAAGTCGGAATGTAGATTCTAAAGGATTCAGGCCAAAGAAAACGTTTTAGTTCAAACCCATTTTTTTTTAAGTAATCTGAAATGTATTTTAATATTTTTATTTGATTTTTTTATTTATATATTTGTATTTGCATTTTGATGTAAGATGGAAATTCAATGCACAGTATTCCCAGATATACTTGTATACAATTTCAGGAAATTTTAAGGAAACAAATTACCTGTTCATTTTAAGAGACGTCTTATTTTCTCTTGCATATTTACTATTGCTCTAAAAAAATACAAAAAAAATAATAAAAAGAAATTAAAAAAGGACTTCTTATCCGATTATTTGATAAATCAGCGGAATAATCGGTAGAATACTCCATTACTAAAATGATGGAAAGCAACAGCTTTAGTGTGTTTTGGATTCGGTCTGCTTTATGTCTACTTTTAAACAAATGTATCTGAGTGAATTTTTACTTATCATGCAGGTTTCACAAATGCAGTCTCAAATATACTTAAACAAAATCGTCCGAGACTTTTACCTGTAAATCGAGACGCGCTCTAGAAGCTGATTGGAAACGCGGTCGTGGATGAGCATTTCCTGAGGAGAGACTGTAAGCGCCACCTTAGGGAGCTTCTTGCCACCAGCTTTAGCCTAGGAATAAAGATTTCCATACTAGAATTATCACAAAGAAGCACGAAAGATCAATTTTGTCAACACTTTTCATAAATATAACACAGACAGATGACAAATAACTTAGATTTTTCTTGTCATGGATTCTGCACATCAAGCGATGATCACTGGTGTTACGTGTCAGTGTTGTTTTGGGTCTTCCCCTCACTTCCCCCCTAATGCAACACACCAATGAAACCATGGCTGAATTGTACCCTGGTGTGTATCAGAAAAGTAAGTGTTATTGTGAAGGTAATCACCGTTGAAACGATCCGTTTAATAGCAGCAGCCGACACGTCTTCGCCTTTGGGCTGGTCCACGAGGGTCATTCCTAGCTGCTTGAGATTAAAGGTCATGCCGTCCACAAGGGTCTCCCTCGTGTCTGTCCAGTTCTCTGGAAGCTCTGGGAAAATAGAATGAGACAAAAAGATTATGAACCAGAGAGTCCACATACATATATACAGAGTACAAGGGATTATGGATGGCTCAATACCACAATTATGGCTTTGGTACGATTATAACATTTAATTATAGTTCATAATTTTTTTTTTTTTTTTTATGCAACTGAAGTAACACAATAAATACATGTGCATATCATTTGGAAAGCACTGCCGCCTACAGGTGAGCTCAATACCACAATTCTGGCTTTGGTACGATTATAACATTTAATTATAGTTCATAATTTTTTTTTTTTTTTTATGCAACTGAAGTAACACAATAAATACATGTGCATATCATTTGTAAAGCACTGCCGCCTACAGGTGAGTTTCGAAACAGCACCGTATGCAAATCTATGATATGGTACCGTTTGGTACTTTTTCAGTAGCGGTATATTCCGTGCATCCCTACAAGGGATTAAAAATACACAGGGAGCAGAGAGTAGGCAGAAATATTGCAAAATGCCTAGCATTCCTTCATCCCACCCCCAAAGTCATATAGCAAAAATGAAGCTTAAAACACAAAGATAACAACAACTCTAAACATCGACCCTTAAAAGCAAAGCGGACTAGGGTTATAATCAATAGAACATTTATACTAGATCTATTTCATGGGTCTCACACACACACACACACACACACACACACACTCACTCACCTCTGCATAAGAAACACCATTGACGTTCTCGAAAAACCAAGAATCTGATATCAAATGTTAAACATTCCTAGACTTTTATATGTGTTGTCATTAATTATTGATGAATTATAGCTTCAGGAACTAGAATTATGCATTAATGTCTGAATACTGTACGATTCATTCTGTGCATTTTTTTATCCACCCTGATTTCACTTCATTACCATAAAACACTTCATTATCATAAACTGTTTACATGCCGTTTTTGCACGTTTCCTAGACTGCTGCTATTTGCTCTTTTGCACGATATTTTGTTTACATTTTTTGCTACTGTTCACTTTGTCTCTTTACAACAGGTTTATTGGTCTAGCTATTTTGTGTTTTGTGTATTGTCTTGCTCTGTCTTCACTGTCCTGTGTTGTCTTTGCACTGTCTTGTGTTGATTTGCTCTGTCTTGTGTTGTCTTCTCTGTCCTGTGTTGTCTTGCACTGTCTTGTGTGGTCTTTGCACTTTCTTGTGATGTCTTTGCACTGTCCTGTGTGGTCTTTACACTTTCTTGTATTGTCCTGCATTGTCCTGTGGTGTCTTTGCACTGTCTTGTGTGGTCTTTGCACTTTCTTGTGTTGTCTTTGCACTGTCCTGTGGTGTCTTTGCACTTTCTTGTATTGTCCTGCACTGTCCTGTGGTGTCTTTGCACTGTCTTGTGTGGTCTTTGCACTGTCCTGTGTGGTCTTTGCACTGTCTTGTGTGGTCTTTGCACTGTCTTGTGTTGTCTTTGCACTGTCCTGTGGTGTCTTTGCACTGTCTTGTGTTGTCTTTGCACTGTCTTGTGTGGTCTTTGCACTGTCTTGTGTGGTCTTTGTTCTGTCCTTTGTTGTCTTTGCACTGTCCTGTGTTGTCTTGCACTGTTTACACCAGGTTGCACACATGCACTGTATGTAGCGAGGACACTTTCTAGTGCTTGGCCTTGTGTTTTTCTGTTTCTGTGATTGTTGTTTTATGTTGTTGTATGTGGCATCAGGGTTCAGGAGGAACGTTGTTTTATTTCACGGTGTGCTTTTTTCAGGATTTTCAAGAGGAGCTTTTGTCCTCCATAATGATTGCTGCGGTTCTGAACGCTTCTCTGCAGGACTGTGGAGTCTAATCTTGATGGAAAGTCTTTGCAAAACGACATAACGATACACGTGAGAGTTTACACCTGTATAAGACACGATGTGAACACAATTAGATTCGTAGTTGCCGTGCCAACAGTTGAAATGCCAAGCAAACATCTACAGAAGAACATGGTATGAAGTAATATGATTAACTTCCCTCCCTGCAGTGTGAATGAATTCTAGGAATTTTAAGCCTGTGCTCATGATATTAATTTTTTAAACCACTATAGGTAGCTTATATGAGAGAGAGAGAGAGAGAGAGAGAGAGAGAGAGAGAGAGAGAGAGAGAGATTTTACAGCTGAAGAATTGTAATTGGAATGTAAGTAATTAACTCATGGCTGTGTCCTAAACCGCGTACACTAAGTGGACTGACAAAACTAGTGCACTTCACCTGTCTATAGTGAACTGTTTAGACTTATTATGTAGTGCAATAACACGTTTTTTGGACGCGGCCTGTGAACTCTCAAAGAAATTTACAATAAAAAGTAGTCAAAATTATGAACTTGAAAACACACACACACACACACACACATATATACTTATAAAAACACACACACACACACACACACACACACACACACACACACACACGTAAACTATTCGAAACCAAACCAATGGTAAAAACGGCAGTAAAATCTGCACTCACTTCTATGTTTGGCGGAAGGCCACAGCTGCCTGGAGACACTCGGACTCCGGATCACCTTTCTGGCTGATTTCAACACGTCCATCCTGAATACCAATAGATTTTTTTTTATATAAAATATATATAAATATATTGTATGTATATATTCACAGTCTCTTCGCGTCTGGTCCTCAGTGTGAACTTTTTCTTTTCTGGTTTGATGTTGTGCACTAGTGGGCGGGGTTATGGCTGTCAATCATAGAAGATCAAAGGCACGTGGCTTAGGTCTTAATACACTGCCTATTAGGGATAACATTGGATTTTCACTGAATTAAAACTGAAATTAAAAATCAAAATGGTTTATTATTTAGTATATTAGTATATATTTAATTTGATATATTTTGAAATCATAAATGAGAGGAATCATGGGACTGTGTGTGTGTGTGTGTGTGTGTGTGTGTGTGTTGGAAAATGTTTATGAAAAGGTTTTATTCCAAAGTGCTGACACTGGAGACTAAATGTAAACAAATGTAAATTTGAATAGACATTTAAATAGTATTTGGAGTGTCATGTCCCTGCAAATGAGCTTCAAGCACATTAGAAATGCATTGATGCAATGCTGTGATTTACATTAGAACTAGAATTAACGTAAGCAACAGCATTTGAATGATAAAGAATTGAGAATATAAAAATGGCACAGTATGAAGTAAGTTAATCTGCTCTGATCTCAACCTAAATAAACAGCTTTGGGATGAACTGAAACGCTGACTGCACCCCAGGGTTCCTCACTCTACCTGACAAATCTCCATGAGCACAATCCAAAAGCTAGTGGAACATCTTACAATATGAGTGAAGATCATTTTAACAGCAAATGTGGAACTGGATGTTGAAAAAAATCAAAATATTGATCAGTGGTCAGGTGTCCACAAACTTTTGTCTATATAGTGGAGGAGAGAATGCACGTCAAAGCGCCCTCGTGTGGTTAATATAAATTGTACATCATGCTAGAGTTCCTACATACAGTATCTAAAGACAAGTCAAAAACTACTCCTAAATCATCTACAGCAACATGATCAAACAAATTTCTTTAATAGGACAGAAAGAAAATAAAAGAGCAACAGACAAGTGCTTTAGTCTTTATTCTCAACAAAGCCACCCTCAGGAAAAAAACAATACAACTCCATTACATTCCACAGAAATACTTTACCAAAAGGCAAAATCAGAAAACAAAACAAGTGAACAACTGAAATAGAAAATCTTGCAGCTTTAGGTTTAGAATGAATCCTCCTGGCCAAATATATAATTTTATAATACGATGTTTATTAGTAAATCATCGCTGCTGCACAATGAGATTAAACCAGGTTGAGAGAATTTCAGAGCAGTCACATAATAAATTAGGGCTGTTAAGAGAATATGTGAACTGTGCAGGTTTGTTATGGCAAACGATGCAGAGAAAGTACTTGGCACTTATGATTGGAACGCCGTAACCTGGATGTTTAGTGTTGTAAACGAGTCGAAATGGGAGGAAGGCTGAGGAGAAGTTCCAAGTTTCCGTGACTGAGCGTCGAGATACAGTCATGTGACAGGATCATGTACTGTGTGTGTGAGGGAAAACCAGTCGAGATCAAATCGAAAAAGATTCAAGGCACCGCATTAAAACAGCGGTGAAATCGATCAGCTATTTCCATTTTAATTCGCCTCTGCATACAAGCTTATTTCAAGTTTTGGTCCGGTTATAAAGAGGAATTATTTGATGGCCAAATACAATGTGTTTTTTCGCAAAATATCGATGCGGTATAAAATCTTTGAATACGTCGAACTCCATCCTTTAACAAGGAGTAAACGAAAACACTGAGGAGGGAAATAAACATTTAGATGCTTATTTTAAATAGAAACTGTAATACCGCAGTTAGAATGAAACAGAAAAATGTTTCAGATACACAAAAGAGAGAAAAATGGCAACCCATGATAAATACTGTTCTTTTTGTGGGAAAATAATGTGATAAACAGTTTTCTAACACAAACCTGTGCCACAGCACCTTAACTGAACATGCAGAAAATCCAACCCAAGAACCTTTAGTTTTTTCCCCTGGAGTTTAAAGCGATACCAAATTACAGATTACAGAACGGTCATAATCATTGAGAGAAAAAAAAAAATAATAATAATAATATAAAATAAAAAAAAAAACTCACAAAAGGTCAATTCAGTAAAGGGGGGTAAAAGAAAAATAATATGTATAATAAAAAAAAGAATTAAAAAAAAAAAAAAAAAAAACTCAAAAAGGTCAGAGTACTGAACCTGGTCAAATCAGTAAGAGGTGGAGGAAAAAAATTGGATTATTTTTTTTTTTTTAGCGCTCAAAAAGGTCATTGTACTGAACCTGGTCAATTCAGTAAAAGGGGGGGAGAAGAAAAAAAATAATACAAAAATAAATAAAAAGGCAGGGGGTCATTTTTAAAGCGGCTGGTACACAGACGCATTGGGGTCCAGACTGGATGGACTCGTGTCCATAAACTTTGACGAGTAGTGAGGTGAAATAGGAGGCATGCTGTTGGAGTCAGATGAATAGGTGATGCTGGGCATGACGGCCATGACCTCTGCTATCTTCTGCTTCAGCTCCTTGATCTCTTGCTCCTTCTGCAAGATCTGACCTGCACACAGATCCGATGTGTTACAAAAGAGGTGTGCGATATTGAGAAAAAAAAATAATGTATGAAAATTCAGCAATGAAAAGGGAAACAGAAGCTGAAATAGCATCTCGATATATTTTTTGGGGGGGATTTTATTGATTAGACGATATTTGGCAGAGCGCGTTATTGTGGTATTGGGACGTTAAGGACTACGGTGGACAACTTACTCCTTATATTTTTGATATTCTTTATATTCTGAGTGGTGGTCAGTTCACAGAGATTAATCTTTTCCAATAAACTGAAATTGATTTAAAAAAAAATAAAAAAAATGTATATTCTTTTAATAGCCAATACAAGTTCTGTGTATGATCATCTTTGTTTTTTTTCTTTCTTTGTACAGTGTTTGTTCCTTTGTAGTTTTTTCCCATTCTTTTAAAAAATAATTATTTTGATTGGACTGGGTTTCACTTCATCACTTAACACTATAACACCTGTAATTATTGCCTCGATTTTTAAAATCTTTTAATTTAACTTATTTTTTATCGGTGTGGGTGAACCCATTTTTCGCCTGACAGCGGGCCTACGAAGACTCGAGGATAATGTGACATTTCAGCTGTTAAATAGCAAATGAAATCAGTATCGACAATATTCCTCTTTGCAATGCAGAAGAAACAGGAGCTGCACCTGAAGTGAGATTTCGATGTATTTACACACTGTTTAATGCGGCTCAGAGGGACATGCAATGCTTTAACCTGCATAAATAATGTTTTCATATTTTAAACATAAAATGTTGAATACTGATATAAAAAAAAAAAAAAAATTATGAACCACTTTAAATGGGAAATTAAAACGACCAGTAAGTCACTGTTAATTAGTGAGTCATTGCAATTGAACCGAATCGTTTAAACAGGTGATTCGTTCAAGAACTAAACATCATGTTGCTCAGAGATGCAAAGCAGTGCTTTGTTTGGAAATATTTGTGTTGGTGAAATAGAGCAAAAACAGGGGGTGTGTAAAACATAAGTCTCTTAATATTGACTTTTTGTTTTTGAATTTATTTTTTTTTTAAGAAGAAAAAAACTAGAACATTTTACTTGTGTCACTATATGAAATGATATAAAACAATACAAAGATTTTCTCCCCCCATATCTTGAATTTTGTGATCATTCTAAAAGCTTTTTTAGCAGTACAGATTTACAGACTTAAAAAAAATCACTCTACATACAGCCAAACTTTAAATAACAAAATTGAGTGCACCGTAAGTGAACATGTCAAAACTGTGTCCGAAGTATCAATATTTTTGTGTGAGCTCCATCGTTATGTAGCACTGCTTTAATCCTCCTGTGCATGGAATTCACCACAGCTGCACAGGTCGTTGCGGAGATCCTCTTCCACTCCTCCAAAATGACATCATGGTGCTTCCCCACTCAGGTGCTCAATAGTGTTCAGGTCTGAAGACATTCTTGGCCACTCCATCACCATCAGCTTCCTCAACAAGGCAGTTGTCATCTTGAGTTGTGAAGGGGAATCTCGTTCTGCCTCAGAATCCATGCTTCCCTCAATGAACCGCAGCTCCCCAGTACCCGCAGCACTCATGCAGCCCCAGACCATGATGCTACCACCACCATGCTTGACTGTAGGCAAGAAACAATTTTCTAGTAGTCCTCACCAGGGGGTCACCACACATGCTGAAATCCATCTGAGCCAAACAAGTTTATCTGAATCTTATCAGACCACAGGATATGTTGCCCTCATATCCCTTATTCATCCTCTTGGACAGGTCATCTTTAGCAAACTGTTTGCGGGTTTAATTGTGAGCCAGCTGCAGAAGAGGCTTCCTTCTGGGACCACGGCCTGCAAACCGACTTGTTGCAGTGTGTGGAGCACTGACAAGTGGACCATTCCCATCTGCCACCTCTAAAGCAATGCTGAAGCACTCATGCAACTGTTTTTTGGAGCAGCTTCTGCACCTGAGGCACATGACGAGGACTCGACTCCTTTGTTTGGCCCGTGCGAGGTCTGTTCTGAGTGGAACCCGTCTTGGAAAATCTCTGTATGACCCTGGTTACTGTACCGTAACTCAGTTTCAGTGCAATACCGATCATCTTTTAATTCTAATTCTCAAATCCTCAGAGAGTCTTTACCATGAGATGCTATGTTGAACATCCAGTGGTCAGTATGAAAGAATTGGACTCAAAGCATCAAATTTTACTGCTCAAATACAAGCTACACACATTTGTATGGTCCTGACAAGCAGAAAAAAAACAAACATGAATAGGACGTGTGTCTTTGTTGGAGGGGAGAAACACCCCAATTTAACTACTGAGAATTAAAAAATACCTTGTGCAATCTCAAGCTGCCTTTTGGCATCTCCTAGTGCTGAGAAGAGATCCAGCTTGATCCTGGTCTCGGCACTCAGGCTGTTCTCCAGGTGCTGCGTTTTATCCTGCATGGCCGACAGTGCTGACATGAGGACCTCTGTGTCCTTCTCGTTCTCTTTGTACTTGTGCAATTCCTGACAAAAACGGAGAAAAGTGGAAACGTCACTGTTTTATTATACTATATAGGGGTGTAACGGTACACGTATTTGTAATCGTTTCGATACAGGACTTTCGGTTTAGTGCACGTCTGTACCGAATGCAATTATTGTTGCGTGTGGAACATAAAGAAAACCAAGAGTTTTCACACGAACGTATTGAGTGGCGGACCGCGGGTTTGTTTAGTCTCTGCCTCGCTCTTTAAACGCATTTTTAAAACTGATTATTAAAACTACTCTCTCCGTACCGAAAATACAGTTTGTAGTAGTTGTGCTAAATAAGTTTTCCATTTATTAAATTTGATTTAATTAATTAAATTTTTGCCTATTTGATCGAAGATTCTAATCTAATCGAATGTAAAAGTGTATTGCACTCATTTGATCGATTCCCTTTTTTTATATATAAATGTATTTTTTATAAAATATTATAAAATATTATTTCATATTATTTAACCACGCAGACATTTTATTTTAAATTGCTTTAAAAATGGCAACTGTTGATGTTTGCAAATGTTCTGATCTGATCGGCCCTTTATAGAGACCGCCGATCAAAGTTCCTAAAACGATTATCGGCTGATTACGATTGGAGACCGATCGATCGGAGGTCCCTTACCTAAAACCACAGTCGGTACGTCTGCCACTTGTATTTATTGTCTGCGGTGGAAAGGAAAGAGGGGTTTTATTTGGGGGGGGGGTTCACCTGCACTTTGCCCTCTAGCTCTCGGAGCTGCTCCTCTTTAAACTTGAGGTCGAGGGAAAGCTTCTTACATTCGGATTCCAGCTCTCGAACTCGACTCCTCAGAGAATCTGGACACTCCCCTCTGCAGCGATAAGAGAAGTCAAGGTCAATGTAAAAAGTAGGGTCACGTCATTGTGCATGAGAGCTGAGAAACCAAACGTGTGATTTCCACAAATATTACACAAAAAGTACTCTTTGAGACATAAATAATATGAAAGAGCCATAACTTGTCCCTAAACCCTCTCTTTTCCATGCTATTCCTCACAGATCTGCACCTACTCAAAGATTCATATGTTTGTAGAAGCTGTTTGTGCAGGGGCGGAGCTTAAAGATAATCTTTCCAACTCCTCAGGTTTTACCTGGACGCAGCGGTCAGAGCGACAGCCCGGGCGACTGTTGCCTCTTCTACCTTTTTCCTCTTTTTCTCATCGTTCAGCTGCTTCTCAGCCACCGTCCGGGCCTCCTGCTCGGACTTCAGCCGCTTCTCCAGCTGAGCGATGGTCTGCTTGTCTTTCTGCTTGGACTGCACTGCGTTATGAAGTCTGATGCAAAGACACAAAGCAGCATTAACACTTACATGCGATATTTTAAAGAACAACAATCCGGTGATAACTAATTGGCCTGTACATGGTACAAATTTTTTTTTTTTGTGAGCATTGAATCCTCACTTGTTCTGGAGCAGCTCATTCTCATGCCGGAGCTGGCTGAGCTCAGACCGAGTGTTCCTCTCGGTGCTGTTCAGAGAGCTGATCTGTGAGCGCAGCTCCTGCTCCACCTGGCGACTCGCCTGCAGATCCGCCTTCAGCTTCTTTACGTCTTGTTCCAGACTGCACACACAACTTTAGAATTTAAGGGTTTGTCTACAATTATAAATTATAGTTCATAAATAAAAGCTAGAAAACATAGTGGCAATTTTAGATTTCAGAGGTTTACATTAACATGCGATACTCCTGTATCTGGATTTTGTGTGTGTGTGTGTGGAAAAGTTCTTCCGAAAGGAATGTTATCTGAGCAGCGCGTCCTGGTCCTGAGGTAACCAGAGGACGCGTCACGATCCAATTGGTTATTGGTTATACAGACGGAGAAGTCAGTTGATGCTGCAGTGTGTAAATGTGCAGTGTCCTGATTGGCTGATGATCTGATCTGCTCGAACGGCTCGTGGTGATTGCGTGTTAATGCCAAGCGTAGATTTCACCTCGGGCAGTTTGTACATGAGTCTTGAATAATGATTTATTAGTGATTTTTCGGAGACATGGTCACGCAGCAGCTCGAGTCTACTTCTCCATGTGGTTTTCCTTTTGGTCCTCTTGTTTCCTTCACATGACTTGGTGACTTTAGATTTACTGGCATCCTATTTAGTGTTAATTCCTACTTTTTAGCTCTTGATATTCTGTAAAGATTAAACAGTTAATGAAATATGAATGAATGAATATTTGGGGTCTCCGCTTTAAGTTTCTTCCTCCTGTCGTCTCAGGGAGTTTTTCCTCTTGCTATTGTGGTTAGTGGCTTCTCTTTGAAAATGTATTTATTGCTAAATTTCTCTTTAAAAAATCAAATTCTGAGCTGCTCTGGACAAAATACATACCGGTAGTTAATAGCACTATGCAAATAGACTAGAAATCAACGACAATGCCCATGAAAACATAATAGTGAAGCATTTTTATATACAAGAATATAAAATTTGCTTCTCTTATTAATTATAAACTCATTGCACAATGCTAAAGAAGCATCAGCTCACAGCTATGTACTATAAAAACAATAATATATTCGAATAAAGTGCATTAATCCAAACCTGTGATTTAAATCCCAACCATCGGATTAAAAAAATTCGAAAATCAAGCAGAAAACAACAGGGGAAAAAATTATTTTCATAAAAAAAAAAAATAAAAAAAAAACAACCTGTGTGAGAAAGATATTAAATAAATTACATATTAATCTGCAATTATTGAGAAGCTTCTTACCGCACTAAAGTGTCTGGTTTACTGAGCTGGTTGTTGGGTATACAGTTCTCCATCAGCTCTCGATGAGCATTCTTCCCTATGCCCTTCTGCTTCTTCTCGCTCCTATTGGACGAGGATGGCACACTGCCATTGGTGGAGCTGTGGCTGCGTGGGGAGGAATTTTTGTAATGTTTGGAACAGGAGGAGGAGGAGGAGGCGGAGCCTGCATCTGCACCACCCACGTCCTCCACGCACCCGTTCAGCTCGTTGTTCAGTCTCTTGCTGCTCAGGTAGTTTTCCATGTACTCAATGTCCTGCAGCTTCGACTCCACACTGTGAAGGATGTTGTTGTTGATTCCAATGCTGTGCTGGTGCGGTTTCTTAGCCCGCTGCTCCAGCTCGGGGAAAGAGATGGGCAGCTTCTTGGTGCCGTTCTGTGCCAAAAGCGTCGGATCTGCTTCCAGCATGGATTTAGAGGCTCCTAGATTGGAAGGGAGGAGAAGTAAGAAAAATAGGAGTTTGGTTCACCAATTACAAAGGAATAATGTGGAGATTTTGGCAGCTGACAACATGAGATCAGAAGTAAAAATGAGGCAGCCTGATGCTACATTTCCACTTCCAAGCAGAAGAGATGCTGAATTTTAAATGCTATGCTCATTTGCATAACAATTTGCAATAAACAGGTCTATAGAGACGTCATTAAAATGCCCAGCAGCAGTAAATTTAGCAGCATGTGGTGACAAAAATAAGAACGTAGCCACACGTTGCCGGTGAAAATGCTTACAAGGCGATGTTTTATACATTTTTCTTTACACCAAATCATTTTTTTTCCATATTAAAAGACAGACTTTCTGAATCTCATCCCCATGGTCCCTTTACAGTCGGTGTAATCCAACACCTTTTTATCCGGCGACGATGACTTGCTTGTATAACACATTAAAAAAAAGTTCTCGCTCCAAATCGTGTGTTGCTTACCTTCCTCTGCTTCCCTCTCCTGCCTCTGGAGCATCTGCTGTTCCAGAGGCAGAGCCTGCTGCAGGAGCTGCATGTAGAACTCGTTCTCCTTCTGCACCTCCTGCTGCTTCCGTAGGCGCATCTTATAGCTCACGTAGCTCTTAAAGCCGAAACCGAGCGTCACCACCGGGTAGCCGATGCTGTGAAGAGAAGAGGAACGGCTGAAAATGACCCACAGGAAAAACATTTCTGATACATTTGTAGTTAAAGTTATGGAGCAGAAACAAGTTAGTCCCTGTGATTGCTTACATTACATCTATAAACCTCTGTTTCTTCCTCACACCATTTACATCTCACTCGACAAGGCTCAGGTAATGCCCAGCAGTCATGGCAGGGTTTTTAGACATGCCTACCTCGCTGGTGCACCTTCTAGCTATAATTACACATTTCCCAATTGTGTGTTAATCAACCTCAAGCTCTTCAACAGTGTTTCTGATTGGAGTATTTTTTAACCAGCAGCAGTGACACTGAAGTGTTTCAGCATAGCAGCACCTGCTTGGGTTTCAACATGTTCAGCATGGAAGTCTTTATAGTATTGTGGCTTCATTCCATCAATCAGCCAGAGGGAGAAAGAGAGAGAGAGAGAGAGAGAGAGAGAGAAAGAGAGAAAGAGAAAGAGAGATTTTTTACTCATCACATGCAACATTACAGAACAGTGAAATTCGTTCTTCTCATGATAGGAGGCCAGTGTCAAAGTACAGTTTCATTAATGATACATTGCACCTGGAGCTCAAGGGCCAAAGAGTGACAGCTTGGCAATGCAGGGGCTGGAGTCCCTGACCTTCTGATTAGAAACCCAGAGCCTTAACCACTGAGCGATCATGTCCAAAGAAGTTGGACCAACTTGTCTATATAAGACCAATGCTTCATGAATAACATGAAGGTAAATGCAAGGAAAAGTGGTGCTCCAAAACAAAGAAATTCAGCGGTGAGGTAACCATCTAATCTTAAACCATGACTACTCATGAAACCAGAACAACCCCAACCAGAAGCACACATTTATTATGTCTATCACTGATATGCTGCAAATCAAAATATTATAATAATATGTGTAGGGACATGGTATGTATTAGGGCTGCACAATATACTAAAATGATCAAAATATCAAATTATATACATATTGGAGCGACTTATTTAAATTAGAGATTAACCTTATTTTTATTTTGAACACCTATAGTGGATTATAGTTGGCAAAAGCCATGCAGATAGTTTTTCCGGGTTTCAGTCCGCTGCTTTCATGAGAGCGGCCTCTAGAGGCGAATCACTGACACGGCGTGTTTGTTTTTTTAACCCATTGTACACAGTGCATTATTGTATCACACATCACATCTGTTTTTAACATCGTGCAGCCCTAGTAAGAGTAAGTATAAAGCAGGCCTACAGGAAAATAAAACAATAAATCCTGATTGCACATTCTAGAATTCATGTCTTTCTGAAAAGAAAGTCGGCAACAGACAGCTTTACCAGTGAGCAGCAAACGGACGGCACAGGCCCACGTGAAAATTTTTCAGGTCTTTGAATCGGATGGCGGCTTCGATGTAGACGAAGAGGATCCATAGAGAGACCGTGGGCAGACACACACCTCGCTCTGAGGACACAAGACAACACAAGGCGGTTAGCCAAACTCGCTCTCTTGAACGGCAATGGAAAGGTTTTCGTTTCCCATCTTGGACAGTGCGCTCATGTTAGCGACAACAACAACACGTACACAAACACGGACTCCTGAGAACGCTTACAGGAACCTCAAACCATGTGGCTTTCTATTTCTTTAATTGCATAATATTTTTTCGTTTCTCTTTTCTTTGAATTCGGCTTTGCTCTGTGGGGGGCACTGAAAGGATTTTATAGGATTGCGTTTTTTCATTCGTTGCAGCGTTACTACTTATTCATTTTTTTATTTTCTCTTTTTTTTTTTGAAAGCCCCTTACAGTCCCATTTCTGGCTGATAGAGAATCAGGAGAATAATTCTTGTCATTCTTTTAATGCGAGGTTAATTATGAATGTGCGCTAAATGATTATTGATGAGGGTGGAGGTAGAACAGAAATAAAAAGCAGGAAAAAGCAGCTTCCATTTGAAGCAGAGGCCAAAAAAAAATTTTTTTTATATTGATTGATTTGTGAGACAGACTTTTGGATTTTATGAATATTTTATAAAATAATAATCTAAAAAAAATATTTTTAAAGCCTCCAAATAGAAAAGAATTAATACTTTATCCCCCCGTTATGTACACAGGTTCTAAACTAAATAAATAATAAATAAAATCTACCTCATGAACATTTAAATGCGCTCCCCATTGTTCAATAAAAATATATGCAATACTGCATTTTACTAACCTAAATCAGTACTTTTCAGTGCAGTAATACTTTCTATACACAAATGTGCAGTACATTTTTTTTATTCTTTTTTATTTATTGAATTTTTTTTTTATATATTATTGTGATTATTATTATGATGATGCTGATTATTATAATTATTTATTTATTTTTTTTTTACAATTTATTATTATTATTATTTTTCATCTTACTTTTAAAAGAATGTGCAACTGGAAGCTTCCATCACCAAAACAAATTCTTTCTAATTCTTTGTTGCCATTTATGTTTTCATGCATATTCGAGTTTCTTAGCCGTGTTTCCATGTCACAGGTATGGCTTTTTTTTTTTACCACAATTCTTCCATGGGTTCTTGCCAGATCTTTGCTGACGGCACTGCTGGACATTTCCCAATGTCGAAGAGAAGTGAGCATGTTTGAACAGCTTGAACGGCACGTCTTGAAACCCCGGTCTAAGCAACAGAGTAGCAGAGTTTGGCTGTTCCTCATCCAGCATGTTCCTCCTACACATCCCTTTCAGTTTCTGACTATGTTTCAACGTAGATACGAAATTGACGATTAGCG
The DNA here is from genome assembly GCA_024362625.1 of Silurus asotus. Classification (NCBI taxonomy): domain Eukaryota; kingdom Metazoa; phylum Chordata; class Actinopteri; order Siluriformes; family Siluridae; genus Silurus; species Silurus asotus. The sequence goes on from MU551630.1 coordinate 1,233,044, forward strand.
CCTGCTTGGTGGAATTGGATATTCATACACCAGACTCCGATCCCCTCCCCCCAAAAAAATTTGTCCTTTCGCCACAACAAATGAAAACATGCGAAACATTATACGCAACAACAAACACGATAAAGCAATCATTAAAACACGTACCTGTGTGCCAGACGTATTGTACCCAGACGTAAGTGCTGGCGGCGAAAAACAGCCATTGCATAGGGATGAACAGCAGGCAGATGATGTCTGATGTGAACGTGACGCACACGAAAAACACAGAGAACGCCTGGGGGGAAAAAAACAGGAAAAGTGTGTGAATATGCGAACGCTTTAATGGACTGGACGCTTTTAGTAGCCTAAACAGTGCAATTTTGGATTCGCAAACAAGCTCTGAGATATGAATTTCCATTATTAGCTTCCTACACTGGAATACTTACGCAGACATAAAGAAATATATATACACACCGAACCTTGTCGAAAAATTAAATACAATCATATTCATAGCAACTTACACAAGAACTTATTTGACAGACAGCCCATAAAAGCGAATAAAAACTGTATACACAATGTATATAAGACGCTTCGACTCTGCTTCCGATCAGGTATAACATTATGACCACCGGACTAATATCGTGTCGGCCCCCATTTTGCTGCCAAAACAGTCCTGATTTGTCGAGCATTAACAGCATGAACTTCTTCAGCAGTTTGAGCTACAGGAGCTCGTCTGTTGGATCGGACCACACGGGTCAGCCTTCGCTCCTCATGTGCATCAACGAGCCCAAGACCCTGTCGCCGGTTTACCGCTGTTCCTTCCTTGGAGCACTGTTGCTAGATACTGACCACTGCAGATCAGGAACATCCCCCAAGAGCTGCAGTTTTGGAGATGCTCTGACCCAGTCGTCTAGACGTCTAGACGTCCCAATTTGCCAAACTCGTTCTAATCCTTATGTACTTCTAAAACACAAACTTCGAGGACCACACTAACACGTGCCATTGTGAGGGGACAATCAGTGAGTCATAATGTTATGCCTGATTGGTGTATCCCTGGTATAACATAACCTTGTTGCGTAGACGTTACACATTCGTGCATAAACACCCGTCAGTATGGCAACCGCACAATAACACTCTGTTGTTGAATATTTCCCAATCCTGGGAACCTGGTCCTGATATTTCCCTCATCCTTGCACTTCCACGCTCAACAGATAATGAAACCCTTCGACACGACGACGTCACTCACCAGTCCCTGGTACCTGAAGGAGTCGTACACACTCCTGATAAAGAGCCAGAAAGGCCACAAGTACTCGAAGCGAAACTCCAGGACAAAGTCTGCCAGCAGCACCAGGACCCACACGAGCAGGAACTTCAGGTAGAGGAAAGTACTACGACACACGATTCATACACAGAGAGCACTTGTCAGAAACATGTTTATAACAATGGGGGGGAAAAACAACACATTGCTTTGTGCTGCACAAGGCAGATCTTCCATAGAATCGCATGCCATGATTTCATTCTGCACCAGTTTTTTTTTAGGTTTTGTTCATAATCCATACAGGCCAGGAGCAATCCGTAGCTGCTATCGGGATGAGATAAGAAACCAAGCAAACATGCCGCAGACTTATTACCTGGCACTGGCTGAACTTTGAGTTCGGCCCTCATGATTTCAGGGGGGTTGCATTTATAATCCTTAGATAACAGTTTTAATAGAGATCATGAGTTGCAGATCATATGATATGTAACATGTATTAGAAGTGATTTAGGAAGGTGTGAGGTTTTGCTTTTATGAAGTTTTAAGTCTAAGAAGAGGTTAGAAGGTGGGATCTGGAGATATTTGGACTAGGGTGGTCCAGGATACAAAGCAAGTTATGAACTCAGGATGCTGCAAAGCACTGATTGTAGATGTTTTAATGTATAATAACAAGTGCATTGAGCTAAACCTAGGCCAGGGGGTTCTCGGGTTAGCTAAACCTGGACCTTCTCCTGCCAGCTGGAGCTCACTTTGGAGAGGGAAGAAACAAAAGAAGCGGCTATTTGAAAGTGGACCAGCAGCGGTGCTATCCGGCGCGGCGGTGTTTGATGAAAGTGGCCGGACCGAGGCGCGTCTTCTCCCCGCGTACCTGCCGTGAATTCCCTCGGCGATACGGCTCCGCTTTACCGGCCGACGGAGCTTGCTGCAGTCCGCATTGCGCCGCTTCATTCTCCCCTCCCTCGCTTTCTTTCTTTCTTTTCTTTCTCTCGGCTCGAATAAAGACGTATAACTGTGTGTATTATTTATTCTTCTTCCCCCGTTCAGGTTGAGCAGAAGCTGTAAAATCCGGACCTACCGCTGACCCACGCATCAGCACCCGAATGAGAAACAACAATACAATAAATAACAAGTCCAGCAAAAAACCCTCCTTTTATCCAACGTGTCCGCTGCGTAATGACGTCACCAAACCACGCCCTCTCAACGTCTACTGTCATGGCGGCGCCCAGTGAGAGAGTCTTCCACGCGTAAATGTGATACTTCTAGTTTTAAAGGTATGTAGATTACAAAGGATTTATCGTCATTTACATATAGAAGGAATTTTACGTAAAAAAATATAAACGATATACTTACTTGCAGTCTTCCATTGTATGAAATTAGCGGTGTTTTATTTCGTCCCACTACTATAACTTCAGTTTTGTATCAACCTACATTTGATTTTAATTTCCATTTTAATTGTATGATGCTGTTTACGGATCTTTAGAACAGCATAGGGATTCAGTATTTTACTATATTTTCTAGAGTGATTTGAGCTGAACATAACATATTTCCATGCATTTGACTCCGCGTGCTGGCAAACTAATAACAATCCCCACGTTTCTTTCATTCGTCTTTAGTTTGTTCCATAATGTGGCATTTTTTTTTTTTTTCGAATGGTAATTAAATGCGTTGTTTTCGGATGCCTGAAAATCTGGAATGAACTGTAAAGAAATGGAGGTCCATTTTTCCTAATCACGATTTAAGAATAGATGATGAGGTTATAAGAGAGAAGTTTCCAGGATGTGAAACACACAAGGATACAACTTATTAATGTTTCTTTTTGATTAGCATTTTTTTTCTTAATGGGAAGATGACAAACTATGTAATGTATGATTATATAGATTTTAGGTTCCTGCATTCAATACATTTTATTCAACGCTTATAAAAGTGGTTATTTAACAAGAAAGAGGGGGAAAAAAAACTAACATCACAGTTTATTAAACTATCCTGATTAAAACTAGGGTTGGAATTAGGATAATGTGAAACGAATGTGTGTGGTGGTAAATTTGGGTTCAGATATTATACATACTAACATACATAACACAAGCTTACACTATATACCATATACACAATATGGACGGAAGTACTAGGACACCTGACTTTTCCAGTCATATGTGATCCTGCCCAAGACTGTTACCACAAAGTTGGAGACACAAACTTGTTTAGGACGGCTTTGGATGTTAGCTTTTCCCTTTACACAAAGTAGGAGATTCAAAGAGAGACAGAGACAGCTCTATAAGGATATGGTTTACATGGGTTGGAAAGGAAGATCTCCTGCTATAGAGCTCTGACCTCAACCCCCATGAACACCTTTTGGTATGAATTGGAACGCTAATTGAACCCCCCAGGCCTCCTCACTCTACGTCATTACCTGGCTTTAATAACACCCATGCAAATCTCTACAATCACACTTACAGTCCACTAACATTTATCTGTGCAGTGTATGCTTTTATTTTACAGCCCAGAATCTTAAGATCAGGATGACATGTTGTGTTTTTATAAAAAATCCCAGGCTACATTTAATAATGTGGTAAAATATTGGTTTAAAATGCTCACAATGCATGAATGTATCTTCCTCGAATCCTTGTAATGCAAGATAATTGAAATCTGTAAATATCACAGAAACAGAAAACACAGGGTTAAGAACTAGAAAGTGTCCTCGCCACATAAAGTGCATGAGTGTAACCTGGCTAAGATCACAGTTTATTAAACTATCCTGATTAAAACTAACAGTCAAAATCTATGGCATTTGTAAAACGAATGTGTGTGGTGGTAAATTTGGGATCATATTTAGGTATTATACATACTAACATACATAACACAAGCATGCACTATATACCATATACACAATATGGACGGAAGTACTAGGACACCTGACTTTTCCAGTCATATGTGATCCTGCCCAAGACTGTTACCACAGAGTTGGAGACACAAACTTGTTTAGGACGGCTTTGGATGTTAGCTTTTCCCTTTACACAAAGTAGGAGATTCAAAGAGAGACAGAGACAGCTCTATAAGGATATGGTTTACATGGGTTGGAAAGGAAGATCTCCTGCTATAGAGCTCTGACCTCAACCCCCATGAACACCTTTTGGTATGAATTGGAACGCTAATTGAACCCCCCAGGCCTCCTCACTCTACGTCATTACCTGGCTTTAATAACACCCATGCAAATCTCTACAATCACACTTACAGTCCACTAACATTTATCTGTGCAGTGTATGCTTTTATTTTACAGCCCAGAATCTTAAGATCAGGATGACATGTTGTGTTTTTATAAAAAATCCCAGGCTACATTTAATAATGTGGTAAAATATTGGTTTAAAATGCTCACAATGCATGAATGTATCTTCCTCGAATCCTTGTAATGCAAGATAATTGAAATCTGTAAATACCAAAGACCTTATTTGGAGGCATTTTGAAGACGTGTGTCTACCAGGTAGCTGCTCGAGAGCATGTGTAAACCGTCATTTGAAATGCCAATGGCCGTAATATTCTGGTCTCCTATTCAGGTCTACATACAGCCAGATTCAGGATGCCAGCAGCACTAAACCTCAGCAATGAGGTGGTGAAGATGAGAGCTGAGGTGAAGCGGGTAAAAGTGCTCATCATTCGCAAGCTCACCCGCCAGATCTTCGCTCTGAAGAAGAAGAAAGGGACCGAAGCCGACCTGCAAAGGAACCAAAGGAGAGCGGCGAGGCTGTTAGAAGAGATCCGCGAGCTGAAGGCGCTCGCACCGGACCGCATCACTAAGACGGCGCTGCAGAGCGACATCAGCTTTGAGAAAGTGTGCCAGAATAAAGACTCCACCTTGTCAGAACGTGCCACAGCCCGCATTGCCACGCACCCGGAGTTCAGCAAGAAAATCCAGAGCATCAAAAATGCAGTAGAAGCTTTTAAAGCAGAGAGGACAAGCTCTGAAAAGAGGGCAAAAAAACAATCTAAAGACTCTGGCCAGCAAGAGAGGGAATCAGATCTAGATAGCGATGACGAAGAGGGTCCAGAGGAGGAGGAGTATGATGACGACGACGATGATGAAGATGGCTCCCAACAAAAGGTCCAGGAAGCAGATGACAAGAAAGTAAAGGAACCAACTAAGCAAAATAAGGATCCAGTCACATCAAAAGAGGTTTGCTAAATTTACCTTTCATGACACACGCCTTAAACGCTTCTTTCACTTTTTAAATTTTTTTTTTTAATAAATAATCTTCATAACTTTTGTTCTCTTAAGACAGAGTACATGTCTGTGAATGAGAGGGAGGGCGGTGGAGTGGTGCGGTTGCAGGGAGAAGAGGTGGATAAGGTGGAGGAGTTCAGGTATCTGGAGTGATGGAGAGTGTGTTAGAGAAGTGAAGAAAAGAGTGCAGGCAGGGTGGAGTGGGTGGAGAAGAGTGATAGCAGGAGTGATATGTGATAGAAGAGTATCTGTGAGAGTGAAAGGGAAAGTTTATAGGACTGTGGTGAGACCTGAGATGTTGTATGATTAGAGACAGTGGCATTGAGTAAAAGACAGGAGGTGGAGCTGGAGGTAGCAGAGCTTTTTTGTTGAGGTTTTCGTTGGGAGTGATGATGATGGACAGGATTAGAAATGAGTTTATTAGAGGGACGGCGTATGTAGGACGTTTTAGAGACAAGGTGAGGGAGGCGAGATTGAGATGGTTTGGACATGTGCAGAGGAGGGACATGGGGTATATCGGTTGCTGAGGAATGCTGAGGATGGAGTCACCAGGAAGGAGGAAGACCAAGGAGGAGGATTATGGATGTGGTGAGGGAAAACATGCAGGTAGTTGGGTTGAAAGAGGCAGATGCAGGCCAGAGTGTATCATTATATAAACTCTCTAATAAAGATGTTTAAGAAGAGGTGCTGCTATAGAATAATAATAAATGCCAAAGCAGTGTGATGACATTACTGAACTAAAGTTTATTCTTTTCCAACAGTATCATGTCCTCAGGGTTTATTTTCCTCAATTGGCAGTTCGTTAAGTAAAAAAAAAAAGGCATTAATATCAATTTATTGTTACATTTAATGTACAAGGTTTCCCACGTCTAAACACTTTACTTTGACACTGAAGACTCCTACCATGTACAGTAAATCTAAGATTATCAAGACTAATCAGAATTCACACTTAAGCCAATCCATTAATATCTGTTCTTGTCTGTCCAGAGCTCCTCAGACATCACTCCAGCTGAGGTAGTGAGGATGAGGAAGGAGGTAAAGAAACTCCGAGTGCTGATTATCCGGAATCTCACCCAGCAGATCACCAATCTCAAAAAGTTAAAGACTGACGAGTCTGAGCTAAAAGGGAATGTGGAGTGTGTGGCACGGCTGCAAAAAGAAGTGCAGGTCCTGAGGACGCTTTTACCCGACCAAGTAACCACCAGAGCCATTGAAGGGGGCATCGATATGGAGAAAGTGTTCCAGGACCCAGAGTATAGCGCTGTAGAGAGAGCGATTGCACGGATAGTCACACACGAGCGCTTCGTGAAGAAGCTTCAAGACGTCCGACAAGCCGTTGAACAAGAGAAGATAAAGGCCACAAAGGCTGAGGAAGAGAATAAGGGTGTTAATGCAATGATGAAGGTTGATGATAGTGATAGTGAGGTTGAGGAGGAGGACGAGGAGGAGGGAGGGACTAGTGATGATTTCGATGAAGATGAGGATAAGAAAGTAGAAGGTAGGCAGCCAATCTTAAAGCTAATACCAAGATCTGATACTGGAAAGCCTCGAGAGAATATCAACCTGGCTTCGGCAAAAGAGAAATCAAAAGCAGTAGATCTGGAAAAAGTTGTGAGAGGTCCTGCAAATCCAAAATCGAGTCCCAAACCAGCTGTCAAAGCAGTCCAGAATCTGCCATCCAAGAGCAAACCACCAGCACCTCCGCTTAGAGAGGTTTCCAGACCTGCCTCCAAGAAACCAGAAAACCGAAAGGAGAAAGAGGAGTCGGATTTGTCTGATTTAGATGAAGAGAAAGAGTATTTCGACGACAGCACCGAAGAACGTTTCCACAAGCAGTCTTCTTATTCGGAGCAGAGCGACGACGACGACTTCTTCCTCGGCAAAGTGAGCAAGCTGAGGAAGAAGAAAAGCGACACTGCGCCCAGGAAGGAGAAAACGAACGACCCTAAAGAGGCTCGAGAGAATAAGGCTAGCGAGACTCCTCAGTTCAAAGTGGAGTCCGTCTTCTGCTCCTCTCTCTCCAAATCTGGAATTTCCTCTCAGAAGGGTAAGCACGGTGGTCTAGAACCTCCACGATTTTCAAATCAGAAGCGTTCACAAGGTGATAAGAAACCATCGTGGCCTAAAAACCAAGGTCCTGGAAAGGGATTTAAAAGTCAGCCACCTGGATCCAGAGAGAGTTCAAAACCGAAAGGTCCAGGAGGATATAACACTGGTAAATCTGCATTTGAGAGGAAAACAGCAGGAACCCATTTCCAGCAGGCCCTGCATCCATCGTGGGAAGCCAGCAGGAAGAGGAAAGAGCAGCAGGCTCAAATCACAGCTTTCCAAGGGAAAAAGATCAAATTTGATGATTAACTTTTCTCAGGCTCATTCTTTAATTTGTTATGACATTTACACTGATTTTCACAGCATGAAATAATTTTATTACTCTACTTTTCAATTTAAGGTTTATTAATTTTGTTAATGTTGACATGTTAGGATGGTTTAAAGCCTTGGCTGTGGATATAAATCCTAAATTAAATGTAAATATTTGTTTTCATTCTGTGTCTGGACTTTTTCTTGACAAACCTTTTCGAAAATGACTACGATTTTTACAAAAACTTCTTATACGATCATTTTATTTCTGTGACGTATTTAATGAACTGCTTCTACAGTTTCAGACAATGTTTCAGTGAACTTCTGAATTCATTCTGCTGCCACTTTCCTACTACCTCCACCATGTTTACAAGTCAAGTCAGGTTTCTATAGCACTTTTCACAACAGACATTGTCTTAAAGAAGCTTTACAGAAACCAACATCAAGGTGAATGGTGTGTATTTATCCCTGATGAGCAGCCATGGAGACTGTGACCCGGAAAAACTCCCTTAGATGTTATGAGGAAGAAACCTTGAGAGGAACCAGACTCAAAAGGGGAACCCATCTTCATTCAGGTGACATCAAGAGTTTGATCATAAATCTTTCAACAATACAGAACACTGGAGAGTGAGAACTAACATGAGTACTGGAGTATAAGATTATAAGTAATGTTCATTCTACAGTCGTATACAGTCATTATGGTTATAAAACTAGGAGCTACTGAGCATTTGTGATCATCACAGATCCAGCATCAGCTTCTCCATGCTAGAGCCTTTAAACGCTCCAGAAGGTCCAATGTCAAAACTCCACACATGTAGTGGGATCCAATTGGCACTGGTACATCTCTAGATGGTGCGGGATGTTTGCGAGTTCAGCATCTACTTCTTCAAAGGTCCATAATCTTCATGAGGTGGGACATGACTGAAGCTGGCCAAACCTCAGGATGCCTCGAAAGCTGAACTTGTATGCTTTGGATCATGAACAGATCCTTTCCTTTTCTTCACTTTGGCTTTTAGTAATGGTTAAGCACATTCGTTTTTCTTAGACAACCTTTGATTCCTTTTCTCAGTACACAAATTGTTTCTTTCTTTCATTCTTCAATTCCAAATGGCTGTTTTTGGCTACAATGCCCATTGTTTTTGTATAAAGTCTCTGATTGATTTTCTGTCTGTCTTGCTTCTTTCCCCATTGACATCTCTCTGATCATGTTCGGTCGTGGTACGTAACAACAAATCCCGTCTACACAGGGAAAACTGAAGGCTAAAACTATGAGTAGATGTTCAGAACTATTTATTGTTTAAACATTTATTCTAACAGGACATATAACAAGAAAACCCCATCAATCACGTATTCCACTATTTTTGCTCAATGAAAGATTGGTTGGTACAAAATGGGTCATGTTTGGTGTAGCTTAAAAGGTTTTGGGTTTTTTTTTTTTGTATATTGTAACTACATGGAAATAAAACCTGAGATTCTAAATTGCTTCTAATTTTAAACTCAAATGAATTCAGTCTACAATGAATTGACCTTGCTGTTCCAAAAGTTTTGGAGAAGACTGTGGAACAGCAACTTGCACATGATTACAATATTTGATTTATAAATGACCACCACCTCCTGCTTTTAAAATATGTATATGTCCATATATTGATTTTATTTGTGGCATCTAAAAAAAAATTTTCCTCACAAGAATATTGTTATTCCGATTATAATTCACCTTAGATTTTATTTGACGTGGCTTACAAAAACTGTCAGAGCTTCTCTTATCAGAAATGAATCCACATTTGGAGATTCATTTGGCGATTCAGAATATTTTATCGATCCCATAGGGAAATTATTTAAATTGTTTGTTTATTTGAGCTGCATTGTGCCATTTGGTAAACCTTTTAAGAGAATTTTATATTAAAACGGATCAATTTCAAGTTTGCAGTCTATATGTGCATTATAGGTTGATGATTCTCCAGACACACTGACAAAAGGAAACATGGTCTCTAAGTGTACACAGTCTTTAGATCCGACCACCAAATAATATTTGCTCAGTGCTGGATGTGGTCATGCTATACATACTGTGCTTCATAAAACATCTGATCAGGGCTTAAACAAAGGATATGTACCACGCTGTTCTATTGGCTCATGCACAAGAGCTTGAACAAAAGGACTCAAATGGTGAGCTAAACAGGACATCATGATGCTAACAGTCACCAAAAGAAACTTCAAAGACAATGTTATAAAAAATATTGTATTCTGGTGAGTTTTGTGTCATTGTGCTAGCTTAGTGGTTAAGTGGTTGGACTTCTGATCGAAAAGCCTTGTGTTTGAATCGCAGCTCTACCAAGGTTCTACTTTTGGGGTCCTGAGCATAACCCAAACCTTTAAAGTGGTCAGTGTATGGATAATTGTTGGTCACTTTGGATAAAGTGTCAGCTGAACAGCACTGTTCCAAATCACCAATCACTGAACAGCACTGCTCCCAATCACCAATCACTGAACAGCACTGCTCCCAATCACCAATTACTAAACAGTACTGTTCCCAATCACTAAACAGTACTGTTCCCAATCACCAATCACTGAACAGCACTGCTCCCAATCACCAATTACTAAACAGTACTGTTCCCAATCACTGAACAGCACTGCTCCCAATCACCAATCACTGAACAGCACTGCTCCCAATCACCAATTACTAAACAGTACTGTTCCCAATCACTAAACAGTACTGTTCCCAATCACCAATCACTGAACAGCAGTGTTCCCAATAACCAGTCACTGAACAGCACTGTTCCCAATCTCCAGTAACTAAACAGCACTGTTCCCAATAACCAGTCACTAAACAGCACTGCTCCCAATCACCAATCACTGAACAGCACTGTAGCACTGTTACCAATCGCCAAAGAGCACAGTTCCCGATCACCAATATTCAAACAGCATTGTTCCCAAACACCCTTATTGAACGTCACTGTTTCCAATGAACAGTCACTACTGCATGGTTCCAATTTACCAATTGCCAACAGCACTTTTCCCAAACACCCTTACTGAATGGCACTGTTCCAAATGACCACTTACTGAACCGCACAGTTCCAAAACACCAATCACTGAACAGCACTTTTCTCAACCACTAATAACTCAACAACATTGTTCCCAACCACCAATCACAGACCTACACAGTTTTCAGCAAATTTTTTATATATTAAATTGAAAGACAATTTATTTTTCTATATGAAAGACATTTTTACATTGTTTTTTATTTATATAAAACCGTGTGCGCATGTGTAAGTCTGAACATTTCCCTTCTTCATAAACACGTCTTTACATGCAAACGACCACAACGACACCCTGAATATGCAAATTAGCCTATGACGTTATCCGGTTTCTAGCACATTTCCCCTGAAAAAAGACTTCCCAAAGCTGTTAATGATTGACACTCGAGTCTGAAATTTCGGTCTTATTTTTATTAAAGTTTATGCATCAATGAAGATTTCTCCCAGAATAGTTTATTTCCACACGTACCCCGTCTTCATTCTCTTTCTTCGTTCCTATTGGCTCAGCTGTAATAACCATTTGACAAATGATAACGGGCGCCGTTTGAGAATCGACCAATCGGCTTGAAGATGCAAATTCCTTTCAAATATTTCCCGGGAAATCTGAGTTTCGCGCTAGGCGGCTTTTCGCGCGTAAAAACCGCATCCCCCTTCATTCATTGTCCGCTTCCTGGAGCCATTTTTTCCGAAGCGGCTCCGAGGGGGAAGTTCGCCCTCTCGCTCGGTCGTCGTTCTCGCGTCCATCTGCCGCTTTTGCGCCGCTGATCTTCGGCGATCGCGCTCGAAATGAACGCGTGAGACCCTCCTTTCTCGATATCTGCAAATATTTTGTGCCTGCGTTTGTGGGATTTCCAGGAAAATCTAATCGAAGTACGAGAGGCACAACAAGAGGGAGAAGATGAGGAAGGGGGTCGCGGTGGTGTCGGACAGAACGGTCGTGTCGGCTTCTCGTATCGAGCCGAACGTGGGGTCGATTTCAGGCTCCGATCGGCGCTCCACGGTTTATAGCACCGCGCACATCCAAGTGATCACACCGCCTTCGCAGCCCAATCATGTCCGGGTGGCTTCATCCGGCAGCTTGTACGCGACTCCTCTCCAAGGATCTGCAAACGGAACCGGCTTGCGACCTGCTTTAGGACGACCTCCGGTAATCGGTTCTTTTAAGGATTGTCTTTCTATATTTTATAATGTATATAAAGTAAAACCACTTTCAGGTCGAGTTTTGGACGAAAATATGAACAGCTATAACAACAACCATACCGACGGCCACTTCCTGAAGATCCACTTGATCTCTCGGAGGTTGGAGCTCGGATCCGGTTCTGATCTTTTGGGTTTAACTAAAACTATAATGATCCTAAATTGTACGCCAGTTTTTAGTGATGGTAAAATGCCTTAAAATGGTGTCCCAGCTAAAATACTATGGGCCTGTCTACTTCCAAGCTTGTTTTTCCTTTTATTATCTATCACCTAAACACACACACACACACACACACACACACTCAGAGCGTCTTTTATACACAACAATACAATCCTGTGGATGTATTATTATTATTGTTGTTGTTGTTATTATTACTAGTAATAATAGTATTATGTCGGTGCCGCCAATTTTAGGACATGTCCCAAACATGTCCCAAAGTGTCTTACCCCCAATAACACTCCAAAAAAAGTGTGTCAAATCCTGTTTTACACACACACAAACACACTCCTATGAACTTTCCTTTCACCCAAAAGTAAAAGCGTTGGTTAGCTTCAAACCGAAAGAAAAGTTAGCAAAGAAAAAAGGTGCTAGCTTTCTTTGCTAATAGTGTATACAAAAAAAAATATATACAAAAAAGGCTACACAAATAACACACTATGACAACAATGTATGGATAAAAATATCTATATATATTTGTTTTTAATGTGTCATGCTAATCTTGGGAGCTACATGTTTTAGGAGTCTTTTAAAAGCTAAGTTAGGCTGCTACATGTAGCTACAACACACACACACACACACACACACACACACACACACACACACACACACACACACACACACACAAGGCCAAAGCTTCATCTTTAGAGACTGTAGAGTGTCTAACAAATTCATCTCAACTACACAAATATAGACTAGAGAAAGCCTATGGCCTATATATAGAGTGTGTGAAGAGAGATGTGAAGCAGCACTGAGTTTTAAATGCATCCACAAAAAAAACTCAAATATATATTTATATCATCTGTTAATATTAAGGACTGAGACACACACGAGCTTTGTTTTTTCTATGTAATATATAATAATTACAGCTTCCTCCAGCTCTGTAGAGCATTTAGTCTTAAAAGGGAAGCCATTTGGGGATTCAGTCCAGGCCTTGTTTTGTGGAGATGGGGGATGGGGTGTGTGTGTTGCCTTTTTCAGTTTGAAGAAAGTCAAAGGATTTGGAAAAAATGTCCTTTGCTATTGTACAGTTTATGCTTTTGTACTGTGGTGATATAAGAACGAGTGTCAGTGTTTTGGTTGTTGGCGTATTTGAAGACGTTTAGAGTCGTAACGTTTTGCGAATAATGTTTTGTTCCCCAACATACGACACGATGATACGAGAAAAAGTTTATATTCTAATAAGAAAATCATAATGCCATGACGACTAATAATAAACGATCGTTACGAGTATAGTAGCAGTGCTTAATCCTGAAATCGGTCTATTAAAGAAATCTGCAGTGTAACATCCAACAATTTTAAACAAATCTCCAGAATTGTTAATGCAAACAAAATTGGATTGTTCATTTGAATGGCTGTTCATCCACACAGCCTCTGTGAAGAATCATGCTGTGGTAAACCAGTGGTAGCTGTGAAGCTAAAGAGAGTTCTTCTCCAGCCGAAGGAACAAAAAACGTCACCGAATTCACATCCTTCTCAAAATTCGTGCAATTGAACATTTTTGCGGTAAAGCTAAAGAGAAAATGTGGAACACTCATCTACTTTCTCTTCCTTTGATGAATGCATCAATAATCTATAAACGCTGTTTGTCTTGATTTTTGATATGTAAAAGTGCACGAATTATTTGTCCGTTAAGTTGAAACTTCTGGCAATGTTTTGATAAAAGAAATGAACCTCTGAGATCTGCTGTAATGATCGTCTTAAACGACACCTGTAAAAAATAGACTGCACAGGATTACTAAAAACGAAGGAGAGCTACAAATTTGCTAATGGTGAAACAGAACCTGCTAATAAACAGATAAATATTTTTCTTACCCAAAAACCCAGAATGTTTATTTCTGCTCAAACCCAAATTCGATTAATTGCTGATGTAAAAAGAACATTAAAGTTTCCTGTAATGCTGTAACGGTAGGTTTGTGTTGGACGAGTCAACATTACCCGACATAGTGAACATGTTATCGTATAGTGTGGTATCTCGTCTAATGTTTTATTGAGATTGTCTTGTACCATATGAGTAGTACGAAGTGCAATATTATACAGGATGCTTTTAGGTTCAGAGGTCTTATCAACATGTCCATTCTCACCCGTCACTTTGTATTCCACTTTAATCTCAAGCTTTGTTTAGCAGTCTATTGATTTTTCACTCCAAACTTCATCACTGAGGTGTCGATTGTGCTAAACGAGTCAGAAACCGGTTGTCACACGTGTTGCACTTCTGCTTTGTTGCTGTCTTTTCTCATAAGGTTTAATTCACCATATTTCTGTGCAGGCCAAAAGGCGTTTAGAGTTGGACATCGCAGATCATCAGTACAGTGAACCGGCCCGAACACCGAGGGGTCGCAGAGCAGCTCTCCGAATGAAGAGCCCTAAAGGTATTTCATTTCTGAATGTTTAATGCACAATAGTTTCAAAATGAAGCATTTCAGTCAAAGTATTTCATTTAAAATGAGGCTGCTTTGCATCCAAAATGTCATAAATTCAGTCAATTAAAAAGCTCCAAGGTGTTGCCTAGTCCCATGATAGTTTTACTGACTAGGCTGAATAACAAGATCTTTAATATTCAGACTAAACAGTTTTATATTTGATTATTATCCTTTCCTAACAAAGGTTCTAATGTAGTACACATGGTACTGTATGACAATGAACAGGCAGGAGTTGCTTCTAAAGAAGAACTCAAAAGGAAGTCACAGACTGTAAAATTCCACTCTCAGACTTAATACTAATAATACGCTCATACTTCTAAAACATTCAAATGGAATTTAACCCAGTTATTAATTCAGAAAAACTTCTTCACCTGCCATTTTGAATCCAGACACGACCAGATCCTATACACAAGATGTCGTATTAGAGACTCCAGGCTTGTAGAGGATTTTCCGCTAAATGAGCCCCCAATATGTGACCACTGCAAAACAAAACATGACCATCAAGCAACTATTAACGGACTGCAATACTGCAACAAAAGACTCATATATAAAATCATAAAACACACATATGTAGGAGTTCAAAATGTACCAGCAAAGTAAATACTGTCATTCTTACTGAGTATTCATCTCTGCAAAGATGCTACGAGACAATATCTTTAATTGTTTAAATATTTATTAAATTGAATTATTAAAATGAAGGACTCACAGTCCAAACAATGTAAGCTTCTTTTGCCATAATGTCCCATCTTACCTACCTTGATCCTGACATGAAAAATACTCATTGTTGATGGCGGGGCATTAAAAGAGTAATAAACAAACATGTAGTGCATATAGTGGTGGACAGTAAAGAAGTAAATGTAATTTGTTATTGTGCTTAAGTAGGTTCTTAGTGTATCTGTACTTTACTGACGTACTTCTATTTGGGGAGATTTGAAATTCACTGCATTTTAAAGTCAAATATCGGACTTTTTACTCAACTACATATTAAGAAATCAGTCGTTCCATTCGTTCCTTTTTATTTATGAGGATAAAAACTTAACTGGACAATCAGGGTCAATCGTGCGCTAAGTTTCGAACTCGTTTTGATTGGCGCTTGGTGGTATCCACTTATCACCAACATACATTTCAGCGTCAGTTTAACAGCAAGCAGAACATTTAGAGAGGAATAAATAATGGGTGAAACTCCTGACTCGGACTTGCCACAACACTAGTGCTCTTGTTTGTGCGATTCTTTTGAAGTTTTTGGCTCATGATCATTTGAATAGATATCAATTAGTGTTTGACTCATTAATATCAATCTATTAATAGTCTGGTGTGTTGGGAGTAACAGAGTCTTTTCACATAAACCGATTTGATTAAGCAAAAGTTTTGTGATAACACTGATAATAGGACGTCATTAGGGAGCACTTTTACTGGAGTAATATTCTACCTAGTGTATCTCTTTTTGAAATTAAGCACATGGTTTTTATACTTTGTGCACCACCGTATATGTCATATTTACACTCTCGACATAATCCTGCAGTAAATTGAGCAGCTTCCATGTGCGAGCACTGAGTACCGATCCACACGAGCTGTGCTTTTCCTTGAAAGTAACTTAAGTCTGTTGTTCGAAGATAGAGAATTGGTTTTAAGTCATGAGACAGTCTGTCTTATTCCCGCTCTCAAAAATAAGTATTCTTAACTTGATTGAAGTGTAGGAAATAGTTATCTCAAGTGTGTGCAATAAATAAAACCATTGTTTCGCGATAAGGCATTGGTTTATATTTCTTTCTCTGTCAACGTATAATCACCTCTGGAAAGTTGGATCATGATTTTTCGAGCCCTAGCAAGGATATAATGGCCCAATGCTGGTATGATATGGACCACCACTAGTTCCTTCCAATCTTGGATAGATCTCATGATAAATTTATAGATGTAACTTAAAAATATATTAATATAATAAATATTCTTATATAACTTAACTTCCCATTTCTATGCGTCAGCTCCTAAAACCCCACCTGAGAAGTCCCGCTATGACACGTCCCTCGGCCTCCTGACCAAGAAGTTCTGCCAGCTCCTGGCGCAGTCCTCGGATGGCGTGTTAGACCTGAACCAGGCTGCCGACACTCTCAACGTTCAGAAGAGACGCCTATATGACATCACCAACGTACTGGAGGGGGTGCGTCTCATCAAGAAGAAATCGAAGAACAACATCCAGTGGCTGTAAGTGTTACTTAGAACGATTGGTGGTACTGTGGAACATGGATGATATTTACATCTTATGTTCGCCTGTATGCTCCAGGGGCTCGACTCTACCCTCAGAATCAGGGCCGTTGTGTCCTCTTGGCCCTCTGCAGAATCTCGGCCGAGAGATGCTGGCCCTGCGAGATGAGGAACGACGATTGGACGAGCTCATTCAGGCCTGCACTAACAACGTGCAGCAGATGACCGAGGAAATGCACAACCAGAAATATCCTTTATTGCCTGGCTTGATCAGATTGCAGGACTAATAGTGAGCGGGTTTGCTGATATCGGAAAACGTAATGTAGGTATTGCAGATGCGCATGCAAAGACGCTTTGTGAACAATTAACGTAGACAAATTTTGGTCAGGTGATCAGCGAGACAAGACCCAAAGCAAAACCAGGAAATCTAAACAGGGAACGAATGTTTGGGTAAAAACAGGTTTCATTCACTAAACAAGACTTTGGAGAGATACAGTGGAAATAGGGGTGTTTATACATAAACCAGTCAACAACTAAACTCAAGGTAGGTGTACACTAGGGGTGTCCCTGACTAAGAAGTTACAAAGTCGAATCAGAATTGCTGAGTTTTAACTAATTAGATTAGACTTAAATTTTAACGGAATATACCTTTAAGGAATTGTTAAATATTTAAAATCCCTGCCGCCATGATGCTCCTGTTTTGGTCACGGATCATGGAAACTTCAATCTTTCACGGGGGTTTATTTACACACATCAAATATATTTATTAAACACATTTATATTTACAACATTATCAGAATACGCCGTATATTAATTTATTGGGGGAAAAACTGCCAGTTCTATGTGAAATCAGAGGTTCAGCACCCCTATATATAAAAAAATGGAATGATCCTCATTTCATAACACCTCTGTGATATTGGAAATTAGGCTCCTCCTATTGAAGCATCAAAAATCGGGGTCACCGCAAGTCTAGACAATAAGGACACCTAAAGGAAATAACCAATAAAACCAATTAGTGGAGACATGGCCCACTTTGCCGCCATTAAATTCAAAAAGGACCTTAAACCCGTCAAAAATGGCACCTTTTCCTTATCTACTCCCACGTATGCCTACGTCACGTACCAGGACATCCGGAGAATCAAAAGCTTGCAGGATCAAACTGTCATTGCGGTAAAAGCGCCTTCCGAAACCAAACTGGAGGTTCCTGATCCAAAAGAGGTACGAAAACAAACACTTTTGTACACCTGCTTATAGAAAGTGTATTCGATACATTTATCCAACGGTGTGTGTCCCCGGTGTAGAGTTTACAGGTGCATCTGAGCAGCTCGAAAGGCCCCATCGACGTCTACCTGTGCACAGACACCGGTGAGACGGGGAGTCCGTTGCGGAATGGCGTGGACATGAATGGAAACGACACTACCTTCCTGCGAATGTCTAAAGGTGAGCCGCATCTGGTGATACGCTGCTAAACGTCATCAGTCATATATCGGCAAACATCCTGAAAAACGATACGTATCACGATTCGGAATGTCGCAATACGATATTTTGCGCTACACCAAGAAAAAAATGATATTGAACATATTCACGCTAAAAAACAAACAAACCGGACATTAACAAAAAATGTCGGCGCAAGCTGCTATCTATCTACAGGTCAGGATCAAAACTCCAAATTAAACAACTGCATACAATGAATTTTGTATGAATTTTTTTTTTATATCGGTATTGCATTTTTGAGAATCGACAAACAAAATATCACGATACTCGCGCATATCGATATATTCGTACACCCCTCTAAACGTCTGTATAACCATTATCGGCTTTTCTGCATATAGAAAAAAAGACTAGTTACAAACATTGAAAAAAAATTATTTTACAGAAGAAACCAAAGACATAGAAATCAGCGAGTATAACCAGCCGAACAGCAGCGTGACGCAGTCTGGGACGGCGCCCTTGTCTCCCTTCAGCTCGTCTCTGTCGTCCATCCTGGGACCGTTTGTGACGCTCTCGCCCACGCTCCTGGGAGACGAGTACCCGCTGGGCATGGACGAGGAGCAGGGAATCAGCGATCTGTTCGACTCCTACGACCTCGACATGCTGCCTCTGGACGAGCTGCTCATGGTGTGAGGGAAACAGGAGACGCTTCACGTCACGTTTTGTTACTATGGTGGGTTGTGGGTATGGACTTGCAATGATGAAATGAGACACTCCGGTACAGTCGGGATCAGACGGATTTTCGGAACCGCTCACGTTTGGTAGTTTTGATACTTTTTTGTTTTTGTTTGTATTTGTCATTCTGTACATCCAGATGAAATGTTTGTCTTTATCTTTTAAAGTGTGATGTTTGCATAGAGTAGTGGACATCGTAGTGGAAAAGTCTCGGACTTGAGCCGCAAAGCTAAAACCTCAGAAAAAAAAACGACTTTGGGTCAAATCGGTCTGCCATTTAAGAGAAAAAAAAAAACAGCTGTACACGATCAAAACTGCACAGTTATCTCATTTCAGTTTTATTTTTAACAGGTTAAATACGAAGCTAAAGATTCCTACCTTATATTTTAAACCCACTACTGTATCATATAGGATGTTGCCCTAGCGAGCGACAGACGAGTCGATCGTTCTCTATATATGTAGGGGGGGTTTAAATCTATTTTCTATGTATGCACTATAATTTCAGAAGGTAAAAGAACAGATGAATGGAAATCTTCTCAATTCTGTGTAAATGCAATGAAAAAGGAAATCCCGGAGTGATTCCTCGGATACGTCCCATGGTCTGGGTGGTCGAGCTGCAGGTGTATCCCGGTTGGTGTCTGATGCAGAAGCGTGGGACGATACGATCAGTCATTACATCAGCGATCGTTGGTGTCTGTTGATCAGCCATAACATTAAAACCATCTGCCTGATATTGTCTAGTTACCTTTGTGCCACAACTGAGTTGGAGGCCTGGACTTAAAGTCCTGTGAGCTGTGATGTATATTAGACTTTAGATATAGATACCTGATCGGACTGAGGTTTGGAGTGTATGTTATCCTGCTCGTTGAGGCCACTGATATTAAGGAAGTCGGTAGCCATGAAGGAGTGTAACTTGGTCTTCTCCTGACTATATTACAGTATCTCACAGAAGTGAGTACACCCCACACATTTTAGCAACTATTTAAGTAAATCTTTTTAAAGAAAATAATATGGAAATTAAACTTGGGTATATTTTCGAGTAGTCAATGTCCAGGTTGTATAGTAGCACAGATTTACTGTGCTCTGAATAAATAAATCAACATACAGCCACTATTGTCTAAATAACTTGCAACAAAAGTGAGTACACCCTATTCATCATGTTCGTTTTTGTCTGCTTGTCAGGACCATACACATTTGTGTATCTTGTATTTGAGCAGTTAGAAATTGGTGCTTTGAGTACAATTCTCTCATATTGACCACATGATGTTCAACATGGACCTCATGGTAAATACTTTCTGAGGATTTGAGAAATTGAATTGTTGCTCTGCACAAAGATGCCAAGGCTAAAGGAAGATCACTGAGTTACAGTACAGTGGTCAGGGTCATTCAGAGGTTTTCCAAGACGGGTTCCAATCAGAACAGTCCTCGCGAGGGTCCATCAAAAGAGTTGAGTCCTCGTGCTGCACGTCAGGTGCAGAAGCTGCTTCAAAAAACAGACGCACGAGTGCTGAAGCGTCGCTTTAGAGGTTGCAGAAGCGAAGTGTCCGCGTCTCAGAAAAAACGCCTCACACTGCAACAAGTCGGTTTACATGGCCATTGTTTTAGAAGGACCTGTCCAAGAGCATGAATCAATGGAATCAGTGGTCTGATGAGATTAAGATAAACTTGTTTGGCCCAGATGGTGTCCAGCATGTGTGTTGAGAAGAATCAAGAAAATGTTTTTTTGCCCATAGTCAAGCATGGTGGTGGTAGCATTATGGTCTGGGGCTGCATGAATTCTGCTGGTACTAGGGAGCTGCGGTTCATTGAGGGAATCATGGATTCCTACATGTACTGTAACATTTTAATGCAGAAAATATGTCTCCAGACCTGAACCCTATTGAGCACTTGTGAGGCATCCGCAAGCGAAAGGTGAAGAAACGCAACGTGTCTAACATCCAGCGGTTTCGTGATGTCGTTATGTAGGAGTGGAAGACTCACTTTTGTTGCCAGGTATTTTGACAATAATGGCTGTATGTTGAGATAT
This sequence comes from Silurus asotus, assembly GCA_024362625.1. Classification (NCBI taxonomy): domain Eukaryota; kingdom Metazoa; phylum Chordata; class Actinopteri; order Siluriformes; family Siluridae; genus Silurus; species Silurus asotus. The sequence goes on from MU551630.1 coordinate 1,254,109, forward strand.
TTTCAGAGGAACAGTAAATACTACTATACAAGCTGCACATTAAATACTCAAAAATATATCCAAATTTGATTTCTATAGTATTGCCCCTTAAGATGGAATGGTTGCTGAAATGTGAGAGATGTACTCGTACTGAGAATATAATAAATCCCACCAATTGGTGCCATTGTAAAAAAGTTGTAAAAAATGTTATTCATGTCACCTCACAGTGGTTTTAATGTTACTGCTGATCAGTATTTATCTTCTCATTGACTGATGATTCATGGATCCTCTATTTGATTTTACTTACAAACTTTTCATGATTGGAGGAAATTGAAAACACCACATCCTTTATTTCGAATCAGACTGTTTGTAGAGCGTTGCCATTTATTTGCCCGCGTTTTAAACCCAATCGACCTTTGCTTGATTGGAAAAGTCCCATCTTCCTGCATAGATGTTTCTATACCTAAGATGTGTATTGAAATCACTTCCGTCTTCCAGGTTTTTTTTTTTTCCCATAACAGGGTTACTATACAGATGAATGCGCCGTGTATTACCACAGCACTGATTCTCTCAGATTCTCTCAGGGCAGTTATCAGTTCACAGTTTTGTTCCTTATCGCTCTTGAAGATCATAATGCAGAACATAAAGCTTTTTCTTTACACTTTTCCACATTGTTCAGGTTCGAATATGGTGGATTTTGTGTAATGCGTCACCAAACGTTAACTCTATACACTTTATGGACAAAAGTTTTCGGACACCTGATACGTTTGTGCCTCTTAAACACTTTATTGATCCCATAGAGAAAAAATCGAAGAGAAACATATATAAATAAATATACATTTGAAGGTATATATTAAGTTTAATGAATTGTGTAGCAGCAGTGAAAAAAAAGATGGCAGATTACAATAATACGTATAAAAGTTGTAACTCATTTTTATTCTATATTTAGTTACTATTTACTCTTTAATAACCTCCACTCTTCTGGGAAGATGTTCCATTTTGGTTGTGAAGATTTGTGCTCTTTCTGCCACAAGAACGTTAGTAAAGTCAGGTATTGATGAAGGGTGAGGAGGCCTGGGGTGCAGTCAGCATTCCAGTTCAACCCAAAGATGTTTCCAAAAGCTTGAGGTCAGAGCTTTATAGTAGGAAACTTAAGATCTTCAACTCCAACCCATGTAAGCCATATCTGAGCTCATATTGTTTTGAGGCATAATCATGCTGGAACAGATTTGTGTCTTCTAGATTAAGTCAAGTGCCACCACATTCAAAGACGTCCTATACAACTGTGTGCCTCTAGTTTTGTGGTAGCCGTTTGGGGAAGAACCACATATGGATGGAAAAGTCAGGTGTCCCAGTACTTTTGTTTATATAATGGTTGAAAAATAATTATATGCTTTTGGGTTCACTGGAGGATTTCTGGTTGTATGTAAAAGATCGAACGGCTCACATCATCCAAACACAAAAATCTTTCATTTTACACATCATACTACCAAAGTGTCGAATTTTGAAAAAAGAAAAAAGTTTGAAATGTTTTTACCCTTTTTAAATGAAGCTATTTAAAGTGACTTATTGACCTTTTCAGGTACGGGATTGATGTATAATATTTCATTACCAAATTACTTAAAGTGAAGTTCACCTTCTTGAATTTGTATAGAAACAGCACAGCTTTTTTTTTTTTTTTTTTGTTTAATTTTTGAGCCAATTTCATTACTGATTCCATATGAAGGAAATTTTCGACACCTTTTGCGACCTTTAAAAGACTAAAACGATGCTGTAATGAATTACTTCTAGTTTTCACATTCACCTTTGGGGAAACAACAACAACAACAAAAAAGAGGGGAAAAGTGTGCACTATATAAACAAAAGTTTGGGGACACCTGACTATAAGATTCATTTATGCTTTTTGAACATCCCATTTTACATTAAGTCTCCATTTGCTCTTATAATAACCTTCACTCTTCTGAGTAGACGCTCCAGTAGATTTTGGAGTGGAGATTTGTGCTCATTCAGCCACAAGGGTGTTAGTAAAGTCAGGTACTGATGTAGGTGAGACCTACAGGTGCAGGCAATGTTCGAATTCATCCCAAAGGTGTTCAGTATTGGGATGAATGCTGACAACTCGTCTTTGTGCACTGGAGCATTTTATTTCTGGAACAGATTTTGGTCTTGAAGTTTGAGTGAAGAGGAAAATTTCAGTCTACTGCATCCAAAGACATTGTATACAATTTGTGTACAATTTTGTGCAACTTTGTGTTAACAGTTTGTGTTTTGTGTTATCACAATCCGGTGTCCCAGAACTAGTGTCTATATAGTGTATGCATGTCTTGCATATGATTTGCACTGGAAGCTGATTTTCCCCTGCACTTTACTCTAGTAAATATTTTGTTAAACAAATCAGAACAATAAAAGACTATAGAAAGTGTAGGCCTGCAAATGTGTGCAAAATGATATAAAAGTGTCTGGTTGTGTGGTTTTTTTTTTTTTTTTTTTTTTTTTTTTCCCA
>MU551630.1:1256602-1324603 GCA_024362625.1 Silurus asotus
TTTTTTTTTTTTTTTGCTCCAGAGCCTGGAGTGTCCCCAATAAGCTTAATGATAATTTCAGGGTCAGTTACTTTTTTTTAATTTTATTTTTATTTTTTATGAAAAAGGAAATGGGGAAAAAAAAAAAGTGTGTTGAAATGTGACGTGTGTGTGTGTGTGTGTGTGTGAATGTCCATTACTGCAAACTGTTTTAAATAAAGTTTTGAAAGCAAAGTTTGTTTTGAGTCTGTCTGGGCGATTTCTTCTTCTTCTTTTTTTTTTTTTTTTTTTTTGGGGGTTTTTTTTTTAGTTTTTTTGGGGGTTTTTTTTTTTTTTTTTTTTTTTTTTTTTTTTTTGGGGGACTTTTCTTTAAGGATATTTAATTTAAGATTCTTAGTGACAGTGTTACACATCTGAAAATCAAACCACTGCATATATGGACAGAATTATACAAATACTTGTGCGGTATTAACATCTATGGGTTTGATGGTGCTAGATGGATGGATGGATAGATAGATAGATAGATAGATAGATAGATAGATAGATAGATAGATAGATAGATAGATAGATAGATCGTATATATGTCATACAATCTTGATACTAAATCACATGCTACTGGTCCTGGTTTTGCTAAAAGTCTTAATTTGCTTGAATCTCAATTGACTTACATTTTGAACACATTGTGATCCATGATATTCATAATTTTGAATCACCTCAACACACAGTCATATGTTATAAGACATTTGCTACGACTGAAGAAAATAAAAAACAGAATACCATCATAATCAATTATATACACGATTATATACAGCCCTAATTGCATAAAAGTTAGGACAATGTGCAAAATGTCAATAAAAACACAATGCAATGATTTGCAAATCTCATTAATCCAGATTTTATTCACAGTAAAAGAAAAAAAAAAAGAAAAAACATCAAATGCATAAACTGAGAATATATACAATTTAAAGGAAGAAAATACGGTCATTTTGAATTTTATGGCTGCAACAAGTCTTAAAAAGAAGTTGAGACAGGGCCATGTTTACCACTGTGTAGCATCATGTCTTCTGTCATTATTCATCTTGGACCTGAGGAGACCAGTTGCTGAAGTTTTGGGAGAGGAATGTTGTCCCATATGTGACAACAGTTCTGGGTGTCCTTTGTTGTATTTTTTATTTCATGATGTGCCAATTGTTTTTAAATGCTGAAAGGTCTAGACTGCAGGCAGGACGGTTCAGCACCCAGACATTTTTACTATAAAGTCATGCTATTGTAATAGCTGTAGTATGCAAAATTTAAAGCATTCGCTGCTCTGATTTGAAGTTTTTCCAAATGTGCAATCTCTCGTTCCACAGGCACTAATACACTCCTATACGATGTGTATTTTTTAAAAATGAGCGCTAATAGCATGCCTTCTCGTCGTTCCGGAGGACGTGGTGTCCATGGTTTCTGAAAAGGAATTCAAATTTAGATTTGTCCGACCACAGGACAGTTTTCCGCATTGCCTCAGTACATTGTAAATGAGCTTTGGCCCAGAGAGAATGATGACATTTTTGGATCATGTTCACGCATGCCTTCTTCCCATGATAGAGATTTCACCTGCGTTTGTAGCTGACATGGCAAACTGTGTTCACAGACAATGATTTCTGGAAGGTGTTAATGAGCCCATGCAGTGATTTCCATTACAGAATCATTGCTGTTTTAAATGCAGTGCCACCTGAGAACCCAAAGATCACGGGCATGCAATATAGATTTTTGCTCTTGTCCCTTGTGCACAGAGATTTCTCAAGATTCTTTTAATCTTTTGATGATTTTTTTTTACTGTAAATAATACGACATTCAGCTGTTTTGCAATTTTTTGTTGAGGGAAATTTTTCCACAATATGTAGACAGTTTTTAACAGATTGGTCGAAACTCTGTCCATGTTTACTTCTGAGAGACTCTGTCTATAAAATACACTATTTATACCCAATCATCTTACTGACCTGTTGCCAATTAAACTTATTAGTTGCAAAATGTTTTTTCAACTGTTGAATTACTTTTCCAGACTTTTGTTGCCCCATCTTAACTTTTTTTTTTTTTTACACGTGTTCCAACCATCAAATTCAAAATGACCTTATTTTTTAGGTCAATGATACATGCTGATATATGAAGGCGGAATTCTGAGACGTCAAATCTTTTTCCGACGTACTACAAGTCGTAACACTGAGATATCAATTCATCAGATATCCATTAAGAGATATAAGTCATAAAAAATACACACTTCATAACTCAAAAACAACTCATTCGAGTTTAATATGTTTAGCCATAACTGAGATATTATCTCATAATCGTAAGCGATTCTTGTTTTGAGATATTATCTCATGTTGTCCTAATTTAAATAATCTTGTGTATTTTCATTATTTTGTGATTTTGTGCTAAAGCAACAATACCTCAATATGATAATAGGATGTAATGTATAAGATCTGAAAATGATAACTTGTCATTTTTGGAATGTCTCTAAATTAAGATTTGAAATGATGAGTTTGTGCCACTTGGAATATGTATAACTTAAAAATTTAAGTATTTCTTTCTTTCTTTCTTTCTTTCTTTCTTTCTTTCTTTCTTTCTTTCTTTCCTTTTTTTCTTAGTTTTTTTTGCTACTTTTTTCCTTCAAGGTTGCTCCTGTTCTTGAATCTTGAGATGTAAAAAGTCACATTTTATTTTATATTAAAATCTTCCCAGACATTTGTTTATGACAATCAGATTTTTCAAAAAGCAAAATAACATTACGAGTGTTTCCCCCTATGCACAATTCCCTACAAGAATTTATTTAATACAAATCCAATTCCATGTTGTTGGAATCTGCTCAATGCCATCTGACACTAGATGGCAGCGGCTCCAAATAAAAATACCTTGAGTGTAAATTGTAATTGAATGTGCCTAAACCATAAACACACACACACACACAAACACACACACACCTTCCCAAAACAGCATGCTTGAATCGCCTCATTTAGATACATTCTTATATTTCTTATATAAAAAAAAACAGGCATGAATTGGGATTTGGAAGATTTTCTTTGCACGATTTTTGTGACTTGAACTCAATTTGAAATGATTTGTCCCTAATCTCATGCATTGTTTCATATTAATTTCCTCACGTCCACGTCTCCTGGCAGCTAGAGCATGTCATTGTGTCACCGGGCAGCGTCTCGAAAAGCAGGCCGCCCGAGCGCCAGGCTTCTCATTGTGAATCAGGGCACGGGAGCAGACGGCGTAATTAGAACGGAGCCGGATGACTGACGTAGGGTGCAGCCTCCCCTTATCTCCCCTCGTAGCTGAATGATGTTCCACGGCTCTTTGTCTGGTCGAGCACAGCGGTGAATGGACGGGGAAGCTGTGATGTAATGCTTTCAGTGTCTGGACCACTCTGTCTGTCTGCACGTAGGTGGCACTGTGTACATGCCGGAAAGCCTGGAAACGCACTTAACCCAGTTCCCCACTTTTTTCGCCTTCATGGAAAGTCAATGTAGATGTAGATCATGTTGCTTAATCAAATTTGGAAGAGTTGTCATTAGAAGAGCGAGCGAGAGAGAGAGAGTGAGAGAGAGAGCACGTCAGGTGCGACGTATATTTCAGACAAGGTTATTACGCTTGTATTTCAAGGTACTTCAGTTATAATGCATAATACAGCACAGTTCCTGTTTGTTCTGTCTTATTTACTTATTTATTATTGTATTAATGCAGTCCTGTTTTCCTGTTGTTTTTTTAATGCAATTTTCATATCAATCCTTTGCTCGAAAGCCGTTTAGGAAAGCCGTGATGTGCACGCCGTGCTGTCAGACCCCGAGTGCGCTCGAAAACACACGCCTGCCGTACTCCTGTTCCCCCATTCATAAAACTCACTCGCCGTATTTTGGTCGAAGCCGATTTGCCGAGAGATCAGCTACGCTGCAGGACGTGGCCAATCACAGTGAAGCGGCATTCGGTATGTTTAGGCTGGCGGAGTGAGAGAGCGCTGGAAAGCCTCTCGTTCATACAGAGCAGTGGTGAGGCGTTTATATGTAACCACAGAGGATGATGTGGAACAAAACGCTGTCGAGTAGAAACTATTTCACCGCTCTAACCTGCTCTGGAATAGAGTGCAGCATGCACAAATCCTTACCTCAACTCTAACGTTATGTATCTGAGAGGAACGTTCCGGACTCGTGTCCAGGATGCTCGTTGTTGTCCTGTATACACGGACAACAGGCGTGATCGATGGTATGGCACTTACCATGTGCGTTTCCTTTGACCTGAGCCGAACTCATAGGAAATGCAGAAATGTGTGTATTAAACCTACAATTGTGTGAGTAAGTGATAAAGGTCTTTAGGGAGAATGCATGTGTGGTTCTGTTTACTATCAATTAAAGACATTTCTGCTCGTGTTGGGAATTCCGGCTTTGAGGCAGCGTGTTATTTATGTCATTGCCTGTGTTAAGCCAGATTAATTTCACTGTTGGGAGCTGGAGTCGGTCCTAAAATCCATCTCGTTATATTTTCAGATTTTTATCCAGGCGACCATCTGCTTTCCAAAATAAATAATGAGAATAAGGGCAACAGAAGATATATATAAAAAATTTAACCAAACGTGGAAAGCTGCGTAAACCCTTAATGACGACTGACATCTGAATCTACATAAATGCTTAGAAGGGCTTATTCTTACAAGTGACAAATGAAAAAAACACTTTCTATGAAACTCAATTATCTTTAAAGGAATTCATATCAGGTTATAATGCATTAATAAAGCATTATAACATGTTATGAGTATATTCATATTCATATGTAATTACTAGACAGTATATGGAAAGTACACAATTCATAACATGTTATAATGCATTTATAAAGCAATTCAACATGTGTATGTTAAAAGGTCATTACACATACTGCCTTCATCTACTGTACATAGAAAGTACACTATTCATTATGCTATAGTGCATCAATAAGGCATTGTAGCATGTTAATGGGAATATACATAGATCATTATACATACTTTATAAATATGTTATAATGCATTAATAAGACATGTTATGAGAAAATACATAATTGCCTTCATCAATAGTAAATAGAAATCACATAATTACGATGGTATAATGCATTTATATTGTAACATGACTACATACAGTACAGACCAAAAGTTTGGACACACCTTCTCATTTAAAGAGTTTTCTTTATTTTCATGACTATGAAAATTGTAGAGTCACACTGAAGGCATCAAGGGCTATTTGACCAAGAAGGAGAGTGATGGGGTGCTGCGCCAGATGACCTGGCCTCCACAGTCACCGGACCTGAACCCAATCGAGATGGTTTAGGGGTGAGCTGGACCGCAGAGTGAAGGCAAAAGGGCCAACAAGTGCCAAGCATCTCTCGGGGAACTCCTTCAAGACTGTTGGAAGACCATTTCAGGTGACTACCTCTTGAAGCTCATCAAGAGAATGCCAAGAGTGTGCAAAGCAGTAATCAAAGCAAAAGGTGGCTACTTTGAAGAACCTAGAATATGAGATTTTTCAGTTGTTTCACACTTTTTTTATATATATATAGGTAGCACATAGATGCAAATTTATGTACAACAAAGTTTAAAGTCATGAACAAGTGCAATATTCAAGTTCATGACATGTTATAATACATTCATAAGAAATTGTAACATTAATATAAGCATAAGTCATTACACATTGTTTTTTTTTTTATAAATACTACATAGGAAGTGCACAGTTACATGTTATAATGCATTTATAAGGCATTGTAACATTCATAAAGCATTGCAACAATGGGTTAATATTCAGTCAATATAGTACATACAGACTTCATGTGAATATCAACATCAAAATCTATATAAATAGTTGTAATAGATATGTTATTCCAACAAGTTATTATTATATAGTAATAATGCATCCATATGGCATTATACACATTGTTTATAAAGCAGGATTACAGTTTATTACAAAATATTGCACTTGTAATTTTTATCTTAGTTTATTATGCTTAGTCTAAGACACACTGGAAAATGTTTTCTGAAAATTTGACGTGTAGTCACTCATTTGTTAAATAAATGGGATATCTACTAGGTGTCATAATGCATTATAATCATAAGTATTAATAATCAAGTTAAAAATTCATCAGCATTGGTAATAAGTGAAATCCATTTTCATAAATTAATATAACAATGTGTATTATGTCTTATTAATGAATTATAACACAATGTATTAGACCTGGTGTTATAACGCATTATAGCACACCAGCACTAATTTTATATATGGGAAAATTAAATATCTGTCTGTCAAGATTTTACTTAAAAAAGTGAATTATTCTAATCTGGAAATCACACATTATATCACATAACTTTATGATGCAATAATAAATATAGCTATAAGTATAATAATTATAACATGTATAAATATTTATGAATGTACTATAACATGAATGTGTGTAAATGTCATAATTATAAATATTATGAAACAAATGTATATATATATTTTTTGACATAATAATTGATTAAACCAACATAAAGTTGGTATTATTATGATCCTTTCAAGTACGAATGTTCAAGTTCAAGGGAAGTTTACTGTGCATAACACTGTCATAACAGCATCATGTGTGTTTATAAGAGTGATTTAAACAGAAATTTTAGCAGAAAGAATTTTACATAAATTTGTTACCAAATTTTAATGATCATCAAGATCCCTGTTCTAAATTCCAGTTATGTAAAAAAAAAAAACCCAAACGTGTCGCTTGGTAGGAGAAGAAGGAGTTTCTTAAGTGTCATGTCAATTGTCATGAAGGGCTTGTGTAATTGTCATGTAGCCCTATGAATACTGACATGAAGTGAAGTGGGTGTTACTGAGTGGTTATCTTCGAATCCAGCTCTGTTTCTGTCCATGAAACTGCTGAAAAGTGCAAACACAGTGGCCAGCTGTTTGACTGATGAATCATGCCTGTCTCTTGGAGAAATGGATTTGATTGATTGGGTTATTTCTGGAAAAAGAAAATCTGATTTAAATCAAAAGCTTCATAGAAGCCAGTTTTCTGTTTTCATCCTGTCAAATGCATTTAAAATCTGAATTATAATAGTTACTGACTAAACAACTTTTCTAAATGATTTTTTTTTTTCAGGATTGAACATGTCAGTCATGAGCCTTGTAGAATTCTTTTAGAAAGATGTTAACAGTGTTACTTGTAATAGATTAGCATTCCTCACACAGCTAATGCTAATGGCAAACAAATGGATTTGCCATTTAGCTCTTGTTAAATTCTTGAATGTGGAAACGTGCTAATTCCTTGCATGGAGTTACAGCTTTGAGTTATCAAGCAGCTGAGTCGAGGGTCCTTCTGGTCCACTGCTTAAACCCTGTGATCTGACTGAGCTTTGTCTCACACTTCCCCTCCAGTCGAGTGCTTTTACTTCATCACACACTCACGCTCTCCCTCTCGCCAGGTGACCTGTTCCTGTATGGATGAGCTAACGTCTGCCCCCTGCTTCACTAGCAGCTGCTCAGAGGACAGTGTAAATTGGCTCACCGCTGATCTGCTGTTTGGGTTCGAAGCTTTTTCATGCTCTTTATCACTAGGTTGATTGTGTATATGCATCATTCAAAAGAGCAGCATTGATCTTTTTACAGGCTGTGAGTAAAAAATTTTGTTACCTTGTTAATTCCGATCACCTGCTGTTAGTGGGAGGCCAAATTAGGATTGTGAGTTGAATTCAGATTTGGGAACCATTGGGTGTTTTTTTTTTTTCTTCTGATATCCTCTATTTCTTCCTTTTTCTCTATTATTTCAAATTAAACATGATAGTGCAAAAAAAAGAAATGAAGAGATGAAAAAAGAAAGAGGTACTAGTAGTAACTTCAGCATACTGTTATATGACTGACAATTTTTAAACCTCAAACTCAAGGCCTTGAAAAATACTATGCATGTTATTCTATTTATTTATTTATTTATTTATTTATTTGTTTGTTTGTTTGTTTATTTATACCCACTCATTTACTTACTCACTCACTCACCCACCCACTCATTTACTTACTCACTCACTCACCCCCTCACTCACTCACTCACTCACTCACTCACTGACTCACTCACTCACTCACCCACTCACTCAGACAGTTACTGATTCACTCACTCACCCCCTCACTCACTCACTCACTCACTCACTCACTCACTCACTCACTCACTCACTCACTCACCCACTCATTTACTCACTCACTCACTCACTCACTCACTCACTCACACACTCACCCACTCATTCATTCACTCACTCACTCACTCACTCATTCACTCACTCACTCATTCACTCACTCACTCACTCACTCACTCATTCACCCACCCACTCACTCACTCACTCACTCACCCACTCACCCACTCACTAACCCACTCATTCATTCACTCACTCACTCACTCACCTACTCACTCACTCACTCACTCACTCATTTATTCACCCACCCACTCACTCACTCACTCACTCACTCACTCACTCACTCACTCACCCACTCACTCACTCACTCACTCACTCATTTAGCCATTCACTCATTTACTCACTCACTCACTCACTCACTCATTTACCCACCCACTCACTCACTCACTCACTCACTCACTCACTCACTCACTCACTAATTCACCCATTTACTCACCTTCTCACTCACCCACTCACTCACCTATTCACTCACTCACTCACCTACTTACCTACTCACTTGCACACTCAGTTACACTTATTCACTCATTTACTCACTTATACACTTACTAACCTAATCATTTACTTACTCATTTACTTACTTACTCAATCTCACTTATTCACTTATTTACTCACTCATTCACTTTCCCAAACATCGTGGCCATGACAAAGCATTTACTTTGTCCTTCATAATCACCACATGTAAAATGTTACATTCTGTAGAATTCCAGTCCCACTCAATATTAAAACCAAAAAAATGAATTATTGTTTCTCCAATTTGTATTTGTATCTATTTAGAACACATCATCTGCTCAAGCTAATAAACACATGTTCACTTACAAGCTGCTCGTCATTTACTCACCGGAAACTGATTTGTTCATTCTGAACTGATTTAAATGAATCTATTAGCCACACATCTTTGGTCTAATTGTTTCAACTCATAACATTTCCGTCTTGAAACATCACTTTCTCATGCTGACTTTTTCACACATATACAGATATTTCCAATTTAATTAGATCATTTGCTTATTAAACCAATGACGTGGATCTATAGTGTCTTTGTGTACTGTTCATATATATATATATAAAGTAACACCTATAAAGACGTTTCTATCAAAGCTGGTGTAAATGAACTTAAGTGGCCTGCACAGAATCCTGATCTCAGACCCACTAAACACCTTCGGGATCAACTGGAGTGTCGGGCCTTGTCTAACCTCTTGCTCTTATGTGGTTGAACTGGCAAATCCCCATGGCCACATTCCAAAACCTTCACAGACACGTGTGGAGGAGAAGCAGAAGAGGTGGAACAACTCCATCACAATGCTCATGTTTTTGGAATAGGATTTATACATTTGCATGCTTTTGGCCATATAATGTACGTATGTATATTTGTATGTATGTATATTTGTCTGGTCAGGTGGAAACGTCTGATTTGCCCATCTGGGCAGCATGATGGTGCAGAGAGTAGTGTTGAGGCTCTAGGTTCTGCTTCTGCGCTTGGGTTAGCGTCTGTATAGAGTTTACAAATGCATTTACAATGGAGACGGAATACAACTGAGCAGCTGAAAATTAAGGGCCTTGCTTGAAGGCCAAACAGTGGCAGCTTGGTGGTGCTGGGATTTTTTGATCAGGATCTCAGCAGCCCAATCCATTAAAACCTTGAAAACAAATCTTGAAATTTGACATAAGACACAACAAAAGCTTGTTGAAAGACAATTTGGATACTAAGAGGATGTCATTTTTTTTTTTTCAGGCAATACTCTGACCTTCGATATAAAAAAATAAGTGCATCCGTATTTTAACGTTAGAAAAACACTCCGTGTCACTTATTTGCATATGATTTGCATACACTTACACTACCTTCTTCTCCTCCACCAAGCTCAGCCAGTTGGGAATGTCAAGAGGCCAAATTAACTATTTTTTTTCTCCCCCCCGTTCATTTGCATAAGAAGAGTTTTGCCGAGGTTGCTCCAATAGGTGACCTTAATTGCCTGCGTCCTTGCCAAGTTCTGATTGCAATTAATTTCATTAAGCATATTATCAATATAACCAGAAGAATACATTAGCATGCGTTTGGGAACAGGATGCGCAAGCTGTTCCTAATCAAGGAGCCTTTCGCGCACGTGGATGTCCTGTCACTCTTTTCATAAGGATGAAAAATTGGGCTTGGCTCTGATGGGTCTCGAGCTTATCAGCATGATCAATCTCACTCAGCAGTCCACGCAGTGACGCATATATTACATTAGGTTCAATATCAGAATACAGCTTTGATAAATAGCGGGATTTTAGCATTAGTTTATTGTCTTCTCCTCAAACACTGACAGCAGATCAAGTCAAAGAGACGTGTGCTTGGAGAAATGTTCGCATTTTAGCCCTATATGTCTTCATTAATACATCTTTTTATTCATATAGTGAACCTTGCAAACGACAAAGGATGGGGATATACAGTAGTCGGATTTTCAAGCCATTTTCCGTTCATTCTTCTTGTTAAAATCATCTTGCTAATATCCTTTAAAAAGGAGTTATACACTATATTCACTGAATTAACTAACAACCAATCTTTTTTTTTTTTTTACTTCTGGCTCAATACTCCATGTGTTAAATCTAGGAAAGTGATGAAAGGTGCTGATGAGGAATCTGTTCTTCTAAGAAGCCATCTTCATCACACCTTTCTTGTGTGGGAGCTAGGTCTAATTTGTGTATGTCTACTTTGTCACACTCTTACCAGGATTAAAACAGCATTTTCCCCTTATTCAGTATTCTTACAGGAAGTGTTCTCACCTCGAATCTTGCAAGCCTGATCTCTAGCAGCTGCAAAGAGTGTCTGGAACATTTGCTGCAAGCCTGCAAATGCAGCCAAGATCCGCCTACTTTTTTACAAAAATTGGCAATTTGCTTGACAAGGCAGATGTGCAACCACAGAGATTTTTCTGTACGATAATCTCATGTATGCACCACTAACTGCTTCCAGCAGCATTCTTTAAGAATGTTCGACAGGATATCCTAAAAAAAATTCAGTTTAGTGATCACATCATTTAGCATCTTAATATACCTGTATTGCAGCGGTACAGTTTGTTTTCTCGTAAAAAAATTTGCAAACTTCAAGATAATGATGGTTGTGTCCAAAAAAGTGAACATTGATAAAAGACTCTCTAACTTTCTATACATTTTTATTACAAGTAATGCAGAGTGTGTTAGAGAAGTGAAGAAAAGAGTGCAGGCAGGGTGGAGTGGGTGGAGAAGAGTGATAGCAGGAGTGATTTGTGATAGAAGAGTATCTGCGAGAGTAAAAGGGAAAGTTTATAGGACTGTGGTGAGACCTGCGATGTTGTATGGTTTAGAGACAGTGGCATTGAGTAAAAGACAGGAGGTGGAGCTGGAGGTAGCAGAGCTGAAGATGTTGAGGTTTTCATTGGGAGTGACGACGATGGACAGGATTAGAAATGAGTTTATTAGAGGGACAGCGTATGTAGGACGTTTTGGAGGGAGGCGAGATTGAGATAGTTTGGACATGTGCAGAGGAGGGACATGGGGTAAATCAATAGGAGAATGCTGAGGATGGAGCCACCAGGAAGGAGAAAAAGAGGAAGACCAAGGAGAATGTTTATGAAAGACATATACACCAAACTCTATTTTATAAACTTGAAAGTCAGATGTCTAATAATCACTTTTGTCCTATGATAAAACTACTATGGTGAATTTTCTATTGAAATTAAGCAAGGTTTCATTTTTTTTTTTTTTTTAAGAAGAAGTCTAAAAAAACTAAAGGAAATTTGGCATTCGGAACAAACATTTGAAAAATTCTTTCCAGCTTCATGACTCTCATTAGAGGTCAGTGAATAGCTGTATTTGGCATGAAAATCTATTGCATAATACATTGGATTTTCTCACTGTACTATGAGTTTACTGAACTAGAACTGTAATATATATGTATATGTAATATACATGTAATATAGTTAGATATTTAGTTAGATAAATAACTGCATTAGTTAAGTAAATTGCAGATTTATGTTTTCTATTTATTTATATATTTGATTTTCAATATTATGAAATCGTAAATGAGAGGAAGCATTGCAAATTTAATTTCATAAAAAAAAAATTGGTACAATGCAACATAAATTTTTTGTCCCTTTTCAAGTTTGGTTAAAATGTATGTCCTTTCATAGGAAAAAGTTTGGGCACCTCTGCTATATGATGATTAAAAATGAAAAAACGAATAAAACATCCCGACTTATTGAGGCATATAACCAAAATATATGCATTAATTAATTAAAGCATTCATTTCCTGAATTTTGTTTACATATTAAATGGCAGCGAGATGCTCATGTCCAGTGAAATGGGCAGTTTTTAGGTTTACATTCATGCATTTGGTACACCATTATGATTACAAAAAGATTTACAAGTAAGGCAGAATATAAGCCAAACAGAGTTTGCATTTTAATTAATCAGTTTATGACCTGCATTTACATTAGACCTTATAGGTCCCCTGGTGGTCTAGTGGGTAGGATGCGGCGCTCTCACCGCTGCTGCCCGGGTTCGATCAGGGAACCAACCCCAGCCACTCTTAGTGCCGGTCCCAAGCCTGGATAAATGGGGAGGGTTGCGTTAGGAAGGGCATCCAGTGTAAAAACATGTGCCAAATCAAACATGCGGATGATCCGGTGTCGCGCCTCCTAATGGAAGAAGCCGAAAGAAAGAGTTAAAAAAAAAACTCCACATCAAAAACACAGTGAATATGTTTATATTTAGTCCTAATTTACAGCAAAGTGTTTGTGTTACTGATGTTAGCGCAGTTACAGTGGCTTTTAATGAGATGACAGATTATGGATTCAGATTTTGTTCCATGGACCAAAGAAATAAAGATAGAAAAAAACAAGAGCTTCTTTTCTCACTCACCATTTCCCAGTTACGTTCACCAAAAGTCCCAAGTAGACAGCAAATGTACACAAAGTGACAGAATGCTGTGGGGTATACGAGTAAACGACGCGGTTGCTCTGAATTACGACTGTGGCGCGGTTCGGCTAGCTCGTGACCTCTGAGATGACGAGCACTAAGATGTTGAATGTTGAAGTTCTGGATGCTGATTTGTTTATGCAGAATATACAGATGACACGAGCTAGATGGACCAAAAAACTAAAATTATGTTGCTCTGTCACGGTGGGTTAAATCACACTGGCACCACTACATGTAATTGTATGGCATTTGGCAGATGCCCTTATGCAGAGTGATTTTATAGCTTTATAGTACTGAGCAGATAAGGGTTAAGGGTCTTGCTTATGGGCCCAAAAGTGGCAGCCTGTTCTTGCTGGGATTTGAAGTCCCACAACTTCTACCACAATATTTGAAGGTCATAAACTGAACATTGTTGCAAACATAGGATAATGTAATGTAAAAAAAATGAGAAAAAAATTAACTAAACAAATGAAAAAATCACACTTTAAGCCTATGGCCTCTTTTCCCAATGAATCAGTGTGTTATATTTTGTGCATGGGTCTCACAGTATATAATGGGTCTGTATATGTATATTTTATTTCACTGCACTGATGCTTTGTGATATGTTAGTGTCGACCACTGGGTAGCCTCGGGTGTTGGGAACCAGGCCGTCTGCACGCTCGTCTTGAGTACTACCCAAGCTGTCACAGCCCACAGGGATATGTGTGTGTGCATTAACTCCGTGTGACCAACTCTGTCATCCCAGGCCAGATTATACACACCATGTTAGACATGACAGCTGCCCTCCTTACAACATGTCCACTGTATATCAGGCTTTCTTTTCCTCCGCTAATGTGTGTTGCTTCTTTAATGTGTCTTCGGGACATGAAGGTTATTCAGAATAAACAGATAATACTAATAAAAAGTGCTAGAAAGTCTAACAGGGCTTTAACAGAGCTTCCGGATGAGAGTGGCATTATATAGATAGGCGTTGTGACTCCACAGAGAAGTGAGGAACATTAACAAAGAGGAAACTTTTAACATTGCATTTTCTTTGACAGAAATGCAAAGAGATCTAGATTTAGGGACTAATTATGAACCTAAATGATGTAGCTGAGGTTGAGGAACTGTCAGAGTTTGTCGAAAACAAATTCTGGGCTTAAATAAAGCTTTTGTTTTTAATAGTGAATTCAACAAGTTCGATTGTTCATCTTTAGTAACTGCCTGGGCAGGGTCATGGTGGTTTAAATTCAGCTTTTAGTACTGGTGTTTATAATTTGGGAAGTTAAATGTTAGGAAATAAATAGAGCAGGAACACACATCACATATTATCGAGATCAATTATGAGCTCGAGTGATGTAGCTGAGCTTGAGAAACTTTCTGTTTCTGAGGTAAAAATTTTATTAAATGGCTTTAAATCTGAGTATACATACAAGACAATGGTGCTTATTTCTGTTGTGGTTAATCAATGTTCATTGTCACATGCAATTTCTTAATATCCTCATTTTCATCCCCATGTTTCTGGCATGGTCCTGGAGATCCTGTCTGTTTTACCTCAATTTACCTGTTATACCAATTGTGTTTCTGTGTGTGGCTCAGAACAGTGGCTCCTTTAAAAGCTTTTCTGACTCACATTAGGGTAATCACCTACAGCTTCTCTGGAGCGAGGTTCACATCTCACATGCTTTTTTTTTGTGCCTTGTTTCTTGTTCCAAAGCTCCTCTAATTCCACTACTCAATCCCTGTTTGACTCTACGAGGTTATTAAGGTCAGGCATTGTGTCTGTATACGTATGTGTGTGAACAGCATGCTTTTAGAGCTTGTGGCCAGTAAGCTGGTACACAGGGGTTTTTCCCAGGCTCACCGTGTGCCAGGCCCTGTACCCTGTGGCCTCTGTGGCATCATGGGATGGTTTTTTTAATATATTTTTTGTACTACAAAACACTCATTGTTGAAGTGTGGCAAAGGGAACATGGCGGTAATGAGCACACGCCAGAAATAAAATCCAAAAGAAGGAATAAATAAAGGTTTTAGTCATTTTCTAATTTAGCACAGGCTGAAGTTCAAAGTGAAAAAATAAGAAGTCCCTGGCAAAAACCAAAGAAACACACAAGCAATAAATCCTTCGAGCAAAGATTCACCAGTGGTGGGTTACACAGCTGTATAGAAAACACTTTAAATGTCAGGATCTCAGACATCCTAACCTTGATTGCTATTTTTACCATTCTAATATCAAAAGTATTCACTCCCTGTAGCCATATTTGGTAGAACCATAGTTTGCTGGCTGTCCTCTGGGATATCTCACTTAGCAATGCCCATCTGCATCCTTACATATTTTCCAATTATTTTCATTGGAAAATTGCTTTCAGATTCACATTGATGAACAGCAATTTTCCGAGTCTTGCCACACATTCTCAATCAAAATGATGTGGCTTTGGATGGCATCAGAACTAATTTTGATGTTTCACAGCAAAGGTGGATATTTTGTGTAGATTTAAATAAAGACTATTTCTGTTTTCTATTTTAAAAACTGCAAACTGTGGGAACATTTCAGAGGGCAGAAGGAAGACATTGTTCTACTTATCTGAAGTTCAGAAGAGGAAAAAAAGACCTGCAGTAATACATATAACATTAGTGTGTTGTTTCTCTATGCAGGTCATTTTGATAGAATTTTGAAGATATATACAGTGAGGAAAAGAAGTATTTGGACACCCTGGTTTTTTGCAAGTTCTCCCACTTAGAAATCACGGAGGGGTCTGAAGTTGTCTTCGTGAGAGACATAATCTAAAAAAAAAAATCCAGTAAAAAACAATGTATGATTTTTTAAACTATTTATTACTATATATATTTTACAAGTCATTTTTCTAATGATAATAAGTACATGATAAAGTAAATAAAAAAATAAAAATAAAATGTGCAATAAATATATAGACAAAAATTCTCACACCAAAATTCTTATATTGTTAATTTTGTGTATATTGTTATTTAATAATATACTGTACCTATAATTGGGTAAATGTGTGGTGTACTATTTATTAATGAATTTAAGCATAAATCAAATCATTAGCTAGTTGCTGGGGTATAATAAAAACAAAAGAAGTGGAGGAGATTGTTGTTGTTAAGAAAATATCCAGTAATCCAATAAACTACTTGGATTTGTTAACAGAAAGAAGACTTCATGTCTAGTTGGATCTCAGCATCCTGTAGTGGATTATTTTCCTATAACAGCATGCCTAAATGTAATCTAAATAATCTATTATCTTGAACACCTGAGAGGATGCTAGACCTAATGAAAGAGAAAGCATGGCTAGCCCACTTGCCTCTGTGGTCACTGTGCCAACCTGATTTGCAGATTTGGCATGGGCTTCTCATAATTCTGCTGTTGCGTATGTGTGTGTGAGATAGATCTATACTGTATCTTGTTTCTGTCTGAATGGCCATGCATGCATGGCACGTGTGTGTGTGTTTGAGATGATGAGCTGGTCAGAATGCAGTAATGTCAGCCATGTGTGTGACCTCTTTGGCAGTGGACATCCCGTGGGTGGCTCCTGGCACTGAGCTGCTATTCAGGCTTCCAGGAAGAAAAAAAATCTATATATCGGACAGAAAAATAACGATGTGAAATGAGCAGTAACATTGAGTTTTTAGTTCCGGGTTCTCCCCTAGCCCACAGATGCTGGATTTCTTGGAATGCGCCTGTGCTGTGTTGAATATAAACACAGCGTCAAAGGACTCGTTGTAGCGAAGGCTTGCATGCTGGCAGTGCTTCTGCTGTGAGAAAACGGTCACTGGTGAACTTCATAACACTGAAACGTTTTTCCTTTACCGCTCGATTATTCATGCAACGTCACCCGACCTCCCTGTTGGACTGCAGATATGAATCTTCTTGCTGTTTATGCTGAGGTCATCACAGTTGCTTAGAACATGGTGTTAGCGCTAGGGGTTTGTTTTTTTTTTACTGCCCGCATGCATACATTTTGACCTCTGTATGGGCCAAGCTATAACAAAAAAAAGCCTGTGAATGCGCGGCTTTGCCGCTTCCCACCACAGCAGTGCTGGCACCCACATGAGGACACACTTGGTGCCCACCATGCAGGCACACTCAGCTCAGGCTGCTCTGTCCTTTTTAAAAAGTCGTTTGGGCCACGATCAGCTGTCTTAGGAGACTCTTAGCTCAATGTCAGGGAGTTTTTTTTTCCCCCCGAGCTTGTCGTGTGTATAAAAGTCGACACAGAGGCGGAAATGTAGCTGCCGACGTTCACAGAAACGAGTAAAAGGAGTTGAAGGAAATCTAATTAGGATCGTTTAATTGAATCCGTTTTCCCTCCAGTAATGTGGCTCCTGGGAGTATTGTGTGTTTTTCAGACTGTCAGAGTCACACCGCACAAGGCGATTTTATATTTGGGCTAGGATGCGTGTGCTCGTCGCAGACATCAAACGCGTTTTCCACTCTGGCACTAATGGCAGTCTATGACGCGTCAGCTCTTGGTTCAAAAAGCATTTCCATTCATTTCAGACTCTTTTATTCGGCCCCGATTCGGATCAGCAAGTTTATTTTCCCTTGTTTGTAATGACAAGTGATCTAGTATATCACGTGTTTCAATTTCCCAGTAGCTGCTTTCATTCTTGCTTGTTTTTGGAACTCCAAAAAAACGCTCTCAAGTGTGAAAGTGCTGAGCAGTAATCCGAAATTTGTCGTGATATGTTTTTCTTTAGTTTTGCACTGCATATCTGCTCAGTTTCTCTTTGAACATTGAGGGAAATTTAAGTCATGGTTTCTATCTGTATAGGTCACAAAAACTGTTTTAACTCTGAATGTAGATTTACATTTACTGCTGGATGATTGGGCAACTACTGCAGAAGTGATAAGTGAGACAGATAGGAAGGTGTGACATCTGGAAAGAGAAAGGAAGACAAAGAGAGGTGGTGGTGGAATGAGACAGTGCAGGAAAGCACAATGAGAAAGGCAAAAGTTGGTAAAACAGAATCTGAGAGAGATGAAAAAAGTAGGCAGGAGTACAAGGAGATGCGGCAGCAAGTAAAGACGGATGTGGCAAAAGCTAAGGAAAAGGCATATGAGGAGCTGTATGAGAAGTTGGACACTAAGGAAGGAGAAAAGGATTTGTACCGATTGGCCAGGCAGAGGAACCGAGCTGGGAAGGATGTGTTGCAAGTTAGAGCAGTAAAGGATGAAAATGGAAATGTGCTGACTAGTGAGGAGAGTGTGTTGAGAAGATGGAGGGAGTATTTTGAGCAGCTGATGAATGAAAAAAATGAGAAAGACAGAAGGTTGGAAGATAGTGGTGTGAAGATAGTGAAGCAGGAAGTGGATAGGATTAGTAAGGAGAATGTGAGTGCAGCGATTAAGAGAATGAAGAGTGGAAAGTCAGTTGGACCAGATGACATACCATTAGAAGAATGGAGATGTTTAGAAGAGATGGCAATGGAGAGATGGCAGTTTTTAATCAGATTGTTCAACACAAATCTGGAAGATTAGAGGATGCCTGAGGAATGGAGAAGGAGTGTTTTGGTACTGGTTTTTAAGAATAAGGGAGATGTGCAGACCTGCAGTAACTACAGGGGAATAAAGTTGATCAGCCACACCATGAAGTTATGGGAAAGAGTAGTGGAAGCCAGGCTGAGAGAAGAGGTGACCATCTGTGAGCAACAATATGGTATGAAGAAGGAAGAGCACTATAGACACAGTATGTGCTTTGAGAATGTTGATGGAGAAGTGGATTTAGTGGATTTAGAGAAATCATGTGACAGGGTGAAGAGAGAGGAGTTGTTGTATGACGAAGTCTGTTGTGGCAGAAAAGTATGTGAGGGACATGTATGAGGACAGTGTGACAGCAGTGAAGTGTGCAGTAGGAACGACACACTGAACTGCTTCAAGGATCAGCTCTGAGCCCTTTCCTGTTTGCAGTGGTGAGGGACAGGTTGGCAGATGAAGTCAGACAGGAGTCTCCATGGACTATAATGTTTGCGGATGATATTGTGATCTGTGGAGAGAATAGGGAGAAGGTTGAGAAGAGTCTGAAGAGGTGGAGTTACACACTGGAGAGAATCAGAATCAGAAAGAGTTTTATTGGCAAATTTGTTTGCACTTCCAAGGAATTTGTTTTGGTGACAGAAATGTCCAGTTGCACATGGAAATAAAAAAAAAGGAAAATACATAAAAAAAATGTAATGTTCGTTTTTTTTTTTTTTTTTTGTTTTTTTTTTTTTTTTTTTGTAAAGAAAAATAAATAAAATATTATTGCACATAAAATGTACAGAATTAGATTAATAACAGTAGTATTGCATGTATGTTTTATTTTATTGCACAATGGGGAAAGCGTTCATGTGGTCATGAGGTAGATTGCCTGATTGTCCAGATGCTGCAGGATAAAGTACAGTCCCATGTTCACTGCATCGTCCACAGACCTGCTTGCTCGGTTAACAGACTCTAGGGGGTCCAGCAAGGTGATGTCCCTCAAATAAGCCAAGTGATGTCCTTCAAATAAGCCAACACCAGTCTCTCACAGATGTGTAGGGCAATAGGTCTGTAGTCGTTAAATCTAGTAATTTTTGGTTTCGTTAGGATGGGAATGATGGTGAAATGTTTAAAGCAGGTAGGCACTTCACACAGTTCCAGTAATCTGTTAAAGATCTGTGAAAAGATGGACGCCCGCTGTTCAGCATAGGTTCTTAGACAGGTTGGTGAAACTCTGTGTGTTAGAGAAGTGAAGAAAAGAGTGCAGGCCGGGTGGAGTGGGTGGAGAAGAATGATAGCAGAACTGATTTGTGATAGACCGGTATCTGCAAGAGTGAAAGGGAAAGTTTATAGGATTGTGGTGAGACCTGCTATGTTGTATGGTTTGGACCTAAACTTGACTAAAACACAGGAGATGCAGCTGGAAGTAGCAGAGTTGGGAGTGACAAAGACCGGATTAGAAATTAGTTTATTAGAGGGACGGCGCATAGGAAGTTTTGGGGACAAAGTAAGATGCCTGATTGAGATGGTTTAGACATGTGCAGTGGAAAAACATGGGGTATATCAGTGGAAGAATGCTGAGGATGGAGCCACCAGCAAGGAGGAGAAGAGGAAGGCCAAGAAGGAGGTTTATGTATGTGGTGAGGGAAGATATGCAGGTGGTTGGTTTGAAAAAGGTAGATGTAGAGGACAGAGTAGTGTGGAGATGAATGATCCGCTGTGGCGACCCCTAATGGAAGCAGCTAAAAGAATAAGAAGTAGATTTACATTTACATTTATGGCATTTAGCAGATCCCCTTGTCCAGAGCGAAGTCTCTATCAATGAAAAAATCTAGCAAGCCTGGGGTGATTGTGGCAACAAAAAACTCCCTCAAATGGTACGATAAAGAAAACCTTTGGTGCAACCAGGCTCCAGGGAAAACCTTTATTTGGGTGACACCAAGAGTGTGATTATAAATCATAAAAAAATTACAAACACTGTAAAGTGAGAAATATCATGAAAATCAGAGTGTGTGATTGTGAGTAATGTCCTTTTTACAGTCCTATACAGTCAATTGGAGTTGTGGAACCAATTGAGCATCCTGAGCAGTGCTCGAATTAAGTGTTATGTCGAATTGAGTCTTATGTCTTAAGTCTTATAGGGGGTCCGCAGTTGTTGTCTAATTCTTATATATTTTACTAAAATAATCTTGTGGACTCCCCAAAGTCTATTTTTTACTTGTCATGGGGGGTCTAATGCCTTATGGGAGGTCCTGGATCCCCCCAGCCCCCCTCAATTACAGCACTGCTCCTGAGCAACTCATACATTTGCTCAACATCTGAAATCATTATATATTCCACACCAACTCCTCAATGCCAGAACATTTAACTGTTCAATGAATGGACAGCATAGTAGCAAGAAAAAACTTCCTGAGATGACATGAAGTCTCAAAAGAGATCTCTGACACCAAATAACATGATTAGAAATCATTGCAGGAGTAGAAGAGTGAAGACAATAGAGTGGACTGCTGGAATAGGGTTAAGCAGGAGAGGTAAGGTAGAAATCTATAGTGTACAGGGAAGCCTCCTGGTGTAAGGGTTCCCACATGCTATGATTTGATCGCTGTGAGTCATCGATTGTTCTGTGACTATGATTGGTTGCCATATGTCACTGTGTAAAATTTTTTTTACATTTTCAAGGGAAAGTTTGTTTTTTTGCAAAAGTCATTGTCCGGAAGTCACTGGAAGTCATGCCCACATTCAGTCTCCAGTGGTAACTGTTGTTCATATCACAGGAACTTGTCAGCATTTGATAAAACTTCCTAAAGATCCATAAAGCTGCTGAGCAAATCACGAACTTTGAGGATGGATTTGGGCTGTAATCCATATCAACAGTCTATTACAATGGCTCAGGACCTATTACTACACAGCCCAAATATATTTTTGTCCATGAATATGTAGTATATTATTCCCAATGGTCTATTCTCTACATTTCATAGCTTTTCTTTGTGTCTGTACACAAGTTTCTAGCTGATCAGATTTTTTGGAAAAAGACCAAAACTGTGAGCATTGCAGGCTTTTAGTTTAGTTTTTGTTTTTCACCATCAACACTTTGTTGCCTGAAGCTGTTGCTTCAACCAATCAGAATGCGATTTAACCAATCCGAGGCCCGCACACAGGCGTCAGAACACGGCATCAATTTCATGTCCTTTGATCAGATGATCAGAGAGCGCACTAGTCAGAGCTCACAAAAAACTTCTGTAGCAAACTGCACTTCACAATGGCCAACAGAGGAGAAGAAATCGAGTTGTCGCAGGTATTAAAAAAAGTTTGTTGACTAGTCATAGATTTATTTGGCTTTTTATTTGGCTTTTAGGACAATTGGTAGCTGTATACCGTCTCCAAATTACATTTCCTGATCTATTTTACGCTAATGTAGGACCGATTTCTTGAACAACACACTGATATAAATGAGCTTCACGTCCAGCTAAAATTTTTCCCAAAGCCGCACAGCTCAGAAGCTCCTTACAGTTGAATTCTGAAGGTAGTGGAAGGATGGCGTTAAGTGCACTCTTTACAAAAGTGCTGATCATAATGGAATTTGTATTGTCACTAATTTGATTGTGTTTTGAAGGACGACAATAACAAAAAAACATCTGCAGGAGCAATTGCTTCAGGAGCTGACATGTCAGCCCACAGTCTCAAAAAGAACAACCCAAGGCCTATATATTTGAGTACACTATATTGGCAAAAGTATTGGGACACACTTGTATAGAGTGTCTTTGCATGTGGTAGCATAAAATCTTCCGCTCACTTGAACTGAGACCCAAACCTGTGCCAGCATAAAAATGCCCATGTGCAAAAAGCAAACTTAATGAAGATATACTTTGCAGGGGTTGGAATGGAAGTTCTCCTTCCATAGAGCTCTGACCACAACCTGACTTTACTAACAACATTGTGTCTGAATAAACACAAATCTTCACAAGCACACTCCAAAATCTAGCAGAACATCTTCCGGGAAGAACGGAGGGAATTAGAAGAGCATATTGGGACTAAATGTGGAATGGGATGCTCAAAAAGCACATAAAGCACAAAAAGCATATATACCATGGTATTAAAGTATTATTGATATTGATACAGGGTTGGGCAGTAACGCAATTACTTTTGACAGTAACTAATACTGTAACACATTAATTTTTAAATAAAGTAACTCAGTTACCGTTACCGTTACCGTATGGTGTGTTGTCCGTTACTTTTTTAAATGAATAAATTTGGGCTGAAGTGTAGCCTACAGTCTAACCTGTTTACAGCAGAGACGCACTGTAGGATTGGTGGATGAACCACTGTAAACACGAAGAAGACGCGTTGTGGGCGTGTCTCCGTTTATTCAGGTCTGTGCGGCAGTAATGGCGAGTCGAGGCGAGAACAAGACGAGTTTCTCAAAGAGGAAATATGCTCATTATTTCACTTTAGTTGAGTATAAAGACAAAAACTTTTTAGTCAAATGTAAGCTGTGTCTTTCTGGTTCGAAGGTCGAAACTCCAATCTGTCCAACCTCCTCCAGGAACTCCATGCCTTGACGAAGCTAGAAGTGTTCTGTTGTACATTGTTGATAGTTTTCATACTTAAGCTATGAAAGGAACATTTTTAAGAGCTCAACACAACAGCTTTTATGATGCAGAAGCCACTTTAGTTTTTGATTGTGAATATATTATTCAGCTTGTTTTGTTCTTTATTTTTTAGAAATCCTTGTGAAATATTTAGTGTGCTGGTCTGACTTTAATAAAATAGTGTTAAAAAATAACTCTGTCTTTAAGTCAGTTTTGTGTTTGTAGACCATAACGCATAAAAGGGCATTAATGGGAACATTAAAAAACGTTCTTTAAAAAATTAACTAAAAAGTAACAGTAACACATTACTTTTTGGTGTAAATAATCAACAAAGTAACTGAGTTACTTTTTGAATGAAGTAACTGTAAGTAGTTACTATTTCTTAGTAACTAACACAACACTGGTCTTATATTATACAATATTACAATATTATTATTATTAGCTGCAGCAGTAGTATCAGAAGTAGTTACGTTACTAGTTTAGACAGCATGTGGTTAACAATCACTTGTATTACATATAATCTGTCCCATTTTCAAGTCCTCATATTCTTTAAAATAACTAGAAAAACATTATATGTAACAGCTTGTTAATGTTTGCTTTGATCAAAAAATCAAGCTTTGGCAAGTAACACACCCACGTCATCTCAGAAAGCACTGTTACTGACATGATTACGTGACTGACATCATATATGTTAAAGCAGGAAAAGCACCACATGTGCAGGACAGAGGTTTCTCCAGAACCAGGGTTGGAAACCCTGAGAATTGCATTGTAGCTTGTACTCTGACATCTTGATCCATTTTGAGCACCTGCTCCTCTTAATGTCTGTGCATGGCACTGCAAATAACTGATATGTCCCTAATGATGGGGGACATTTCTAGCTCACAAGGCTGCAGGATGTAGCCTCAAGGAGATGTCAAGTGGAGTACTGAGAAGTATCCATTTTCTGTAGCACTCTTCTAATACTGACAGTAAATGAAACGTGGCCTGCATTTGATTCCTCCCTACTTAAAGAAGAGCCGATCTCTGAACCTTTCCCTGCACCTGCAGATCTTTTTTTTATTATGTTCTGAGTGTGATAGATCCTCTGTGTAAAGCTGTAACTTTTTTTTTGCTATTGCCGAATATGAAGGATGGAGGGGTTTGTTTTCTTTCTTTCCTTTTAATGAACTTTAAGAAAGAAAAAGAGACCATTAGAAAAGAAATACATAGCAGTTAAATGACAAACCAATGTAGTCTTATGGAGCTGTAATTCTCACATGCAAGATGGATGCTGTTAATTGAATAAAATAAAAAAAAAGAAGAAGAAGAAGAAGCACTTTATTTATCTTTGGAGTTATTCTGAGTGATTGATAATGACCTGGTCTCTCTACTACAGTTTTTTTTTTTTATAACTGATATTCAAGTTAATTGAAGAGATGGAACCAAGCACACGTTTAATAAAAAAAAAAAAAAAAAAAAAAAAAAAAAACGAATTAGCTTGTAGCATGCAGCAGCTGAGAAAGTTCAGGATGCGCTAATCTTTTTGAAAGCTTGGTCTGCTATTAACCTGCATGACCCTGGCATGACCTTGACCTCATGCCACCTTACATGCTGCATATTTGCTTTTTTCATATTCGACAGTACCTTTATTTTATTGCTGATCAGCTTCTATATTCACTATGCCACAGACACGAATGCCTTCATATGGACTGGAGATGCTTTAATGTGCTCCGAGGTCTTAAATAGAGAGTAGTAGCGACGGGTTTGAATGAGCTCAGTGTATGTGTGTGTGCTTGCGGTGTGTTCATGTGTGTGTGTGTTGATTGACTGCTTCACTCCACAGCTCATGCACAAAAGCAGCCAGGAGGCTTTGTAGAGCAGTCGTGAGGCTCGGGCCTTTTAAAATTCGAGCTTTTCCCAGTGAAAAGGCACCTGAACTCACCCAAATTAGAGAGTCGCCCATCTTATAGAAAAGCCCTGTTTGTCTACGGCTGAATAGGACTCATCAGGAAGAGTCGGGGCTTGATTTAGAATAAAAAGACATTTCCCTGACGTTAGACTCGACTGGAGATACCGTCATTCTTTCTCTCGTTTTTCCTCTCTCCCTCCCTCTATCTTTTTTTTTTTACACTTTAATCGCACATTCTGATCATTTCCTTCTTTGTCTATACAACCTCTCAAGTATTGAAAAAATAGAGATAAAAAAAACAGGCTGCAATGCATTTTAATTAATTCTAATGAATATGCAAATTGACACGAATCCTCTGGATAATGTGGTCTTTTCAGATTTCGGATGTTTGGAAGGAGTACGAGTGGGGAAAAGGAGGGGAGCCATGGATGGAACACGTTTTTTTTTCCTCGGCAAACACAATCAGCACGGCATTCATCCGCAAGGCCATGTGTAGAAGCGAAATTCTTCACTTTCCCTCCACTTGTGAATACACGTGTTCAGGGATGGGCAGTATTTATGATATATGTAAATACGTATTTTGAATAAAAAAGATTTGGATTTGGATTGTGTCATTTGTATTGAGAGTATTGATGAAAATGGCTTTATATGTGGTATCAGAATTCTTACTTTGTAAGAAGTTCTACATGATGACATCATAAAAATGCAGCCTCTTATTGGTGCCTACTCGGTATTTTGCCCAGTCTTGTTGAGATCAGAAAGGAAAATGTATCTACATGGAAGAAGGTGGTGAAGGTAAGATACGTACAGGTTGCCATCTTTCAAATAGATGTCTAGGCATTGATAAATATTTGCTGATTACTGTACCCTTTACTAGGATCATGATTTTGCATACCATTGCATGAATGACTGCCTGATACACAATAAAACAAACTTTCTTTCGGCTTCTCCCATTAGGGGTGGCCACAGCGGACCATCCGCATGTTTGATTTGGCATGTTTTTACGCTGGATGCCCTTCCTAACGCAACCCTCCCTATTTATCCAGGCTTGGGACCGGCACTAAGGCTTGTGCAACCCTAATGGCTGGGGTTGGATCCATATATTGTTATATTTATGATTAGCCATCAAATAATTAATTAGTTAGAAACTAGTTGCAATAAAAACAGGTGCTATTAGTCGTCTTCTAATAAATGACCTGTTTGTTTGTATGTTAACTGGTTGCGTATGTCAGATTTATTGCGTGACACAGCCAGAGAAATGCTATTGCTATCATTGTTTACTTAATCAACTGAGTCGGTGTAATGGTGAATGAACAGATCAAATCGGCCAAATTTCATGCACCATTGTAAAGGTATTTTTCGGTATTGGTAAAATACAAAAATACAGTTGTTTATTGTGATAAATGTTGTGGCTGCTGTATTTTGTGGTATATTCTGATACACTTAAAGTTAAGGTATATTGTATGTGTATTTGTGTGTCTGTTTTTCAATCTTCAGTACAGTAAGGTGATGTATTTTTTAATAAAAACAGAAAGAAAGAAAAAAAAAACCCCAGAATCTAATGCCTGTTTGCAACAGTTATCTTTGCGCCATGTTTTTACGTTGCTGTTGGGAAATTCGGTGGCCAAAGACTCCTTTTTTTGTCTTTGAAAAGCCTAATTTGTGAGTGGCTTTAACAACGTCCTTGGTGCAAAAGTCCAGGTTCATGTGTTGCAAAGAAATTTAGAGCAGGGATTATATTTATTTTATTAACTCCCTCTTTCCCCCCCCTCCCTCTGTCTCTCGCCTGCACAGGATGCTCGAGGGCCTGAAATGTTTATTACTTGTGGAGATAAGCGAGGCTCAGAGGCAGCAGCAGAGAAATCTGTAGGGGGCGAGTGTTAATTTGACTTCAATAAAGGGGGGTTAATTATTTTGGTGCAGATGGGGACTTGAATTTTGCCAGACAGGTTTTGCATAAAAAAAGATGATTCGGGGCTCAATTAGGGAAGCAGTGTGCAACAAACTGAAATGATTTCGATGACTTTCGGATCCTAAACACGCTTTTGGAACGCTTTGATACTGAGGCGGGATTTCAGCTCTGCACATTCACAAGGGGTGTCGTGTATTCGAGTGGCATGTATCTTAAGCACAAAGTCTGTATTCTACAATAAATTTAAATAAAGAAAGATCAGGTTGACATTTGCATTTCAAACTCATCTACGTTACTACCCAATTTTGAAAGAGACATTTTGGAAAACATGATCGGCATCAGTCTTGGTCTCATCACCGGATCTCACATAAACCAAGGCTGAAATATCCATTCACACACATCTGTTCTGTTCAAGCAATTCTGGTATTTAAGTGGTTTCTAACTTTTGTCCTGTACCATGTGATGGTAGAAGGTATCTGATTACAACTGTGAAAAGTATGATCTTATCTTATCTTATCTTGATCTTATAAGGTCAAGGCAAACTTAGAAAGTAGTCTAAGGCTACATCTACACTAAACTTTTTTTTGGCTTCCCCCATCAGGGGTCGCCACAGCGGATCCTCCGCATGTTTGATTTGGCACATGTTTTTACGCTGGATGCCCTTCCTAACACAACCCTCCCCATTTATCCGGGCTTGGGACCAGCACTAAAAGTGGCTGGGGTTGGTTCCCTGACCAGGGGATCGAACCCGGGCCGCAGCGGGGAGAGCACCGCATCCTAACCACTAGACCACCAGGGAACTAAACTTTCTTTTATCTTCTCCCATTATGAGCAACATGTAAGACACTTTGACGAACATTTTAGCCTGGTGTTTATTTACTTTCCGGTTCTTTGAACGGGAATGACTTAAATGTATCATTGTTTTTGAAAACCTACATTCTCATAGTCCACACGTGAACGAGTGTTTTTGTTGATTGAAACGGCATGTATATGGACAAACATCTTGGGACACCTGGTTTTTCTGGCCATATTTGGTTCTTCCTCTTTTATCATAATATTGGAGGTGCACATTTGTTCAGGATGTTTTGGGTAGCATTACATTTTCCCCTTATTTGAACTAGGAGACCCAAACCTGTTCCAGCATGACAATGCATCTGTGCACAAAGCCAGGGACCTTTTTTCCCCCCGAATTTCTATCATCTTTTTGATCTAAATCAAAAAATTTGAGCAGGTGAGTGTTAAGTGTATTAAAGAGTCCGACGGTCTCTTTTGTAGTCCTGTATTTTTCTAATCAACAGCTCCTCTTTAATCACTGCCATATTTAATGTTATGTGCTAGAAATAAAATTGCACCATCTTCCCGACATTTGCAGCTTAGTTTGAGTCTTGGTGAAGTTTGGAGCTAACGTGGATGTGACGGCGTGACTCATACGCCGTGTCTGGCAATGCAGATTTGCTTTGCTGGATTGGCAGGAAAGTAGTCGGTAGCTTGAGTTTTCACAAGTGAGGTGTGAACACACTGGAGAAAAGGCAGCAGACGTGTGTGAGTGTGTGGAAACCATCACCGGAGGTTAGCAGAGTCTCATAGATTTATATTGTGTTTTCTTTCCTTTTTTTTTTTCCTCTCTGCCTGTTTGCACTCAACTCTCAACTTAACTTGAAGTACTTCCAGGGAAGTGCAGAGAATGATTTCGATCCCTTTGCCCTGTAAATAAAGCACTCAGTACATACTACTGTACAGCACTGTTTTTAAACCGGTTCTCTCAGGAGAGCTGATCTTTACACACTCATTAATCACACACGCAGGAGTTATTCTCCTCCCGGTTTCCGACCCTCCAACATTGACAAAATGTTTCTGGCCTTAATTAATGAGCACTGCTAATTGTTTCAGGACCAATCAACATATCATTTGCATAAGAACAAGAACAACATGATGGATTACGCTTGGAAGGTCCTCCATGCTCTGCGAATGTCCTGTTTTCAACGTTTCTTTACTGCACAGGGGTTGATTACATTTTTACGTGCAAATAATGGAGGCCGGCTTCGAGAGAATCTAAATTTATCAGTCGAATGCAAATATTGGCAACTCCACGCTTTCTGAATGGGGAAAATATGGAGAAAAATGATATGGTTGAAAATAAATATAAAAAATTGTTCATTTGGAACAGTTCGAATAAAAAAAGCATCAACATGCTATAACTTAATTTTGTGATCTTTTGTCAAGAATTGGCACCTAAAAAAATCATGTATTTTTCCTGTCTCTTGCATTTAAAGCAAAT
Source organism: Silurus asotus (assembly GCA_024362625.1). NCBI lineage: Eukaryota > Metazoa > Chordata > Actinopteri > Siluriformes > Siluridae > Silurus > Silurus asotus. The sequence goes on from MU551630.1 coordinate 1,285,839, forward strand.
GTGGTTTGTTAGTAAAACTAGTAACAGTTCAGTAACAAGCTTTTCAGAACACACAGATCACAATTAGGCTCTATTTGAATTAGGGATAAAAAACAATTACATTTCTTAGACCAGACAGATCATTATTATTTGTTGTAAACGCATTGAAATCTAAGCTGTAACATCAAATGTTATGGATTAAAAAGACGATGTACAACATCAACAACACATAAATCAATTGTAATTGATTCTAATTGATTGCAAATCAATTATTATCAATAAAACAGGACAGAAGTATAAATAAGGTGAGGTGATTTGCCCTGCAACTCTGATTCCTGAACATAACCATTCTCTATGTATTTTCATTCTCTACTAATGACCACTACACGTCCCCTGGTGGTCTAGTGGTTAGGCTGCGGTGCTCTCACCGCTGCGGCCCGGGGTCGATCCTCGGTCAGGGAACCAACCCCAGCCACTCTTAGTGCCGGTCCCAAGCCCGGATAAATGGGGATGGTTGCGTTAGGAAAGGCATCCAGTGTAAAAACATTTGCCAAATCAAACATGTGGATGATCTGCTGTGGCGACCCCTGACAGCAGAAGCCAAAAGAACTTTTTACTAATGAACAGTACACAGGTTCAAAGTTGGTCACACATGGACAGGAGGCGCTTTATTTTAAAATAAATCATATTATATAAGTATAGATTGACTTGTCACCTTAGGAATTGCATATTGTATTGTGTAAAAGGAAGAGTTTACACTCCTAATACAAATAATCAACCTTTTTGTTTTATAATTTTTTTTATTAAGTTTGCCAAAAATTGTCCACAGGATATCTGGTTAAAAAAAAATATAGTAAAGCTAATAAAGGTTTATTTTATAATTCAGAAATAATAGATTTTATTATTATGTGGACATGTTTATGGTTTACCACCATGTTGTTATTGTTTCCTCCTTTATTCAAGAATTCAGTCTACTTATCATCTCGATGCACAAAACCTTTACGATGCACAAAACCTGTGTGTGTGTGTGTGTGTGTGTGTGTGTGTGTGTGTGTGTGGTGTTCAGTTTGCTTTCCTTCATTCCCCATACAGCAATGCCTGAAGTGCCAGCTAGCACGCATTTGCAGCCTATTAAAACTTCCTGCGTGAAGCTTATAGTTCATCACTGCTCTTATCAGCTTTGTTGTGTGTCAGTAAAAGGTTTGAAGATGAGCTGGTCCAGGGTTAGCAGCTAATAAACGCTACAAAACCCTGCCAACTCTATGGTGGAATCTCCTTGTCCTGCCTACTGCTGCTGAAGCAGATAAGCATGCTGCCTATTTGCTCTTATTTCATCAGTGTCCTTTTGGATTTATGTCCCTAAAGTCTTTGTTCAAGGCTTAAACCAACACATAGTGTTTGCGCACTAATTAGAGCAGCACCCGAGAACTGAGATATGTATCCGAGACTAGGTTGGCTCTTTTTGTTGCCTTTATTTTTTACCTTTTGACAGGACAAGATTGTTTTTATCCAATAAAAAAACATTAATATTTTATTTTCATATTTGATATTCATAGGATGTTATGAACAGGTTGGGTAAATATGATAAGTTTAAACCTGTAAGTGGTCAAATTCCCATAGGTTTTGAAATAAGCTGGTTTGAAGAGCATTAGCTGAAAGTTGGAGGTATGAGGCTTAAACGTTTGTAGGGTTTCTAAAGGCATCATTAGCTGCTAATAGGTTTTGACTTTCCTCTCAAGCAGTCACTGCGCTGAAATAATAGATAAGCTCATTATTTTGAAATTATTCTCTACTTTCAAACAGTCTCCCCTCAGATTGTGAAACATGCTTTCGCGATATTGGAATGAGCTGAAGAATGAACTGTCATGGCCTGAGGAGCATGTATACGATCCGATTAATGTGGGATCGCTTTGTTCCTGTATTAAAAAAATCCATTTTTTTAAAGCATCAGTTCATTTACAGGGCCATTTAAACCTGCACATCTGCACATGCAGTTCACCCATCAGACAATCCCCTTGAATATAATCTGGAATTTTCACATTGATAGTTTAAGAAAAATAGTGTGGAAAAAAACACAAAACATACAGTTCTATGGGCCTGGTTGGTGAGAGAAGCCATGGAAAAAGTTCAGAATAGTCTGAGCTGAAAGTAAGGATATAATGACTAGCCACTATTTACAACCGTAGTGAACTGAAAAACAACTCAGAATGCGCAACATGGACGGGCAACAACAGCAAGACCATCAGCACATTTGTAATGCTAATGAAGATGTATCATTCAATATAAACACATTGAAAAATATTGGGTTTTACATTCATTCATGCTTGTTTTTGCTTCCTTGGCCCTGGATTTAAATTTGACACGTGCATGATTAAAGCTTCTGATAAAAAAAAAATAATCTATTTAGTTTTTTGTGTTTAGTGCTTTAAACAATGGACATTATCTCAAAGCAGATTAGCACAGATAATGTGGTAATAAGGAATTAATAATTTTGTTAAATAAGTTTATCCCTAATGAGCAAACCAGTGGCTACTGTGGCAAAGAATAACTCCTGAGAAGGCATTTGGAAGAATCCTTGAGAGGAACCACACTCAGGAAGGAACCCATCCTCATCTGAGTTTTCCCATTGAATCTACACTGTTCCATTTATTCATCATCCATCCATCCATCCATCCATCCATCCATCCATCCATCCATCCATCCATCTATCCATCCATCCATCCATCCATCTATCCATACATTCATCCATCCATCCATCCATCCATCCATCCATCTATCCATACATTCATCCATCCATTCATCCATCCATCCATCCATCCAAATCAAATCAAATCAAATTTTATTTGTCACATACACATACATACAGGGTACGACATGCAGTGAAATGCATGGATCCATCAATCCATCCATCCATCCATCCATCCATCCATTTATTCATCCATCCATCCATCCATCCATCCATCCATCCATCCATCCATCCATTTATCCATCCATCATATAGTCAGTGTATATGAATAACTCTTGAGATAGCATTTGGAAGAATCCTTGAGAGGAACCAGACTCAGGAAGGAACCATCCTCATCTGAGTTTTCCCATTGAATCTACACTGTTCCATTTATCCATCATCCATCCATCCATCCATCCATCCATCCATCCATCCATCCATCCATCCATCCATTCATTCATCCACCCATCCATCCATCCATCCATCCATCCACCCATCCATCCATCCATCCATCCATTCATTCATCCACCCATCCATCCATCCATCCATCCATTCATCCATCCATCCATCCATCCATCCATTCATCCATCCATCCATCCATCCATTCATCCATCCATCCATTCATCCATCCATCCATCCACACATTCATCCATCCATCCATTCATCCATCCCTCCATCCATCCATTCATCCATCCATCCATTCATCCATCCCTCCATCCATCCATTCATCCATCCATCCATTCATCCATCCCTCCATCCATCCATTCATCCATCCATCCATCCATCTATCTATCCATCCATCATATAGTCAGTGTATATGAATAACTCTTGAGATGGCATTTGGAAGAATCCTTGAGAGAAACCAGACTCAAGAAGGAACCCATCCTCGTCTGAGTTTTTCTATTCAATCTACACTGTTCCATCCATCCATTTATCCATCCATCCATCCATCCATCCATCCATCCATCCATCCATCCATCCATCCATCATATAGTCAGTGTATATAAACAAGCAGTATTTGGATTGCTACAGCAAATTATTTCAATGCCAAAGGCACTGTTGGTGGTATTAGCATTAAAATTTAGTATGAACATCTGTTTAAGTCAAATCTACAGATTGTAAAAGAGCTGGACAAGCTGAAGGACCAAAGTACCACTGCATTTAACTCTTTAGGTATTAATGAAGCAAGGGCTAAATTCCACTGCATCGCTATCAGCAGGTGCTTAGACGGCACTGTAGATTTCATCGAATTTGTAGCATTATGAGGATGTTTAAATGCTCAGAAAGAAACTCAGAAAACACAGAATTTCATTACAAATACATTTTGAAGATCATCATAAATATTAAAAACTAGCAAGTCATTCTTTGTGGATTTTTCTGTTTTTGTAGAATAAATCACAAATTGATGGAATTGGAAGGTGAGTAAATATACTATCTGCATTTATGCCTTTTATTTGTGTACAAACAAGATAAGATTTATTTATGGAAATAAGACATATATATGTATATATATAAATCTATCACATAAAAATATAAATAACTAGTAGTCATTGTGTGATCAAATTCACACTCTGAGGCACCGAGAGCAAGAGTATGCAGAGAGATCAAACACACTTATTCCTTTTTAACTGTGCATGTGAATAAAACATCTGCCAAGCCTCACACCCTCTCTTCACCTCATGCTAATCAGCTTTCTGTCCTATTAATCCAAATCTCCACGGAGTGTGGGAGTGTGTGTGCCCCCGTTCTGAGGAGCAGTGAAGGTGAAAGAGTCAGCCTCTGAGAGTGAGCTGACTGGAACATAGTTCTCTATCAGCTTGAGTTTAGCAGATGAGATGTTTTTGAGACTAAACTTGTGTGTGTGTGTGTGTGTGTGTGTGTGTGTGTGTGTGTGTGTGTGTGTGTGTGTGTGCATGTTGGTGGGTGGTATCTTGGTGCAGATCAAATGCCCCCCACAAGGATAGGAATATTTAAGAGTTTTAGCTGTTAGAGGAGGTTTGATGGATATACATAATGGAAACTAGAGCTTTTTTAAAATAATAAAAAGTTTTAGTGTAGCATGCCATTAATAGTAGCATTGATATTTATGGCAATACTTCTTTCTTCGTCTACATGACAATGTGTTGATGCAGAGTAATTCTTTATAACAGTACTATAACTGGGCGATATCATCTGGCCCAATGGATCACCCAAATTTTTATTTTTCGATAAATCAGCAGGTCCTAAATAGTTCCTCTTATACCACAGCACTTTGCCAACCCAACCCCCCAAAAAATGTCCATGCCATATGCTTTAGAAATGTATGGTTATGTTCAATGTAACTTGTTTAAAAAACTAGTCCCTGATATCACTTATACTATAGCAGCTATAAAGAGGTCTATGCTAAGTAGTCTTTCTTTCTTTCTTTCTTTCTTTCTTTCTTTCTTTCTTTCTTTCTTTCTTTCTTTCTTTCTTTCTTTCTTTTTTCTTACTTTCTTTCTTACTTACTTACTTACACTAAAAACTCTAAATTTCCTCACACCTCAACTATTGCCTTCATTTGAATCCACTTTATTGGCCCTTCAACCACACAATTCCCAGTAAAAAGTCTTAGAGGGAAACTGTTACCAAACGAAAGTAAGTGTATAAATATATTGTGCATCTGCTGACCAATCAGAATTGAGAATTCAAAAGCTTTGTGGGATAAAGTGTAACACTGGTGTTTCATTGGTCTTTATAGTGTCAATACTGAGCCACTGGACTTTGGCCAGAAGGTTCCATCAATTCAAATCCATAGATAAGAAACACAGGCTTTTCAACTCTGCCTTTTCCTTTAGTGAAGAAAGCATCACATAAATCATCCTGGTCAGTACATGAACTCTGGCTCAATTAATCAAACCGTCAGCAGATGGAAAGTCCGGGCAGATTGTAGGCGATGTCAGCACATGAGACTGATATAACTGTAGCTCTTTTTCAGCATACATATGTGTGTGTGTGTAGGCCAGCTGGAGGAAAGCATATCTACATGCTCTATTTCTTGAGCACACATGGTGCATGTGTGTATGTAGGGGTGGGGTGTGTACAGAGTGTGTATCGGACTCCTTTGATAACGGTTTGTTTGAGACCACCCACTCATGGTGGTAGGTAATGCCATGCCACCGCTGATAGATGGATTGTTTTCTAGAAGCTTTTTTCCATCCTTATCACATTCATTTCTATCAGTCACAACTGGAAATGGAATTTGGTTTAGGTTTGTAAAGTACAAAATCGAGTTGAGATGAGGATCATTTTATTTTAAGGACAATGTCGATGAATATATGAACAAATTAAGTGTGTCCTTTGAAATATTTAGGTGTATTTATGTTGAGGCTGTGATACAGAAAAATGTTTTATGTAATTATGTAATAAAAATTCATAAGGGGTTCTTTTATTTCATTTATGATTTTTTTTTATTAATGAAACATTAATAACAGGTGTCAGTCATCATAATGATTTCATTACGTCCATCTAATATCAATTTCACATGGCCACCTATGACATGTCATGACAATGTAGGGTGACTCATATTTTTAAATAAACTCTAAGATACCTAGAAAGGCATCATCATATTGTAATGTAATTAAACCCTGAAACTTTCAGGACACAACCTCGAATCGACACAAGGCTTTCTCAAAACTTGAGAGAAAATCTAAATGTTCTGGTTTTTTTTTTTATGTATTTGTTTTATAATATAATATTATAAATATCTATTGAGATTTTAAACTATAGTCAATTTTAATCCAGCTGGGTAAAAAATAAGACTACATATACTGTACACATACTGTATATAATAGCCTCTTTTTTGCACTATCCATAACCATTGTGCTTATTGTATATAATCCCTTTTCCGTGTACTGTTTTTTTTTATACTCATATTATTCATATCATATTATTAATGAATTTATCATTACTCATTACATATATCATAGCCTTACAAACTCGTACATATATAAACATTCTACACTGCTACCAATGTACTTCTGGTTAGATGCGAACTGTATTTTATTCCCTTGTACCGTAATATGACAATAAAGTTGAATCTCATCGCATCAAATCAAATTTAATTTAATCTAATCACATTATGCACAACATTTTGTGAATAACTGACCATAAGATTCTTATGTATTTTGGAAACATTAAAATCGTCTCCAGGTTACGAAAGTAACCCTAGTTCCTGAGGGAATGACACAGCGTCTCATTCCCGAATGGGGAACGTCTCTAGGTTACGAATGTAACTGTAGTTCCCCAAGGGAACGAGAGACGCTGTGTTGTAACGCTTTGGGAACGACCCTGCGTTACGACGCAGCTCAAGTTCCTGAATGGGGAACCACATTTTGTCCTCATTTGTTTTTATAACAACCTTCAAACTTGTGGGAGGTTGTTCCACTGATGGGTGCTTGTGCAGATTTGTGCTCATTCAGTCACTAGTATTGATGGAAGGTGAGGAGGCCTGGCGTGTAGTCAGCATTCCAATTGATCCCAGATGTGTTCAATCGGGTTGAGGTCAAAGATCTATAGCAGGCCACTCAAAATCTTCCACTCCAAACCATGTAAAGCATATCTTCACAGAGACACTGTCATGGTGGAACATGTTTGGGTGTCAGTTCGCGCAAAGAGGAAAATAATTCTACCGTATGCAAAGAGATCCTGTACAACTCTGTGCCTCCTGTTGTGTGGTAACACTTCTATATGGCAGATGTTTCAATAGTGTCTATTTGCACTAATCAGCCATAACATCTAAACTACTCATAGGTGAAGCCAATAACATTGATTATCTTGATTAGATGGCACTAAAATAGTGGGATATATTAGATAGTAAGTGGAGATTCAGCTCTTGAAGTTTACATTTACATTTATGGCATTTGGCAGATGCCCTTATCCAGAGCGACTTACAACTGAGCAGGTGGGGTTTAAGAACCTTGTTGAAGGGCCCAGCAGTGGCAGCTTGGTGGTGGTGGGATTTAAACCTGTGACCTTCTGATCCAAAGTTTAATGCCTTAACCACTGAGCTTTTGCCTCCTTTTAATGTGTTAGAAGCATGAAAAATGTGCAAGCATAAGGTTTTGAACCTGACTTTGTCAAAGGTCAATTTGTGATGGTTAGACAACTGGGACAGATAAACTGCAGCGTTTGTATGGTGTTCCAGGAATCTAGTGGATGATACCCACCAAAAGTGGTTCATTAAAGGACAACTGGTGAACTAATAACCGGGCACTCAATGTTTCCATAGAAGGGCTCCTGTAGCACAAATAATAAAAGTGGCTTCTTTCAGAAGAGTAATTCATCCTGTCAAAATGCAAAAAAAGTGGTCCAGGAACGTTTGAGGAACATGTCAAAGAGGTCACAGTGTTGATTTGACCTCCAAAGAAAGCCATTAGGTTGTAATACATGACTTAAATCTGGATTAAGCTTGTTTAAAACATCTATCATGCAAAATGATGAAATGAAATGATACTACAGAAATAACTTCCAGCTTGTTTTAAACCTGTAACTTAGTGAAATAAAAGTGTTTGCTAATCTGATCAAAATTGATTCTGGTTGTTATCACATTTGTCCTCCATGTCTCATTTACACCTACGCCTGTCATCCGGATCCTCATCGACTTTTTACCCGACCTGTATCCACATTGTTAATTGTTTCTCAGAACTGAGATGAACATGGTGTATATTAAGCAATTTAAAATATCAGTCAAAAATAAGTTGAATCACAGGTAAGTTTTTTCTTTAAGCAGCGGAAAAACAAGACGTAGTGATTAACGACATGAAGCTGTAAGGTTTGGTTGAAGGCACGTTTTGAGTGCTAGTACTCATTACAGCCGGTCACACGTGATTTACAAATGCTCCAGAAATAACGCCAGCAATTAAGAGCTACCTACACCTCCTACACACAGCACCCGACTTGCTCTCCTCACTCACTCATAGGAGTCATAGGTAACCATGGAAAAACATTTCTCTCTTCCACACATGCACACAAATACTGGTCTCCAGAATAGGTAACACTAATGATCCTCTGGGAATAAAATCTGTTTGTTTGTAGGCTACAACCTTAATAAGATTTTTTACATTTAAATAACTATGCTTTAAAGAGGTGCAAATCAAGTACATGGTTTGGAAGGTAGTGGAATGGATTTGGATTTGTGTGTGTGTGTATGTGTGCGTGTAGAGTGGAATGAGCTCATATTGTCCAGCAGGGAGTTGGCTGATTTGGGGTGGTTGGTTGTGTGATTTGAATAATTTAGCACTTGTAGGATTTGGTGAGTGAACAACATCCACTGATATCATAGAACACCGCTGTGCTCTCATCTGGGCTGGTAGTGTGTATGCCTGTGCCAAAAACCGTGCCAAAACACACACACACACACACACACACACACACACACACACACACACACACACACACACACACACACACACAGAGAATACAGGTCCTGCGGCCTTCTGTCTGCTTATCTGGAGACTCAATCTCTCAGTCCTGCTGCTACCCAGGGCACTTAGTGCCACATCCTTTCTCGAAGCGTGTATCTCTCACTCATTTTCTCTCCCTCAGATCCTGTTCAGCCCATCTGATTGGCTCTGTGTTTGGTTCTAAAAAGCTGGCAAAAACCCCTTTGTGCCCGCTGGCAAACAAATCCAGTCATTGGAAATTTTACCAAACTGTTACACCATGAAGGAGAGAAAATAACAGGCGGAGAGGAAGAGAATGTGTTGGGAAAAAAAAAAAGAAGACACCCCTTCCTCCGTTCCCCTCAAAAAAAAAAAAACATTTCTTTTAATTATTTTCAGTTTCGGCCTTCCTCCGTTCCCCTCAAAAAAAAAAAACATTTCTTTTAATTATTTTCAGTTTCGGGACTCTGAGGCAAACGTTGCTTTAATTTGTGGTGTTTATGTTTGTCAGAGCCATATATTTGTAATTGATTCTAATCTTCACAGCTTGGCCTGACTAGCCAGCAGCTGCCAAACACAGGCTAAGCTGTTCAAACCTGTTCAAATGTTAAGACCTTATGACCAAACTGATCGATAGTTTTTGAGATTTGAGAATTCAGAAACATTACTTTTCCCTTTTCATTCACTTTCATTTCCTTTCTAACTACACAAACTCTGTTTTGGGAGCTGCTCAGATGGCTAACATGAGCTAAACTGACATGACCATAGAGCTGATTTTTTTTTACTGCATCCATAAATGCCTCAAATATTCATTGGTAACATCAGTGAGCAAGTTAGCATGAGCTAATCTGACAGGTTTCTGACAGGATTTAAAGAAGAAAAGTATTCATAAATGTTTCAAATCTTCACTGCTACTTTCCGAATGACACTTAGCATAAACTAAGCCGGCAGATTTTCTAAGAGGGTTTTTAATCCGAGCAGCTAAAATCTTTGTATTCCTTCATCTAAAAAGGCACATGCTGCACTTCTGATAGCAGCCTGCTACCTTCTTCATGTAGCCCATATTCATAAATCATCATAACTGTGTGTATGATATGTTGTCAGTTATGGTTTTATGGGTTATGTTCTCGAGCATTTTGTGCAACTTTATGAGGAACTTAAAAAAGTGCATTTCCTCTTTGCTGAGATTGAGACTATGCATTAAGAAAAAAAGAAATTAAAAGAAAGTAAAGAGGGATGGAAACTGGCATTTGGAATAAATGACATAGCAACTTTTGTGTTCCAGTCTCACCATGTCTGTGCATGTTTGGCTGGTATGCTTATCGATAATGTCCTCTTGTTGCTCCTCTTCGGAATATTCATGACAGTAGGTGACAACAGACAATAATTCACAAATTTCTTTGCCAATGATTTGGAAAAATTTTCTTCGCCTTTCTTTTGGTTTCTCCCTTATTGGCTTCCTTTCCTTAACTCTTGGATTCAGGACTTGTTTGCTAAAAGCTTTGTGGCACGTTTTTTTCCCCCCAGACTGTTTTATGGGTTATTCCTCGAAATGTAGTCTATAAAACGTTTATAGGCTTTCTATGCAAAACCAAGTTGGTGTGCTAACAGAGGCTCTAGACAAGGTCATGGAAACGACCTGCTTTTCCAAAATAATGACATCAGAAGAGCTTCATTTTTGGCAACCATATTAGATTATGATCTTATGACATTATTCCTATTGCGTCATCTATGAGAGCTTGGGAAATAATGCCTTCAGAACCCTAATATTTTCTCTTCTTGTAAGCTATTGATAGATATTAGTTTCTAGCCTCACATCTAATAATGAGCAGTTCAGTAATAACCATGCATCACATGGCAAAACTCCAAAAGCAGAACTAAATTATACTTTAATGGAATTTATTTTTGAATTCTCCAACATCTCCTAGTTATGGCCTCAGACTGCATGTCATCATCCCTGTTTAGGGGCAAGACCTCACCTTTCTTAGCCAAGCCACTCATCCTGAAGAGCACATCTGAATAATGCAGTGGGAGTCAGAGGGCCAGAGAAGATTGATATAATTGATGTGGATGAAAATGATTGAATCCACTCGTGGCATGAAGAGTGTGCTCACAGCAGGGGGTTTCGTATGACCCCAGCTGACCTTCAAAGTCGTCACCCCTCTCTTGTAATCCCTCTTGTCATTTTATTCACAAAGATGGAGTGATGATGAAATACTTTTAATAGGTCGCAGTGTCACCTGGTCTTTTTGTCTATGTGTGTGCATGCCGGCTGCATTTTCTCACAAAAGACCTGGGTGTAATGAAGGCTAATGAATGGCTTTGGCCGTTACTGAATGAGAGGTCAAGTTATTTTCTATGAGAATCTTTTCAGTGGTGATTACATCCTGGAGTATTCTAAAAAAAACATTGCTTAAACACTAGAATATCAAAATAGTACCATTGCGTAGCTGTGCGTTTTGTTTAATGACAGAAATATATATTTATTAGACCTAAAACTCTTTTTTATGGATAATTTCATATTTGCAGCATAAAATATTTAAACAGGTTAGTTGACATGCTTTGGGTTAATAGTTCTTTTTCACTGCATGTGAATGTTAAGGTAGCTATTAAGGTGGAAATGTGGTAGCTCAGTGGTTAAGAATTCTCGATTACTGATTGGTCAGGGTTCAAACCACAGCACCACTGCCACAGCCCTTAAGCAAGCCCTTAACCCTCTCTGCTCCAGGAGTGCTGTCTCACGGCTGAACCTACGCTCTGACCCCAGCTTCCAAACAGCCTGGAATAAGTCTGATGTCCCTAGAATAATGGCCCAACAGTCTAAAGTTCTATGAAGTTACTGAGCACCTCAAGAACTTGGAGGATGGATTTGGACTGTAATTAATACTAACAGAACCACAGGTTGAATGAACAGTTTTAGGAATTTAAGTGCCTATCACTGTACACCTCAACAATGATGGACCTGTGGACATTTGCACTGCCAATCAGATGAGATGGGTTATGTATTGTTTCTTTGTCATCCTTGTCTCAGGGAGTTTTCCTTGGCACAGGCTTGCTCATAAGAGATAGACGTACAATTCTAAGGAACAAACCTATAGGCACTAAACTTATACACTCTTTTATACAACTTTGTAACTGTTTAATTTCTGTAAAGCTCCTATGAGAAAATGTCCACTGTTAAGTACAAATAAAAATGAACAAAAAACTGTGAAGAAAGAATTTTAATGTGCATTAATGTACCTGTGATAAATAAAGACTCTTACTCTAAATATTAGTTTAGAAAATATACACTTAACAGAAAGCCATTTGATTAGATTATGAAGTTAATGAAGAGTCCTAATTGTACTTCTTGCTGCAACACATTTTCAAGAAAGTAAGGATCACACACACACTGACATACCTTTAAATGCTTTGCCCTGTATTTTATTCTCTTAATTAGCAATTTCCTGTTAGAAGCAGCATCAGGTAATAAGGGTCTGTTTGGGTCAACTCTCTAATCATAGACACATTTTTTAAATGACAGTTCCTTTGGCAGCTTTTTATTTATTCAGACAGTTGAGCATTCCATCTCCCTTTGACTCATCCGCATCACATGTTCACATTTGACTCGACATCAGATTGCTTTTATTTTCTTTCTTTTCTAATTCCACTTCATCTCGTCTACCTGCATACCTTATTAATGTGTTTTTTATTTTGTTTTATCAAAGGTCTTTGAGATTAATATAGTTTAATTGGGGTCTTTTTCTTATTGAGCAGGAGTTGAAAAAATAAGTAAATGAGACTGGTTTTATGTTAGGATGTAGTAATAAATTGGGAACATATGACATTTCGGTCATTATCAGTAAAATTAGAGTACAAAGTCACAAAAGTAAACAGACATTCAAATTTTTTTTAATTTTACCAAAAAACAAACAATTCAAAAAACAAAAAAAAAATGGTGGGTTGGCAGTTATATATAGTTGATATAATCATTTTCAGGATCTTCCAGGCTCGCGATGTATATTCAGGGTTGTGTGGCGCGTGCTTCCGGGTCGGCGGCCATCATTCCGTTTTTCCCACTTCACTGGTTATTTAAGGAAAACAAAGACATTTAATCGCGGCCAGATTATCCCACCAGTTTGCTTCCCCCTGAGAATACCCTTGCCACCATGCCTGTTCCTGGTCCTGACCCTTACCCTGTCCGGAACCCCTGCTCTGTTCTGCCTCTGCTCTGGTTTAAAATCTAGATTGATTTTAATTTTCTGTTTTTGCTCTACCCTGTATTGCCCGGTTGGCCGTGCCTGATATTAGGACTGCTTGTGGATTTCTGATTTTGGTTTTCTCTGAATTGCTCTGCCAGTCTGCTCTGACCATATAACTGCTTAATTATAACCCTGTCGCATCCTGCATTTGGGTCCTTCCACTCAGTCTCACCGTTCCTGACAGAATAATCTGTCCCTGCATCGTGTTTCCTGACAGTCTTACATATATGGCATTTGACTCACCCCATGGGTGGTTTGTAACACCTGGATCACACCTGCCCCAATGTCACGAAGATGGGTACTGACCTTAGGCCTGACCTGAAAGGTTGTCAAACGATGACAACACTTAAACAGCTGGGAGGAGTGTTGTTCCTCTTGTAAATTCTAAAGAAAGTACATGGTAAAATGTGGAAAAAGTACATGATGATGCACAGGTGGCAGAAGCACAGACTTCCTGGAGTTCTACATATCTAAATAAGGAATAGAAAGAGGAGATTTGACTTGTGGAATGGCACATCACAGCAGGCACTAAGTGTCCAGCCTGTCAGTGGGCTAACCTTGACCCTGCTTTGAGTTGCCTTGTATGACCCTCCTAGTCGATTAGCAGATGGTCTGAGGACTACATACAGTATATATCTATATTACAGCTTTAATACTTCAAGCTGAATTTACAAACTACACATAGCATTTCTACATTATATGTTTACAGATAGATAATTAGGTTTATAGATGTATTCAAAGCAAAATTTACAAATTTAGGCCACACATTTCAGATGTATTGTTGCAAGGGTTGTTCAAATTTTGTATTTTCAATATGAGTAGCAATTGATATATAAATGTTAGCAATTATAGACAGGAAACAGAGCCAGCCTGCAATTATTTCAATTCAAATTATTTTTATTTGTATATCGCTTTTAACAATTGTCTTAAAGCAGCTTTACACAGATAATGTGGTACTAAAGAATGAATAGGATGTTCTTTATGTGTAAGTTTGTCCCGTGTGTTAGGTGGTGACTGTGGCAAGGAAACACTCCCCGAGATGGCATGAGAGGAACCAGACTCAAGAGGAAACCTTATTCTCATCTGAATGGCACCAAAGGTCCATTTATTACAGCTAAGCAATGCTGAGGTGTGCAGTGATGTTGATCAGATGCAAAATGTAGTCCTGAGTCAGTGTAGCCGACTATTGACATTAACTACATTCCAAATCCAAATTCTTAAAGCTCCTGTTCTTACCCTGTAATTTCAGAGATCCCCAGGGTGTTGATGAGAAAAATACACAGCTGCACAGAGTGGCCTCCAATTGAAGAGAACGAGAACACCATCCAGAGGCAGATCCGAGGAGAGGAGACGAGAGGGGCAGTAACAGTGGTCACTGGAACCTCAGGAGCATGTTAAAATCAGCCAAAAGAGAGAGAGAAAGAGAGAGAGAGATTTGAGATTTCAAAGGATACTTTATTAAAAACCTTTCTCAGGTACAGTCAACGGAAAAACCCAAAAAAAACAGCACATTGTGTGATGTGTGTATATGATCACTGCAGCACTTTTAGTTTCTGTAGATTACTTTTCCATTAAGCGTACACAGTTTTATAGTTTCATGTTGGGGTTGGGGGTTAGGCATTAATAAGTGTTTCACTTCAGCCTAAACCCCTTCAGTCATTGCTGTATTATAATTATAAAGATTCTGTTTATGTTTATGTATGTTATGTTTGAATGACTGAAGAAAAATAAACTAACTAACTAACTAACTAACTATGTTGTCCCAGGTTTAGCAGTGGACTACTGTGGCTTGAACCTCCAAGTGCAGGTGTCATAATCATGTCCGGGAAGGCGTCAGTAGCATCAGGTACTGTATCACCCAGACTGTATTCCTTTAGTAGCTCTTTCTCTTTTGGGTTTAGAGATTCAGCCAGTTTGTTAAGGAATTTTCGTGTATACCGTAGCAATCTGATTCCCAAGTGTGATGAAACAGTCTCTGCATCTTAAATGCATAAGATATATCATGTCTTGCTAAAGATAAAACATTATCCCTGCTGTGGCCCATGTATACTGCCTGATCTTAGTATTCATGTTCCCCCAAATGTCACACAAATCAAAAGTTCTGTTTAGCTGTACTAATTTTTATTTGAGAGGCAATATGTCGTTCTATATGATTTATCTAGTTTATAAGTTTCACTACAATTTAAAATCTCCACCTAGAAACAAATAAAACCTTGTGAATTAATGTTTTTTAAAGTAGTGCTGATTTTGTCTAGAAAGAGGATTATTTCTGCCCCCTTTGTAGGTGCGTAAACATTTAAAAAATGTATATCTGATTTTTCAAATTTCGCTTTTACTCTTAAAAGGTGCCCTTAAACAATTTTTTTCCATTTCGTAAGAGTTTGGTAGAAAGTTTTTTGAAAAAAGTATTGCTACTCCTCCACTAGTAGAGGACATGTGGCTTAAAATGATTTGTCCATTCCATTCCCCTTTCCAATCCACTTCATTTTTAAGATCACTGTGTGATTCCTGAATAAACATCAATCTGTTTCTGCTTTAGAAACTCAAACAAAACCTTTTTTTTACAATCTCTAGCACCATTAAGATTGAGGGTTTCCATTTTTAGATCCTTTATATTTAATATAAGTTTTTTTTTAAACCATAAACTGCGTTTTATTCTTTAACATTTGTCTTTTGAGTTTACTTACAATTTTTCTGAGCCGGTAAACTTCCTTATCTGAAAAGGCGCCTTCTTTCATTACTGTTTTCCCATCATTTATAAAGCTCATGCCATCAGAGAACTAATCTTCCACCAATCTTGCAAAAGAGTTGTTTTCTTTTGGTGGGGACTTTGAAAACTGGTTTTGTCTTTGGATTGGTCTCGTAGTTGTCATCTTTTTTCTCAATGTTCATTGCAACATCTGTAGGTACAGAAATGTCTTTTGCAGTTGCAGTTTGCAAATGCAGGTTCTTCTACTGTGGGTTTAGCTGCAGGGTCAGCGGTTGCTGAAGTGCTGCTCACACCAGCATCGGCTGCAGCCCCGGGGGCTTCGCTTGTCTCAGTTTCATAGCCAGGCGATGCGGCAGGGGTGGACCCTTCCTCAGCGCCAACAGACTCTCCCGGGGTGCGAGCACCTGTGGTGTCAGACTACTGTAAAACTACTTCCATCTTATCTGAGTTGAGCAGAAGGAAGTTATCATCCACTGTCTAATGTCTTTTACACACTCCTCAACATTTTTAAGCTGATCTCTCTCATCTGGCTTTGCTGAAATATACAGCTGTGTATCATCAACATAGCAATGGAAGCAAATACAATGCTTATGTATAATTCCACCCAGAGGCAACATATAGAAAGAGAAAAGCAGTGGGCCTAAAACAGATCCTTGCAGAACACCGATCAGTCAAATAAGACCTAAGCCAGGAAAGAGCTGTTCCCTTTATTCCAACAATATTATCTAGTCTAGCAAGGAGGATAGTATGATCAATGGTGTCAAAAGATGCACTAAGGTCAAGCAAAACAAGGACGCACAACCCTGATCAGAGGCCAATAACAGGTCATTTACCACTTTATCTAGTGCCGTCTCTGTGCTATGATGAGGCCCAAAATCTTGACTAATACATTTTAGAAATTCCATTCCTAAGTAGATGTGAGCATAACTGCTGTGCTCCAACCTTTTCTAAAATCTTTCAGATGAAAGGGAGATTTGAGACCGGCCTGTAGTTGGACAGCTGACAAGGGTCAAGGTCAAGTTTCGTAATTAGGGGGTTAATAACTGCCAGTGTAAAGGATGTGGGTAAATAAATAGTGCTCATGGAAGAGTTTATTTTATTTATTCGAACAGGTTTATATACTTCTGGAATTATTTGTTTGAAGAAACTTGAAGGGCAAGGGATCGAGAATACAAGTGGATGATTTTGATGAGGAAACAAATGAAATGAAGTCATTCTTTTGAATAGAAGTAAAACTTCGTAATTAATTGTCTGTTATAATTACAGTGCTATCTACAGGGTTATTTATAAAATAGAGTGAATTTATATTATTCGTCTGGATTTTTTTGACTGATGTTTTCAACTTTATTATTAAAATTTTTTTAAATCATTATTATATATTGATGGTGTGCATGTTAGTGCAGTGCTTTTATTAACTGAACATTTTTACCATTGTGCTTAATAAAAATAAAAAAATAGGATAATGCTTGTTATTTTCTATGAGGGTGGAGAAATATGCTTCTCTAGCAGCCCTAAGAGCTTTTCTATAACCCAGGAGGCTCTCCTTCCATGCTATTTGAAATACTGTCAATTTAGTTTGCCATTTACGTTCTAATTTCTCAGTTGTCTGATTTAAGGTGCACATATGATCATTATACCACAGGTTCTTGTTTTTTCTCCCTGATCATTTTGGTTTGAAGGGGAGCTTCATCATCTAGAGTGTAATGGAACGTTGATTCTAGACATTCAATGGCCAAAAAATTAATGTCAACAATAAATTAAGTCATTGCAAGTACTGACTTGATATTGATTTGTTACCTGATAGTGATCACCTGTTTAGTGTTAGTTTTTAAATAGTTTGTTGATCAAACTTTTACAGATTCATCACAAAGTCATAACAAGAAATGTATGTCCAAGCCATGTTTTTTAGGTCTTCTATGTTTCTGAATGACCCATGTTTATACATACAGTATTATGGACACTAACTATGATCTTTGAAATAAATATCGTGCTAAAAATCCATACTTGTCATGCCTCACAGACTGTGCTCAACAGCTTTACATGTGTACAGTATGCAGTCACTAGTGACGATAACAGTTTGCACTGTTTCCTAACTGTATGAAATGTCCACTTAATAGTTGCTCTTTACATACGACAGAACCAGAAATGTGACACATTTGCCTCCATAACAGATTTGCTAAGAAAAAGGCCTGATTGTGTCGGGAGCGGAATCGTAGATAAGGCTTAGACGTCAGTTTTCCGGCTGGTCAGTTTGTGCTTTGAGAGGAATTCATTTGGGATGCAGCTGCTTATGCGCTGCTTTTCAAAGTAGTGCTTTGTTGAAGGAAGTCAAGGCTCATGCGAGGGCAGTGGCATTAACAGCAGGCCTTTAAGGTTACAGATTGATGAAAAGCTAACCCATAATGGTATGACTGTTTTGCATAATGTATGCTCAAAACTTGGTCTAAAAGGTGAAAGTCAATAAAAGTCAATGGGTATAATATTCCTGGCATCAAACTATCTCTGTATTTGAAATAACATGATATCCACTATTTCCTATACACTGTTAGCTTATATAGGGGACAGCATTCATTATTTAACCATGAATTTCTTTGCTGATATATAATAATACATTTAATCACATTATATAGGACTGCTGACAGGTTTGTCCAGTTAATAATAATATCAACTTGTTTTATTCAGTATTCCCAGTTTTAAAGATAACATCCCCATGGTTTGAAAGATAAGCAGACCAAGCACTCATCTACCACACTTTGTTCAGATCAAGATGCTGTGTCCTCTCGGCACAGGGTCCCCAGTCCATATCCAGGTTTTTAAATAGATAGTGGTTTATATATATTTATTTATATTGTCTTTGAGTATATTTACACCCTGTTTTAGTTTGAGGTATTGTCATTATCAGACAGTGACACAGAACTCAATACTGTTCTTCACTCATGCAGATACTGAGCAACCAAAGGTCAGGATTAAGAAGAACTGAGACAAAGCTATGCACTCTATTCAATAATAAATTCTCAGTGCATGCATTGAACGCAGCTCTGAACAAGATTAGAGTGTATTGCATACTATGCATCTATAGGAGCTTGATTGAAATTTGTGTTTAACTGACCCTCAATGTTTAATTTGCCCTTAGGAGTTTGATCTATTCGTCTAAATTGATTTACACACACCCTGGAATACAATCTATAAATTATGTCTTACACCTTCAACTGCTATTTTATCAGTTATTTAACATAAAATACACTATATGAACTAACCCATGTTAAATTATTGGACACTTTTTTGCCCAAACTACTAAGTGAAGCCACACAATTGTATAGGATGTCTTGGATGTTTATTATTTCCTTTAATTGAACTAGAAGAACCAAACCTGTTCCAGCAGGACAATGCCCCTTTCAAAAAGCCAGCTCCATGAACATATGGTTAACATGGGTTGGAGTAGAAGATCTTGAGTGGCCTTCTGTAGCGCTCTAACCTCAACCCTGTTTAACATTTTTGGAAAGAATTGGAACATTGAGTGCACTCCAGGCCTCCTCACCCAACACCAGTACCTGCCTTTACTTATTGCCTTTACTTATGAGCACAAATCTCCACATATCTGGAACATAAGAGTAGAGTGGAGGTAATTATTAAAGGAATTTAAAACTAAAGGTAGAATAAAATGCTTAAAAAGCACATACAAATCTTGTTTGTGGTCAAGTGTCCACAAAACACTTATCTATAGTGTATATTTTACTCAGTAACAGCTATAAATGCATCACTAACTCTAGAGAAATGCTGCGATTAAACAGTTATTTAAGTATAGAAGAATGTCTCAAGGCCTAGAGGTCTTCAACAGTCATTAGATCTACGGTCCGATCATTTACACAGAGCCGTTACAAGACATTTCACTTACATTACCTCACTATTCTATTTAACAGTCTGTCAAGCATTATGTCCCAGGATGCTCTGCTCTCGTTTCTTCATTCTGCTCTCACATTTTGTTTTGACACTTTGTTCAGACTTTATCTGAATTTAGGGCGTGTGTGTATGTGTTGGGGCTGGGGGGGTTTAGGTGTATTGGGGGCAAGGCGAAACAAACTGGCAGGTTTTGACAGCACTGTGTTACAGGTTGTGCTCATTTCCCCCTCACAAAGCCTCTTAGTGTGTCTCTGCTAATCCCAATGTGTGCGTGTGTGTGTGTGTGTGTGTGTGTGTGTATGTGTGTCTGGTGAGCCTGATGTTTGTGCTAAGAATAAATTAACACAGATTTTGCCTCCCTGACCCAGTGAACTTCAGTACTAAACTGTCCATGAGGCTTAGCGTCACTCACTTGTGGCGTTTTCGTTTGAAACCTACACGCAACACACACACTAACACACACACACACACACACACACACACACACACACACACACACACACACACACACACACACACAAACACACACGGTTGATGTTGCTGAGTAAGTTAAGTCACGTTTATAGCTTGCTGTTTTCGAGATCATATTTAGTTTGTATAAGTTTTATTCTATTTCTACTAATAAATGTGTCTCTATAGAAAGTAATCAGTGATGGTGTGATATGATGTGGAGAGTTTCATGTTTCCACCCCATAATAACATCTTCTTGTTAAAAAGAATGAAATATTAGAACGAGTGCATTTATATACATCTGTGATTTGTCTTTTGCAACAAGAAATACTCCCCCAGCTGCTGTTATGGAAAAGTGCTCACCATCAGATTTGAGAATCCAGCATCTGTAAAAATCCATTACAGAATGTGTTTCTGATCTAATTTTATACAAAAATTCTCTCTGGTCAATTCATGAAGTGGTTCTAACATTTCTCATGCTGTCATTCTTATAAAAATCCAATTAAACCGTGTCTCTTATAGGAATTTGGTTTTAAAGTGTGTTGGCCTGCTGTTGATATGGGTTGCCAGATCATTGTGCCAAAAACCCAGCATAAACTCAAAAACCTGGCTCTCTTAAAATCATGACTAACCCTGGCAAATAGACTACGGTTGTATTTACAACGTGAAATCATAAGAGCATGCACCAACCACAGATTAAAAATCAACCCTCACCACGAGGCCTTGCACATCGCCACTCTTAAACATGCTCTAGTCCGACTTTTATGATTTGTTCCCAACTTTGTTGCTACCGCTATCCTTCACAGTCCATTACGTCATTTTTCTGCGAAAATCTCAGACTCATGCATGAAGCTGTAGTCCTACTTGTTCTCTTCGGTTGTCCTATGTCTCTCGCTCACCCACACACTTCACGCACACGTTTTTAGAAAGCAAAACAGCCCAGTATATGAATCAAATGTGGCACCCTGTAATCCTGAGGCGAATAGGTTTAAAAATCCTCTGAGAAATGCAGGCGTTCTTTTCGCAGGAGCCAGATGGCTGTGGGAGCTGCAGCACTGTATCACTGACATGGCAGAACAAAAAAAAAAGAAAAGAAAAAAGCTTTGACACACACTTCCTTTATTTCACTTAGGATATTTATTTTCCATATTCCCAATTGACCTATTTCTTACTGATGCTATTAGTCATATCAACTTTAATCCACTCGCTATTACATTTATGGTGCTGTTGATGTATTAAGACATGGAATTGAACTAGCGTTATGTTACGCAACATGCCTTAATTCAGTTTCATCACAAGTTTAGCTTTTTTTTTTATTAAAGTGTAGCTCGTGGGTGTTTGACTCTTTCCTACTTCCTTCCTGTGTTTGGAGCTTGTTTTATCTTTCTGTCCATGTCTTCTGTGTGAATGTGTGTGTGTGTGTGTGTATGAATAAAATTGTGTTTATGTAAATGCTGCGTCACTACGATCAGTGCCGTGTAGCTGCATCACAATTCAGAATGTCGAAGCTGACGTCAGACCGTGGCCTTCCTGCTCCTTGTTTTCGAGTTAGTGGGCGTCAGAGCAGGGAAATCAGGCAGAAAGACATCCATTTATACGTCTGAGAGTCTCACATGACGTCTATCGGGGGAGATTTTTAGAACAAAAATAATACAAATCATAGAACACAAAGTCTTCATTTGGTTACCTTTAAAAAAAAAAAACCATGGAGAACTTTCTTCAGGGCTTTGCTCGCTCTGTTCTGAGGGAATGCAGTCATCAGCAGCTGCCTCTGCATTTTCCATCTGCTTCAGTACTGGCACATTTCATTTCGCCTTGTGCTAACAGAGCGGCTTTTCTCAGGCACGGGCTGTTCGTAAACAGCTGTGAGAACTAGCAGGTTTTGGATTAAATCAGTTGCATCAGACTTTTTTTATTAAGGGGAATCGTTCTAATCCGCTCTCCAATTGTTTTCTCGGAATCAAATCTTTCTTTGATATGAGTGACACAACAATTAGGAAATGTATTGAAGCAAAGCAGGGCAATGTTTAAAGAGCATAATCCCCCCTTTTAAGCGTCGCAATCATAGCTCGGAGCTTTCCGATATAACTTTTGGGGCTGGCTGTTGCTCAGGATTTTCCTCCTTCTTTTTCATAATACTGTGTTTTATGGCTTTCTGATGTGTGTGCTACATTCTTAGCACAGTCTGCAACTGTTAGGACGTTCCCAGTGAGCCTGTTGAGTTGAAAACTTTTCCACAAATCAGCAAATAAATCCAAGGGTTGAGGTCACATGCAAACATGGTTGTCATAATTTTCAAAATTCGAATTTCCTAGGTATAAATAAATAGCATCAAGGTGAGATTATCCACTGAATCACTGGTGAGATTTGGGTCCAAGCCACCAATCAGGGGTCACCTGTCATATATTAATGACCAACTTAGGACAATTAGGGCCGACTTTAAATTAGATAAAGACAGCCCAGGACATCTCTTCAAACGGCTGTTGCGTCATAGCACAGCCTAACACATTTAAAGGTCTTTATCCACCCTATTCGTATTCCCTTCTTCAGGAATCGAAGGTTCAGTGGTTAAGAAATTGGACTTCTGATTAAATGTCAGTGCAAATCCCTGGCATCACGAAGCTACCATTTTTAGCCCATATCCGTCAACTGCTCAGCTGTATAAATTAGATAATTATAAGTCAGAACATCTAGAAATTGGCATAAATGAAATTAATAAAATGAAATACATGAACTGATATTTTCCGATGACTGACTAGTGTCACTGTGATTGACAGATGAGAGAGGGCATGACATCCCTTCCACCCAGAAAGCATGTGGAGCTTGCACATTTGAAATCATGATGTCTTTTTTGGAGATGATCAAAGATGGCAAATGGCATTGTATTTATAGGAAACTATAGGTTTGCTGAATGATTCTTAAACTTTATATAGTGTGACTCTTCTAAACCTGTCACCCTGAATGATCCAGGTCTGTCTCTCTCCTTGTGACTAGATTTCCAGAGACTAACAGAATAATAATAACAATAAAAAAAACAATAATAATAGGAATCCTACAATGCTTTCCAATTATAAAAATAGGAAATATGAAAAATAAAAAGAAATAAAATAAAATAAACATTACAGTCACATGACAAAAAAATAAATAAAAAAATCCCCTAAAACACTAAAAGATTTAGCCTGTTTAATCTCAATCGGGAGGAAATTCTAAAATTTTAGTGCATGGGAGCTAAAAACCCCAATCAACCATCAGAACTTAAACTTATAAGTGAAACAACTAGAAAAACAAAGCCAAACAAAGCAATCTAACAAGGAGCCAATGCAATGACTCCAAAATCAGAGTATGTTCACCAGACCTGGTTTATGGCAGCTGAATTTTGGACAACCTGGTATTTATTGAAAGTAGATTTTGAAACCTTAACAAGCAAAGAATTACAGTAGTCAATGCGAGAAAAAACTCGCATCTAAAAAGAGGCTCCTTTTAAAGGTCTTTCTCAAACAATGGAATTATTGATTGTACTTTAGATGACATCAGTAGCCAATTACTAATATCTCGTCTAAATTTTTATCTAGTTTTTTGGTTTTGCTACAATACATTCTAAAAAGATCAGAAGAGTTCACTTAGTGACAGAGACAAAGATTTTTCATAGGGGTGACCAGGCAGGGTCCAGCAGCAAAAAATATTATTATGAAAACAAACATTACACTTGTCCAACATTAAAATACTTTCAAAAAGTATTGTAGGTGCCCATGATGTATAATGTGCAATTGCTATATTCTTTTAATTTCCATTCAAATTGATATGAAATTCACATAATATTTATAGTCATAATTTCCTCATCCTCATGTTGGTCAAAACTATTTGATCAAATAAAACTGATAAAATTTTATCTTTGAAAATAGAATTTATATCTTTAAATGCTGAAAAAACAATTATGTAGGTTACTAAACTAAATTTTATTTCAAATGCAAACAATAAAACTTTCAGCAAACATAGTACACTAACTACATGACACTGGTACTACATGGCACTAGAATTACTAGTACAAACAACATACATTAGTTGGATTTCTGGGTTATTGTGGTTTAAAGAAGTTCACAAATTCAACAAGGTTCAGAGACTTGGCTCACCTGGACTGTACACGTATGACACCTAGATTACTCAAGTCAAGTCAAGTTTATCTGATAGCACTTTTCACAACAGACATTGTCTCAAAGCAGCTTTACAGAAATCAACAGTCAAGGTGAATGGTGTGTATTTATCCCTGATGAGCAGTCATGGTGACTGTGGCAAGGAAAAACTCCCTCAGATGTTATGAGGAAGAAACCTTGAGAGGAACCAGACTCAAAAGGGGAACCCATCCTCATTTGGGTGACTTTAAGAGTTTGATCATAAATCTTTCAACAATACAGAACACTGGAGAGTGAGAACTAACATGAGTACTAGAGTATAAGATTATAAAGAAATGTTCTTTCTACAGTCTTTGGTATAAAAGTAGGAGCTACTGAGCTCAACATTTGTGATCATCACAGATCCAGCATCAGCTTACTCAATCTGCACTCCTCATCTCCCACTTTTTATGAATGCTGGAAAACCACATCCAAACATTATCGTATAGACATGATCGAGGTTCTCCTTGATCACTATTTGAGAAATTATTTTAGTCATTAATAAAAATGCAATTACTAGCTTCACCCCTGAGTTCACTGTACATACTGTACATCAGTGTTTACCACAGAGTGGAGATACATCAGTGCTGCTGTGTGTCCTTTAACCAGCATTTCATTATATAACGACTGTATGATTTCCCAGTGAGAAGTTCATGTACAATGAAGCATCATTAAAACATGGGTAATGAATCTAGTCATATTTTCTTTGGGAATTTTTGGGTGTTTTACATTGAAATTGTAAAGACATACTCTGGTTTATTTCATTACTGTGTAGTTACTGGACCAAACCTTTGGCTATAGAAAAAACAAACAATCAATGATGCACTTCATGTTTTTTCTCTCTCTCTATATATATATATACACACACATTTCTGAGATTTAATATTCAAAAATGTAACCAAAAGGGGTCTTTTAGAAATGACTCATTACAATGTTTCAGTATGATATGAGTCTACAAATAGCTGTTGTGGGCGTTCTTCCTTCGAAGTCCCCTGGGTTGGCTTCATCACCACAAAATGGACTGCACAGAGGAACAAGGAAATGGTGAACAGAGACCAGGCCACAGGGAGTAAACAGGAGGCCAGTAATGTGTTCACACTGGGAAATGGAGTGCCCTGGTGTGTAATTAATAACCAGTTGATTAACCTGAACTGCTGAAAGATGAAATGTGGGACTCTGGATGCTTCTTGTGTTGGTGGCCACAGGCTGTTTTACACAGTAGAAAAGGTGGGGGTTATCAACAGATACTGTGGTTTGAATTATTTTATTTTTTTTATGACTGATGGAATTTTTAATGTCAAAATGATGCATGTGGGCTTCTCAGATTGAAATCCCCCAAGAAGAATGACTAAAAATATCCACAAATGACTTACTTTGGATTTATGTTTAATGTCATCTAATGGCAAAAATCTTTAGGTTCAAAAGCAGTTCATGTGTTTTGTGGATGCTGGAAGATTAAATAACAGCTAAGATATTTTTGGACACTC
Organism: Silurus asotus; assembly: GCA_024362625.1. NCBI lineage: Eukaryota > Metazoa > Chordata > Actinopteri > Siluriformes > Siluridae > Silurus > Silurus asotus. Next base: position 1,311,901 of record MU551630.1, read on the forward strand.
AATGCCTACACTATGATTGATATCAGAGGTCTGCAGAGGAGCCGAAATCCTGTTACTTGAGGTAAAAATACTGTTACTTGAAGACCAATAACTCAAATAAGGTAGCCATCAAAAATAAACGTACAAATTACCCTATCCAAAATGCATTTCTCATCAAACCTTTACATTTTAAACTCTCAGAACACACAGTTGGGCAGAATACAAAATATAAAATGTCTCCACTATGTACTATATGGACAAAAGTGTTGACATTTTCACACATATTTGGTCCTTCCCCAAACTCTTTACCACAACGTTGCAGGTGCACAATTGTATAGAATACCTTTGGCTGTTTTCAATTTCCCCTTTACTTGAACTAGCAGAAGATATGGTTGACATGGGTTGACGTGGAAGAGATTATGTGACCTGCTATAGTGCTCTGAACACCTTTAGGATTACCTGAAATACTGACTGCACATCAGACCTTCTCACCCTACATCAGTACCAGATTTTCCAACATACTCCAGGCTAAATCTCCATAGCCACACACCAAAATTCAGTTAAACATCTTCCCAGAGAACTAAAAGTTATAGTAACAGCAAATGGGAGCTAAATCTAGAATTAAATGCTCAAAAAGCATGAAACTTGGACATGTGGCCACAAACATTTGTCCATACAGTGTATTTGCTTAGAACATAAAATATACCATATGTTTGAGCTTGTAAATGTACTTCATGCTTAATAGAATGCCAATTGTAACTGTTCAGCATAAAACATGTCTACTGAAGACTTTACAGTAGACTGCATGGTATGCTATTCACTGTGTATACATTCTTGTGTCTGGTTTTCCAGGACAGGCTGTAGATCCACACTGACCCAAACCAGGATAAAGTGATTACTGCAGATGAACTAAGTGCAAAGTATTCTCCATTATTAATCCATTTTTCCACAACACCAATGAAGAAACTGGGATACAACTAGGATACTGGCAAAACTGGAAAGATCTGGTTTTGGGGAAAGGTAAAAAAAATGAGAAACATTTGTAGACTTCCAGTGACTCAGCTGTTTGGCCAGCCAGGGCAGAGACAGAAGAGTATTGTTTCATGTCTTCCTTGTGTTTCATTAAGTAATGGACAAGATTATGACTCAAATGGCTTGTGGAACAGTGCTGATTTTCACCTTTATCATTAGGAAATCTGTGCATTTTTGGCTTTGCATCAGAATTATATCGTTTTTTTTGTACCCCTACACATTTAGCTACACTGTCATGGTGTAGCTAGACATACAGGAAAACAATGCTAGCTGCATTTCTCTACATACATAAGCTTACATATATTCATGATTAGCTAATGTAGCTCTGAATGACATCAGTCTTTCCTTCCACTAAAAAAGCAGTTACACTCTTTCGGACACTGCTATGGCTGGCTGTGGCATTTTTGGGATTTGAACTCAAAGTGTTTGGAAAAATTTGAATTATAACTCAATTGGAAGAAAACTGCTGAGCAGAAGAACTAAACTTGACCCCAAAACCCCAATTTTGTGAATTTGGTTTATTCATTCTTAATGGCTGTTGTTTCCTTACTGCATGACCATTTCTGGACTTTGATGAAAAAAACTCTTTAGGCAAAGTGTTTGTGTTGTTTAAACCATTAAATGACAATGCTGCATGCCATTGCTATTGATCATTTTAATACATTTTAGAGTGATTACCCTTCGGTTAGGATTGAAAAACTCTGTATAGTTTGGGAGTGGTTGAGTTCTGTTTCTGGTATTTGCGTGGTTTTGGACTGGTTATAAGTGACCATTAAACAGCTGTTGCTATTCAGGCCAGACAAGCAGTCAAACAGAGAGCAAATAAACACAGAGCAGCAGTAGGAGCAGTGAAAGAGGCAGTGATGTGGCTAAGAGAGGAGCTGGCTTTAGTGTTTTTTAGTTTATTTAACCAAGTTAAAATGAGAAAACATAAAGAAGAAGATAGCAGGACTGAGTTTTCCCTCAATCGAAATTGCATTCATGAAATAAATTCTTGCCACTGCCTCCATGACCCTGATCAAACAAGCAAACAAAGGATCTGGGAATGAAATCACATGTGATATTTGGTTTAATCACAGATAAAAGTAATACAAAAAATGCATCTATCCATTATGGCCTTGTGTTTGGATGTGGTTCAAAATAGAATCAGATTTATAAAAACGTTTATGGAATATTTCAATGTGTGATTTCAAAAATGTGGTGTTGTTATTAGATGTCCCACTGATATCACATTAACAAATATGCATGTAAAGTCAAAATGAACATAAAATACATTTTAAGCAAAGATCCTTTCTATAATCTTATGTACACTATATGGACAAAATTGTGGACACCTGACCATAAGATTAACATCTGCATTTTGGGCATCACATTGATTTTGCAGTATATTTGTGGAGATTTGTGCTCATTTAGTTACAAAGCCATTAATAAAGTTAGATACCGATATAGGGTGAGGAGGCCTGGGGTGCAGTCAGCGTTCATCCCATAGGGTTGAGATTGGATCTTTATAGCGGACCACTCAAGATCTTTTACTCCAATCCATGTAAACCATATATTCATAGAGCTGGCTTTGTGCAAAGACATCCTATATAATTGTATGCCTCCAGTTTTGTGGTAACAGATTGGGGAAGCACCACATATGGCTCAAAAAGTCAGGTGTCCCAATATACTTATTTCTAAGACTATATATCACAAAGTTTATAATATTCGAAAGGTTTTTTTCATTGTTGATGCAACATTGATGGCTGAGCTTTACATGTAGAACCCTGTTATCAATGTAATAGACTTAATATAAATCATTAATGATTAAAATATATATATATATATATAATTCAGCATTAACAAATCATTTGTATAAAGATGTTTGAGATAAGTGAACACATTTATGAATGAATACATGTATAAATATTTTTTTTATTGTTTTTTTTTTTTTTTTTTTTTTTTTTTTTTTTTTTTTTTTAGGATTTAATTTCATGGCAGCCATTGAATTCTCTTCCCTCAAATTTATAAGTCAACCTATTACTTAAACAATGCAAATGCATTGTGTGCCTGTGCGTGCCTGGGTGCATGTGTGTGTGTGTGTGTCGAGAAAGATTTGGGTTATGGGATATCCCAGAGGCTGATTGTGTGTGTTTGTCTAGTAAAAAATTCCCCCGTGGTTTCATCTGCAGTTCTTTGAACTGTGCATTGCTTCTTTATCCCTCCACACACTACTTTGAAGCCTGTGAAGTGTTTGTTTGTGGAGAAACATGTGCAAGCACTTGCCGAACAGCCGCCTGCCTCCAGAAACAAGAAGATCAGGGATAATTTTTTTTTAAACAAGCAGCAGCAGTTGTAGAACTTTCTATAGTATCTCATTGTGTTTTCATTAAGATGGAAATGCACTGTAAGAATCTCCATGTGCACTTCATCAGCTTCAGAAGGCATGCAGGTTTTTCTCAGGGCTGTATGAGAGTGAGGTCTGTTTTTTTGAGAAGATAAGCTTGTGCCATTCCAGTGCCTTATATGGAAAGGTAATTTTTTTTTATAATAATTACTGACTAATGCTAAATTATAGAAAAATAGATTTAAAAAAAATTATTCAAAAGTGATAGAATACTAATATCTAATAACACAAGATGGTCTCATGCATGCATGCTGTTCATACTGAAAGAAAGACAGCCATACAGTGTTACACACATTCCCCAATTTTATAAATACATACCTTTTGTTATAGTGCAATTCATAGTATGTTCATTGGAAAAAATATATTCTTGGACCCAGTGGCAGGCCATGCATTTGGTACCTGGGGTTAAAGTGAGGACTTACCTGACTTAATCCACCTCTTAATACCACCACTATCACATCACAATTATAGAAACGGTCAATTCAATACAAAAACGCAATATAACAACGTGTGACATTACAGAGAGAGAGAGAGAGAGAGAGAGAGAGAGAGAGAAAGAGAGAGAGAGAGAGGCATTTCACATATGAAGGGTGAATTCTATTTTACTAAAGCAAGAAACCCAGTTAAGACTCCAAACCTCTACACTACAACCGCAACTGTGCACCTACATCATCTGGAGCAGTTCAGAATTAATATTTGTCTAATAACATGAAAAAAACATAGAATTGTAAATAAAATACAACCTACTCTCCAGAGATGCAGACTTATAATTTGCAGCGCTCCCCAGAGGCTGTAATCCAGTGGTACCGCTTGTATTCACTGGTCTGGAAGTGGTGAAAAAACCCTAGCTAGCTAGCTTCGGGGGTTGGTCGACCTCCTCACGATGTGTAGCTTTTGTTCAAAAAGTATTTTTAAGTATGTCCGAAAGCAAATCAATTTCTCTTCCTCTGTAGGCATAAAAAAGTCTAACAGATGTATTATTGTGTGCAGAGCGTTACAAACGTGTTTTGCCAGTCGAACTTGGCTGTAACAGTTTCCCTCTGACCAACCAATCAGAGGACGGAAAAATGCTGATGCTATTCTGGGTCAGCTAGCTGCCCTATGAGGTGAATTTCAAATTTTAATTGGTTAAAGAAACAGACCCATTGATAATATTCTCTATGGTAAAAGGGCCAGCAGTAAAAACATTGAAGGCCCTGGGCAGATTAGATTGACATGTCAGCACATAGAGGTTGAAATCTGATTGGACAAAAAATCTAACATCCACATACTGGAAGCAATGCAGTTACGAATAGAATAAACTTTTGGGAATAAATTAATACAATTTTATGGAACACATATTAGAATTTAGATTGTAAATGTAGGTCAGTGCTTCTGATAGAGTTTAGGCCAGCAGAGAAGGCTTTGCTGGCCCTGACCACCCACCACTGGTTGGACCTTATCATGCCAAAATAGTAAAATGAATGTACATGCAGCAGAATAAAGTACTTGAGGTCTTGAGATTCCAAGAAAAGAAGTAAAGAAGAGTCCTTTATACTTGTCACGTGTACTTTACAGAACAAAGTGAAACTCCTTCTTCACAGCGAGGTTAAAAGTTAGGGTCAGAGCTAAGGCTCACTCATGATACAGCACATCTCGAGCACTGAGAGTTAAGGACCTTGCGCAAGGGCCCCATAAGTGGCAGCTTGGCAAATTGCTTTTCCCCCAAATGAGTCACCTAAAAGTGCTCTTCATCAATGTAATCCCTTTCAATTCTGTACAAGACCATGTTGAACAATCTTTTTAGCCCCCTGGTGTCTCCTGTGGTAAGCTTATAATTGCAGTTGTTTACACATTGGGACTTCATGTTTTGTCTGTGCTTTTTTTTTTTTTACTGAGTCTGTGCAATAGATCTGTGCTTAGTGTAGATAAGATCTATTCTCTGAGTTGAGACTCAGCTTGACTGATGAGCCCCCATTTATTTCCATCATTAATTTACGAACCACGACAGCACTGATGATGTCTTTGTGCAGTAAAACTGCATTTGTCAAGTCATAAAGGATTGCAATTGATTTGCAGTGCGGTAGTTAATGGGAATTTTGTATTATTTACAGCTAGAGGAAGAGGTTGATTCCATGCAGTGGGGGTTTTTTGTTTGGTATAGATGTATAAGAAGGATGTGATATCCAGGATTTAATATTTATTAGACATAGTGACACTGATGTCTGATGATCTTTGCATGTACATGGGTTTATTTGTATGTTTAGGCTGAGGAAAAATGTGGCATTTTTAAATATCTGGCAACTCTTCAGTACAGAGGAAAATCCAAAATGTATCCCTGTATATTCAAACTTATATATATTTATATTCATTCAGGTTCACGTTTATCTTTGGAGTGAGAAAGACATGTTTTTGTCTTGTCTGTTCGGCTGTCCCTTGGGACAAAGTTAAAAGACAGTACACTTGCCTGAATCCTACACTATGGATTAGAGACAGGCTTTGGATAGATGTGTATTGATGGTTGCCTTTGTGCTTAGGTGTGTATACATGCCCATTTTATCCACAGTGTAGGTTCATACCTATTCATATATAGCATTACCATTTTTGTCACCAATCATGCTTTGAAATAAAATATATATTCATAAGGGCTTTTATAAAAATAAAAAAAACAAGTCCCCCAAGAGTTGATGATAAATGCAAGTGGTAGAAAGAGGGACCACAGTGCAACTAGGCTGGGAGTAGAATAGATAAATACAGCATAAAATAACAACCCCAGAATAATGACAGATCTAACAAAGATGTAGAGAAACCACAATTTCTCCACAAGAAGAGTCCACATGTCCAAAGCAGATTCTTGATAAAGCATTAAAGCAGAACATTGGAGCTGAGACATTGCTTCAGCTCTTGGGAACAGTGCATGGGCGGAAGTCCGTATAATGGTCTGGTGGTTGTTCCATTACAAAAAAAAGTAATTTTCTTATCTTCAGGAACATATTTCAGATACTTGACATACTGGTGATAACTCTACATATTGCTTTCTGCATTTTGCACCACACAAACCATCTGGAGTCCTTCAGAGGTCACAACAGCCATCAGATACACCGCCTACAAGTTCCCCATTCACTCATATATTTCCAAATTTATGGCAAATACTGTAAACCAGGGCTATGTAGAAAAACAGCTTAGACAACATACTTATGCTATTAGAGATCAGCCTTAAACCTAATCATACAAGCAAGCACTCAAGGCACTGTAAGAAACAAGAGTCAGTGCTGATGCATAAACTGAAGACATTAGAACGAGGTGGGTAGTCAGTCTGCTTTCGGAATCCCGAATGTTCTCAGATGTCTGAACACTCATGAATGGTTTATTCCACCACATGCTTGTTATTAAAGACTAGACTCCTGTGTCTCCTTGTGTCTCAACCCATGTTGTGTCAAGCTGAGCTGTAATGGTGGGATAAAGAGGTTGATGTATGCTTTAATAAATAAAGGCATGCCTTAGCGTTCTTTGGACAGTTCATAGTGTTTAGATTCATAGGTTACTCTATGCTATTGGGCATTACATCTTGGCCCAGATAGAAAGACCATACCGTCCTTGCAGACTGTATATTTAACTTCTAGTAATGTATAGAACATTCACCTCCAAGTAGCGAACACATTCATTGCTGGTTTTGTTGGTGGCCATCTGAGTTTCTAGTGTAATACACACAGCAACAGAACTGATGTCGAGTTATGTGGAGGAACTTCTTGCTATCAAAGTATTGAGATAATGAAGGACTGAACATGTTCCTGAGTGGTTTTCAGGGTGGAAAACAGGAGAGCCTAGAGAGCCCTGTGTGGCTGACAACAATAATTGATCATTTGACAAGTTTTCCAGCTTTTTCAGGGTCTTCACAACAAGAAAATCGCTAACTTGAATTCCCTGGACAAGCAGATTTCATGGTCAGGCTGTTTATTTTCTGTTTGTATTTCTGAAGGACCATGAAAAGACAAAAACCTTCCTCCTGTTTGACTTTTGCAAAGATACTCATTTGGTTGTATCTTTATACTGTAGGTATATAGAGCTTGTATCTATATCTGGAACTAACTTTGTATATGGTGTTGCTAAGCACTTTAATACTGTAAGAAATAATACCCACTATCTTTTTTAAATCCCATTTCTTGTTACAGAGCACTCCGACTGACAGCATAGCATGTGGTATTCATCAGATGGATTAGCAGTGGTGCTATTCTGGTGCTATAACTGGTGCTTTTCTGACCACCTGCGCTTACACTTCTACGATTTCATTATGGACAGCAAGTTAGAGCAAAGCGCAAACATGAAATTTTGCATGAAACTGGGAAATCTGCCACAGAGACGTTTGACATGACATACGTTTGACATACTGCGAAGCTGCAATGAGCCGTTCGAGATGTTTGGAGTGGCACGCACACTTCGAGAGCAGAGCATCACTGGAAGACGACGAGAGATCAGGAAGACTTTCAACGAGCTGAACCATTAAAAACGTTGAAACCATTCGGCAAATTTGTACATGATGATCTTTAGAGAACAATCAACATGATCTCACTTCCGCACCCACCCTATTTACCAGATTTGGCTACTGAGGACTTCTACCCGAAGATGAAGATCCAGCTAGGAGATTACTATTTTTGACACCAATCCAAAAATTCTAGAAGTGGCAGGAATAATGGGAGCACGGTATTGCTGTGCAAGGGGACTGTTGAAGGTATAAATGTATATAAATAATGTACTTCCTTGTAAACAGAGCTAGTCTTAAAACTAATAGCTGTACAGATCAACAGTATCTATATCCGAAACTAATGTGTTATAATGTGTCACCTCTATATTGTAGGAAAAGTTCCCACTAATATCTATTATAAATACAGTAAAACCCTGTTGTACAAGCAACTAATAGTACGAGCAAAAGGGAGACACGATGTCAGGGTGCGAGCGCAACAGAAGGCGGACACACGATCGACCTTGCTCGCAAAATTTTACCCTGTTTCACGAGCAAATTTGGAAGGCACGAGCAAACCCATGCTGCCGGTTCCCCGCTTTCAGCTGAGGGTAGCATCAGTCGCTTAGTTGATGACGTATAGCTTGGTTGCTCTCGTTGTTCTGTGCAGCAAAAACTTAACTTTTTTAGGTGTTATATTTTTATTCACTAGAAATCTTGAAAAATGTCCAACAAAAAAAATCAGTGGTGGTGCTGGAAAAAGGAAAGTAAATAGAATTACCATTGAAACCGAGAAGGTTACGAGCATGGTGTGCGTCTCACACTCGCAATCAACCCCTATCACAGGTGTTCAATTATGTTTACATTACGGTAATCTGCAGTGTATTTTTTTGTTAAAATAGGCTACAAATAATTTTTAAGTGCAGAAATAAGCGATCGAATGAGGTTTCGGATTAAAATCGCTTTTACATTCATTCTTATAGGGAAAATTAGTTCGAACGTACGAGCAGATGGACCTACGAGCGATTTTCAAGAACGAATTCTGCTCGTCCAACTGGGTTTTACTGTACAATTTCTTGTTACAAGACACTGATGTGTGTAATCCAACTGATTGAATAGAATGTTGTATTTCACAGATGGATTAGCCACATAGAGGTATGTTGATATGCTAACAAAATTAGCTAAATAAAGCTGTTATTTATTATATCATTATCGTGACAATAACTCTAAATTAGGTCTTGCTTTATTTGTTAAGAGGTAGCTAAAATTGGCTAGTAATAACAGTAACTCATGACAAATATCAGAAAGCCAATGTCTTAACAAGTGAGCAAACACATCCCTAGGTTTCAAACCTATCAAGAGGAAATACACGCAATCTAGACTCGAACGATATCTTCACACAAGGACAGTACACCAAATCCGAAGCTAAATCATGGGTCAGGACTTGCGTTGTTTTGTTTTAGTGTGTATCGTCTTGTACAGCATGAACCTACAACATGGTTGTAAACATACCAGGAGAAAAATTAAGACATTCAGGGTCTATTCATTTATTTTACATGTGATGTTAGCGACTACTCTGTTGATTAGCCAACTACAGGTTTCTTTGTGACTAGGCAACACATTGGATTATTTCCTCACCCAGTAGGCCAGCTAATGAATTTCACATCTGTCAGACATTTTGTAGCAGGAAAATGTCATGTACTACTATATAGCTTGATATTTTCATACAGCTTTTGTCCTATTCCACACAAGACTCGTCGAGCATGTACGTGGCATGTGTGGGAGTGCATAGTGATGTGATTTGGTGTGACCTAAACAAGTTTGGCCATGCTGTAGCCCTTCGAAAGCCATCACAAGCAGTGACATTTTAATGTCCACTGTTAAATCCAATGCTTTGTGTGTGTGATTGACAGTTAGCCGAGATTGGTAGTGGCTCCAAAGTGCACAGCCATCACCTGCAAGAGAGGGAAAAAATACCTTTCCTCGGAATTATAGAGTGCTGAAAAGGACACATTTGTAATGGGATGAGAGAAGTTCCATTTTTCTTTCTGTGAGTCTCCATTCAGCGTGTCCTGCTTGAGATGGCGAGCAGATTATACCTCAATTACAGCCACATCACTCGCTCACATTACACTCTTTGGCTTCGGATGTGTGTGTGTGCGTGTGTGTATTCAGGTAACTTATATATTTTAGAATTCTACAGGGCATGCAATATAAAAACCCACATACTTAAACTTATATATACATGCACACCCTAGGCATAATTGGGATATATTAGGATGCAAAATTGCCGCTGCGCCCGGGTACGATTCCCGGTCAGGGAACCAACCCCAGCTATTAAGGTTGCACAAGCCTTAGTGCCGGTCCCAAGCCCGGATAAATTGGGGAGGGTTGCGTTAGGAAGGGCATCCAGCGTAAAAACATGTGCCAAATCAAACATGCGGATGGTCCGCGGTGGCGCCCCCTAATGGGAGAAGCTGAAAGAAAGTTTTTATGATCAAATATTATTCAACCCAGCAGGCATTTTATTTAAAATTGTTTTCAAAATGTGAACTGTCGATGTTTACAAATAAACGAATAAACTGCGTTAACAACAATGACAAGCAATTTTACGTTTTTTTTTTTTCATTTCCAAATTATACCGAGAATGTACCAAACCGTGTCTTAAAAACCAAGGTAAGTGCGTACGAAATATATATACACAGTATATATAGTATGTGTGTGTGTGTGTGTGTGTGTGTGTGTGTGTGTGTGTGTGTGTTATTGAGTTAGAGATCTTGTGTGTGTTTACTTAATGGACTTCAGTGACAACACACACACCCACACACACTGTGGAATGGTACAGTAAACAGAAGCCCACACTCAGTGGAGTGGATATCAGCTCATCCTACACACACAGGCTGATAACAGCTGTGGTGGCATGTGATAAAGCAGACCGTGTTTACGGGCTGTGGTAATCCTAACAGAACTGCTAAGTGAGGCTGAAATCCGAGGCGATTGTCTCTGCAGAAGCAGGATTACTACTGTTAGTTGAAGTGGAGAACCAGCTGTTCGCAAACACTTCGGCCAGCAAATGGCAATCCAACAGTATTAATAACAACCAAAACAACTACAGCAACAACAATATAATGTAATTACCATTCAAGGAGCTGAATGGGAAGCAGGTAAAGAAAAGGTGTTGAAAACCTAAAAAAGGTGATACCTGATCAAACCTTTCATTTCCTCTGATTTGTGCTGACATTTCCGCCTGTAATGGATGGATTTTATTACAGATACCATGTTCAAATTTTAATGGTAGAAATGAACTAGCATGAATGTGTTCTGTCCTGTGGTGCATTTCTACAGTTTGTCTCTATGACGGCCATAAATTTGACACGTCTGATATTTAAATTAGACAATCTATTCATTCTATTAATTAGGCTAAATATATTTCAGGTGGTGGCACGATGTTATAAGAAAAAGTCCCTTGATGTGTTGGTGTGCTGTGACCTGAAGCAAAGACACATCTGTTTCTGATACCACTAATCGTTTTCCTCGTAACAGCAAATCCAAATGGTTTATCTTTATAAACAGAATATCACTTTCGTATGTTTTTTTATCCTTCTATTCATATATCAAATTATAGTAAGAATACACACTCAATCCCTTGATAGCCTCTTTGATTTCTGTTATATAAATAAATGAATAAAACCTGAACATTTTAGCTTATTATATAACAGTGGAAGTGGAAAACTTCTAACCTGAAGACTTATAAAAACTGTGCAAAATGCTGATACTAGACACAATATGCAATAATTCTCCATACTTGCACCATACTTATAGATATACAGCATATAACTGTTCTGCTAAAAGATATGTGTGTGTGTGTGTGTGTGTGTGTGTGTGTGTGTGTGTGTGTGTGTGTGTGTGTGTGTGTGTGTTTAAAATCTATTATTGTAGACTGTCCACCCTACAATTTGAACTTGTTGCTATAGAAACAATAAAGCAAGCACATGGATCTAAATCTTGCAATGGAATTACACCTCAAAAGTCAAAAAGTGTATATTTTTATCCACTTCAAATATATCATTTTATCCTTGCATTGTGCATTAGAGCGGATTGTTGAGAAGGGTGTTTCTGGCTGCAATTTTGTGCAAAAGTGGGTTCGAGAATCCCACTGTGCTAGTGGATTTGTAATGTCACACCCTCTGATGCAACACTCCACCCCATCAGCTTAATAATAAGCTTCTGAATTCATGAAAATACAATGATTCTGATTCTGTGCTTTAAAAAATGATTGGAATTTGTCAGTCACTCTCTTACCTTAAATAAGGGAGCTTGGTGAGAATTTGAAAAGAACTAAAAGAAGGGTTCTGGTCCACACACACACACACACACACACACACACACACACACACACACACACACACACACACACACACACACATTTGCAGGGAGTGTGTCAAAAGATGCTCTGAGCTGCTCTGCTCCTCTTTTGCTGACTTTACATTTGAATAAGGCAGAAAATTAGCCTAATGTCTGTTTCATCTCTGCTCTGAAGCTTGTGTGTGTGTGTGTGTGTGTGTGTGTGTATGTGTGGTGGGGGAGTACAGTGCCTTACCTCATGTTACCATGACGACAGACTCCCAGCCTGGGCCGGCGGCTGTAATCTCCAGTCAAATCATTTGCTTTTGTCTGGATGGCACAGCCTTGTTCCAAATGACAGCGTCTCCGCTTTCAAAATGCCGGCCTGTCCGTTACACTTTGCACAGACATGCATGCAGGTGCCCATTAGAAAGCTATGTTCTGAGAGAAAAGAAATATAAAACAGTTTTGTGTCTAAGATTAATTACAGTGCGTGTCTGTCATTGAAAAAAAAAAAAGGGGGG
>MU551630.1:1328706-1413706 GCA_024362625.1 Silurus asotus
TAATTATTATTATTTGATTCTAGGCTTCCGTTTTTGCTAAAACTAGAACAGTGACTATAATTTTTTCAAACATGGATATATTGTACCTGCTAATATATACTGTAAGAATACTGTAAATATAACCTCAAAGAGGTCTTTTATCTCTAATGAAAGAAAAAATAAAACACTAGCTCTTAAATTTTTGCTTTGATGGATCATTTTTAAACTTGAATGACTTGTATGAAGTGTATAGGGTTCTTTAATATAGAGGTTCTTAAACTGTTTTTCATCACATTTCTAAAAGAAATGTCCAGCTATTAAGTAAGTTATAAAGAACATTGCTGATGGACATGAACTTCTTCGGATTCTCCTTTAGACTCTTCCATTCCAAGAATTGTCAAAACTGTAACAATATACACAGATATTATTATTTGGTATTTTAGTTCATTAGCTTGTAGTGTAGAATGCTTGTAGAATTAGCTATGAAATCGAATTTGTCTACTAAAGCATTCTTTGCTAATGATATCAGAAATTATTGACATTAATAACAGCTGAATATAGGATATCCTGCAATACAAGTTCAATACAAATGTATTCTACTTTATTTGTTTGGTGCTTTGAACAATGTCCCAAAGAAACTTTATAAAAATATAAATAGATGACAAGTATACATTTTAACTTTAGAAATTTGTCCGTATAAGTTTTATCACCAATGAGCAAGCCAGTTGTGACGATGGCGGCAATGAAAAATTCTCTTGAGACGGTGTGAGGAAGAAAATTTGAGAGCACCTAATTTAAATAATGTTCGAATATTCATTTTTTTTTTTTATTCTACCATTGTTGAAGTTATCAAATAGTTCACTTACTAGTTGAAATGCTGGTTTATATAATATTTCAGCTGAGCTGCAGGAGTTTCTCTCAGCACTAGTACACCACTGACAGTGCACTGAATGTAGCATGTCAGCAGTAGTGCTGGAAAAATGCCACAGTGGTGAACTAGATGTGTGTCGTTGAAGGCTGTCATCTCTCTCTCTCTCTCTCTCTCTCTCTCTCTGTCTCTCTCTCTCTCTCTCTCTTTGTCTCTTTCAGTAAGAGAACAGGAAAGAGAAGTTTACCATAACAGCTGGAAAATAACATCTCTCTGTGACAGTCAATTATCCCATGGTGTTGTATGTAATGCCACAAAGCATATTTCAATACTTTCTCTGCATGATAAAACCTTGTTGAGATACATTTCTGTACACACTTCACTATTTGACCTGCCTTTATTATGGTATATGACTCAACAGGTCATGAGGTCTACAGTGATGCATCCAACTCATTGTCAGGTTGACAGTGTTACATTAACACTAATTAAAGTCTATGACAGATTCCCTGGTGATGGAAACCTGGACCTGTAAAGTGACCATCACAACACTGTGATGGTCATCAGGACTGTCACAATACAAACATCAAGGTGTTAAACCAACCCAGCCAGCTTTGTGTAAGTCAGCAGTTCTACAAATAGGGTCAGCAAATAACATGTCATCATTACATTTTTATATTCAGTGAAATGATACATTTGGAAACCAAACTGAGGTAAAAATTGAGAGAAAACAGGGCAGGGTTTGCTCAAAAGTCGCTCTTTACACAGATAATGTGGCAATAAACATGATTATGTTCTTTATAAGTGTAAGTTTGTCCCTGATGAGCAAGCCGTGGTGAGTGTGGCAAGGAAAAACCCTCTGAGGTAGCATAAGAAAGAAACCTTAAGAGGAACAAGACTCATAAGGTGCGCAATGATGGTGATCTGTCGTCCTGGTTCAGTGTAGCAGATTGTTGACATTAACTACAGTCCAAATACATCCTCAAAGCTCTTACTTCATAATTTCATGGAACCCCAGGGCATTGATCTCACAAACAATGGGTTTGAGTGAACCCATTGCTTTAAAAAATAACCACAGTGATGGTTAGTTCTTCATTCTCACTGAAAAGAAATTGTTTACCATTTTTTCGAGAAAAAGAAAAAAAATTGGCTGGTAACGAAATGACATGAATGCTGACAGCTGTTATAATGAAACCGACAACAGGGAGTAACTTGTTCCACAGACGCTCTGCAGCATTATGTAATCTGCAAGCTGCATATGTAATTATAAATAGAAATAAATATAGAAATGAAACACTATATTGACAAAATCTTGTGGAGACCTGAGAATAAGATTTATTTGCACTCTTCTGGGAAGTTGCTCAACTAGATTTTGGAACATCTTCTGGAAAGATGTTTCAGTAGATTTTGGAGTGTGTTTGTGGAGATTTGTGCTCATTCAGCCACAAGAACCATAGGAAAGTCAGGTACTGATGTGAGGTGAGGTGTGTGACCTGTTGAGTAGTCAGCATTCCAATTATTTTGAAAGGTGTCCAGTAGGGTTGGGGTCAGAGATTTATAGCAGGCCACGCAAGATCTTTCACTCCAACCCATATAAAGCATATGTTCATGGAGCTGGCTTTCTGAAGAAGGGCATTGTCATGCTGGAACATGTTGGGTTCTCCCAGTGTGCCTCCAGCTTCTTGTCAGGGAAGTGGTAACTCAGTGGTTAAGGTTTTGGGTTACTGATGGAAAAGACAGGGGTTCAAGTACTGGTATCGCCAGTGGGCCCTTGAGCAAGGCTCTTAAACCTTTTGGGCTCCATGGCACTGTAACAATGGCTGATTATGCTTCTGACTCCAGCTTTCTAACATCACTGGGATGCAAAGAAACAACGTAACTGTGCAAACCTAAATCGCCTTTTCTCTGAGAAAAACCCAATATGACTGGATAAATTAAGTGTTCTTTACTCACTTTTGTCCATATAGTGTATATGCTGTTCTATCAAGAATAGCAAATGCTGGCTAATCACAGTCAAAGAAGATTAACAGAACACTTCAGGGCATGATGTTACAGTAAAGTGTTTGGGATGATAAAAAGAAAACCCTCTGCCTTGCTGTTGTTGATTATATTCCTAGATCAGCGCAACCTTTTAATGTTTTATTAAAGTTGATCTACCTTTATAGACATTTGTACTCTTTTAATAGGTCTAGAAGACTCACTTCGAACAAAATCTAGTTCTGTCCTCTTTTGATGAAAGCTGCCAGAGGTTGTTGTGATTCTGGAGGATGCACTACCCTCGAAGGCACAGATGAATTTGATCGAATGAACGCTGAGCGCATACGAATCAATTCCTGTGGTTCAAAGCGGTGTCTACGAAGATGGCGCACATTACTGATTGCTATCGGCTACTCAATTATGTACAAGGTATGGGTATTTTTTTTCCAGAGATTTTAAAGCACATACTGAAGCTTGTTTAATGTCTGATCAAAGTATGTTTTATGTGCTTAGGTTAAATTAGTGGCTTTGGGCTTCAAGGCTGGGTTAATATATGTATGGAGACTTTTTTAAATTTAGTCCACTGATCAGAAACCCAAGCAGATGTAAAGGGATATTGTGGGTTTTTAGTTTCTCTCTCTCTCTCTCTCTCTCTCTCTCTCTCTCTCTCTCTCTCTCTCTCTCTCTCTCTCTTCTTTCATTACCTCTTCTGCCCATTAAAATTCTAATTATATTTGGTGCACAGACGACTTTCTGTCTTACTCTTTTTCTGTTCCTGCAGTTTTCCATCTCTTTGTCTTTTAAATGTTAATATTAGGGGAGGCAAATGCCCATTAATGAGATAGCAGCAGGGTGCCCATGCTGGGTTGCTGCCGAGCAATGTGTGAACCATGTATTCATCTAAATCTGCTGTGCTAACTGCTGAAACTCGGCATGTAATACTCAGACCTCACTGAAAACGGATTTTAGCATTAGCTCACTTAATGCACGTTAATTAGCTTTTAATAAACGGTTCCGGATGATGACTTAACTACTGCATGCAAACCCTTGCATTCAAAACATTTTCATAACAGATATGTATTTTTTTTGGAGGGATTTATTTTCCTTCAAAGTGAAACAGCATTCAATCGAAGCATGCAGCTCAGCAGTCTGGGAATGAATTGCGGTAGGATGTGGAAAGCGAATCATAGAGAGAAAATGTGACACCAGTGGCCTTGCTCAAGGCCAAAACACTGGCTTATGGACAGCTCTGGGATTTAAACTTGCAACCTTCTGATAATTAATGCTAAGATACTGCTGCTTTATATGTTTCCCATATTGGTTTTTTTAATGCGGGGATGAGATGAATAAATTAAATATTTGATTAAAACCAATCTTTCCATTGTTGTATAGACTGATCATTCTCTATTGAGGTCTTTAATAATATGACGTCTTAGAGACAGCATATAATCTTTACAAGTATCTAGAGGTAATTTTTTTCTATCACATTAACAAATGTTGCTATTCTCAATGGCTTTGTCCTAAATCCTTAGAAAAAAATGCTAAAGGTCTTATTTCAACAATCGTTTGTCCTAATAAAAATTCACTGAGGGGAATTTGTGTTTACAAAGCTAGAAAAAAGATATTAACATTAGTTCATAAAGATTTTGTCCTTAATGCTCCAGTAGTTAAATTATATCTTCATAAATGCTAATGCTAGTCATTTTGCTGCTAGCATCACATCCAATTTGCTTAAAGGTAATGTTCCTAGGACATTTAATAAAAAACGATTCCAAGAATGTCTGCTATCATAAAAAGACATACAGTATCTCACAAAAGCTTCATGGAAATTCTGTGTTTTACTTAGCGCATGTAGAAGGTGTGTTAGTGTCCATTGCTGCTGCAACACTATTGCAATGCTGTCTTGTTCTGCTACCAGCTGAAATAATGACAAGACTAAGTCTATAGAATAGAACATATGTATATGTAGTTTGGGGTAACAAGAGTCTTCTTTATAATCTTTCTCACTTTAATTACAAAGCTGATATAAATGCCTAAATATGTCTTTTGCACGAACATTTAACATCAGTTAGGTGTCCCAAAACTTATGCTACAATACATTATGTTATAAACTTTAGAAAAGTTCATTCTCGGTTTTACCTACAAACATTACAAACACTATTCTTAGATTTCAGCTATTCTTAGATACCTCAATGTAGATTTTTTTCCAATACATTTTTCCAATACTTCCTGCACTACTCATTCCAAGTTCACCAATTTAAATCCGAAGATAGCTCTATCCTAACTACCAGCATGGGATTCTTCTAGCAACATCATATTTAAGGAGAGTCACAGTCTCATCTGGGAGTACTTACTGACATTAGGAGAAAGATAATGTTGACTGTGGATAAATGTGTACCTATAAAAACGCCGCCAGATTCTGTTCATCAGATCCCCAAAGCTTTCCCACAGAGGTTTTGACGTGACTTCAACTCCTCGACATCTGTTTTTACAAAACCCACTTGTTATTCTTTTCTTCCACGTCCGCTTGGTATTCACAGAACAGTAGTCCTCGAGCATAAACACAGAGACTAACATGCATATGCTATGTAAGGCTCTCCTCTCCCCCTCCTGCATTACTTGCACCAGCACTTTATTGCATTTACTGCATTCCAGATGTCATTTGTAACTCTAATATTAACACTCCATGAGAGCCACACACTCATATGCTGCTAATTATTTACAATCTGATGTAAATTGTACAGTTAGTTCAGTTTGTTCAGCTTTCACAGCAATTATGTCATTGCAATAAAATGAAAACCCAGATTGTTCAACCTAATCCAGGCAATTTTCAGAAAATCGGCACATTTCAAATAGTTGCAGTTACATTCGACGCTCACGACCAGCGAGAGCTGATTAATTGCCCTAATGGTGTGCTATTAAGCTGCCAGATAATCTGATGAATTTCCTGACACATCTTACAGTACGAGTGGTCTCATGAATGCAATTCCTTTACTCATAAATTGTCTTCTTGAAAGCACTCGTCCATGTAAAGGACAGCAATGTCAACAAAAAATAGGCAAGGCTGTAGTTGAGCTTGAAAATCTACACTATGCTTTATTGGTGTGGATATGAATGGATTTATTCCTAAATAGGCAAATTATTTTTCACAAGAAATGTTGCATTTGTACAAATTCATTTTGTTTAGAAACAAATGTTGTCCTCCTCCTCAGCTGTAGACCCTCTGTCTACAGCTTCCCAGGCTGCCAGGTGATCTCTTGAGGGAATCAGTTTTTGGTGAGCCTAAAGCTAGAGTTACACCCTGGTGCAGCTCTAAGGGCCTCCTGAGAGGCAGCAAGTCCTCCAGGTCCCCAATGGTACCGGGCAAAAACCGAGAAGGGCACTCGCTGGAGGGTTAAGGGACCAGCTCCCTGAGGCCACCGGGGCGGGACAGGATATTCTGGTGAAGCCCCCAGAATAATATATGTCAGGATTTCTTGGCTGAAGCCCTCTTATTAAAAAATTATGGTTTTCAGATCCATAATTTTTCAGGACTTCGACCCAGACCGTCGCACAGGATCCCTAGTAGGGGGCTCTGTTTATGAACCTCTTGATGTCAGGAGGTGCTGGGTTGAACTTCGAGCCGATCAGCCCCATGAGAGAGGCAAGTGAGGAACCACTGGCACTGGAGGTGTGTCCAGCAGATAGGACCTATTTTTGTCAGTAAGATCTGAAAGGTGAGACATGAATTCCTTTCGGCAGAAACAAGTGCAACCATTAACCGGTCAACGGCCCAAGCGGTCTCTTTAGTGGCACTTAGAGCCAGCTCCTGGAGCTCCTGGCCGCACGAAAGGCCCCCAACGTCCAGCTCTAGCAGCAGATCAACCTGATAGGTTTGCAACACTGCCATGTGTGCAGGCATGCTGCGGCTTGACCTGGAGGTATGCCGCAAGGAGAAGAAACTGCGGCTTGCACATGAGTGCTGAAACCGGCAGGTGAGGAATGAGAAAGGGACAAGCCTGTATCCAGACTCTCTGCCAGGTCCATCTGTGACCCCTGCAAACTAGCATGCCTCTCCGCCTCAGCGAGAGCAGGGTCAGAACCACGAGAAGCAGGGAAACCCTCCTCGAAGAGTTACCACCGGTAGCAGAGCGTTCACATAGACATTCAAGCTCAATCTGCGCAGTCGGCTACCTCGAGAACGGACTTAGCATGCTCCTCTTCCAAGCAAGCAATACACAGGCTGTCTGTAAACACGTGATTTAGAAGGTGGACAATGCAGAAGCGTTGTTAATGCAGCTTGAGTTTCTGAGGGAGAAATGGGTTTATGTGATTTGCAAATAATTACATTATATTTTTATTTACATTTTACAGTGTCCCAGTGGGAATTAGGGTTGTACTTACTTATATTCTGCTCCAGTGTACTGTCTTCGATGTTGGCCATTCACTTGAGTTGGTTGTAATCATGTTGAATTAAACTTAATCTTATTTCTGTCCCACATTGCTGTGCAGTGCCTGGATATTAATTGTGCACTGTTGGTTTACTCTAAAACAGAAACAAATTCCTTTTATGCTCAAGCACACTTGGCTAATAAAGCTATTTCTGATTCTGAAAAACCTACACACATATCCATATGGAAAACTGACAAATGAGAGCCAGTGCTGGTAGAAAACAGCATTGCAGCAGTTCCTATTGCAAATTTTATGAGCAATGTGAGCTGTGACAGATCTGTCTAAGCTTTCCAAACAGTTCATTAGAGGACATTTAAACAGTCAGTTGCATTTTAACTCAAGGAACATTGGGCCTTACTTTTTCAGTGAAAAGGTATTTAACTGTTTGTGTAAGGCAAACCAAACTAAACATTTAAACTAAACAACAATGCAGATTTTCTTCTTATTCATGTATATATTAATGACCCATAATTTGCAACAGGATCTTTTGACAAAGCGTACAAGACTCCAAAAAGGTCAAGTGCACAAACATCTGGGAGCATTGAATGACTGAAAAAGAGAAGTGCATACTATTCTGATTCAGATAGAGAAGTCCATCCTTCATTTACTCACCATTATATATTTTGCTATGATTTTTTTATATGGGTTTATGTTTTACAAGCTTTCTATGTTATTAATTTTTTTTTATAATAACACAAATATAAAACATCTAGCCATCACTAAATGTGATAGTCCTAGTACATTAAGTTGTGGATGTATTTCTGATGGAGACTCCAAAGCTCTTTAGTAAGTCACTTTGGATAAAGGGGGTCTGCTAAACACCATATATGGAAAAAATAATAAGCGATTTCAACTCGACAGTGCATTCCACATATAGTATGATTATATGATTAAAAGCCTTATGCATGAAATTGCACACATTTTAGGTGCAAATGTTTTTTCTGCCATTTTTATGAATACCAAATGCCGAATGAAGTAAATGCTGGTAAGAATGATTGAGTGACACTAATAGATAGATGGAGAGAGAGTGGTATTAGTTGAAAGATGGCAGGAGTGAAAGAGTGATATAGATCGACTAAAAAAAAAGAAATATAGGGAGAGAGTGTATGTGCTATTGGCAGATTAAAAGATGGATGGGGAGTGTATGTCCTAGTGGTGGGTTGATAGAGAGAGAAGGATGAAATGAGAGCGTATGTTACAGGTGAAAGGAAGAGAAAAAAGCCTTCAGGCAGTGTGCATGCACTTGCTTTTTTGGGGCAATTGGAGTTTGAACATTCTTAAACATTTCAAGGCAGGTTGTGAATATTCCCTTTATTTAAGCTTATGGACGTTTGTGGAATGTTTTACCACTATGGAAAAAAAAAAAACCTGTGCATGTACATGTGATCAGTAAGACAAAATACACCAGTCTGAACAGCCTGAAGGAAACTGCATGTTTGGTTTGGTAATTGTAGCTTGAAATGGTTGAGTTATAACAGTCAGTTTATATTTCAATGGAAGTCTAAGGGAATTGTGACCATTTTGAGCTTATGTAACTGGAAAACTATAATTCTGATCAATTGGAATGCTCAGAATAGGCTGGAGAAAGGTCATGTGGCCATGTATGTTACATGAACAATAGCAGCAGGACATCTGGCTTTCCCAAACAAACATGGTTCTTCCCCCAAATTGACACCACAAAGTTGAAAGCACACAATTGTATAGGATTTCCTTGAATGAGGTAGCTTTATTCTTTTACTTGTTCTCAGAGGCTCATACCGGTTCTTTCATGACAAAGCTCCTGTGCACAAATTGAACTGGAAGTAAATTGGAACACTGACTGCACCCCAGGCCTCCTCACCCAACATCAGTACCTCACTTTTCTTACTACACCCTTTGGCTGAATCGCCACAAAATCGCCTCGAGCAGATTTATCTATGTTCCATGGAGATTGAAGGTTATTATAACAGTAATGGGGATTGGGATGTTAATAATAATTCTAATAATAATAATAATTATAATAATGACAGTAAACCAGAACATGAAATACATTTTAAAATAAATATACACTAAAACAATGTACAATTATGAATAACGAAAACGCAGCATGGTGAGAGTTAAATGAAATCTTAAACAAAAAAAAAGATACAGACACTTGATATTTCAGGCAGTCGTATCTATCTATATGGATGAGATGCCAATAAAAATTTGGCAGGCACGACAGACAGGGCCAAGCGTCGTTCATGCTATTTACGTGCCCCGTTCTTTCCCCTCCCTTCGCTCTTTCCTGCACGCTTTAACACATGCTCCTAATCTCCGTCCACCAGGCACCACTTGTTTTCGGTATGTCCTTTCACTTTTGTTTAGCTAAGTCATTCTTATTGTATAACCTCCAGGCGAGGAGTGGTGGCGTCTGGAGGGGGAGAACGAGCTACTTTAGCACGAAACCGATAAGATCTGAATGTTGTTTTCCAGCCTCTGTGCCAGGACCCGAGCAGAAAGCTGCACTCAGCAGAACAGTGTTGCACAGCATTATCATAGCCTGACGCACCCCGAGCCGCAGCACCCAGCCACTTTACACTTCGATTGCCACATGCTAACGAAGCCAACGACGGCCTTTTGTGTGAGCTTATCTTGTGAGTGTGTGAGTAAAATTCAGTGATGACCTGACACTTTTTTTTTTTTTTTTACTCATTTAGGTTTCTGGCTCTTGCAATCCAGATATTGCATTCTTGTCTGTAATACCTCACAAAATAAAATAAATGTAGAATTTAACATTTTATCAAGCATGCTTCGAAGCCACACAAGATGTATTCAGACAAGATTTACTTTATTACATTTTCGAATGATTTCAATAATCATAATTTTAATAAATCTCAAATGAATTGGATCTCGGTTCTTTCATGAACCTGGTGGGGGTGGGGCACTGGCTTCAATTTCACATGCATCCTATAGGTGGCAGTGGTGATTTTGGTGTGTGTGTATGTGAATATGCCTGTGTTTAGGGTGTACACGTGCTGAGATAAGCAGTCTTGTGTGCGTGTCTGGACAACCTGTCTGGCAACAGCCATGTTCTGTAGAAGCATAAAAAAACAAGACAAAACCAGCAATGTTTCCTGGAAAAGTGTTTACCAAAAATAAAGTATTCAAAGACGATTTTGCTTCTGCTCTTTCGCAGCATTCGGAGACACTCCTTTCTCGAGTACAGCCAGGTGGCCCAAACACAATGGCTCTCATTATGAAGCACAACCGTAGTGTGATTACAGTCAGTCAGTCTGAAAGCACTCGCTTCTGAAAGCCCATTACAGAAAGTGTGTTTGGCTCCACTCTGTTATGCATGTGTAGTGATGGAGCTGGAGAGGAACATCATTTGCACAGATGACTCTATTACTCCATTTTCACACCTCTGTGCTAGAAGCATAAATGGTTCATATATGATGTTTACACAAAGTAAAGCTAGTATGTTTATTCCAGGAATAAATCGAAATTCGTTTTTGTATTGAGGAAAATAAATCCTCAAAACTACAACAAAAATCCTTTTACTCTTCTTTGCTGATCTTTTCTTATACTGTATGTGACCGCTAGAAGATTTTTGATGGTTGAAACGGGGATGTCTGATAGTATCAAGACCTCACAGATGCCAGCTGATCAACTGGAATGTGAATCAGTTGTGTGTCATCAGATGGACATATACAGTGTACTACTTTTTTTACATTCAGAAAAGTAGTGTTGAGCATTCGAGAACTATATAATCCTTGAGTCTGATTGGTCAGAAAATATGGTTCATGAAGTTAAATATACAACAATTAAATAAATGAATGAAGGAATGAATACATATAATACATTTACATTTACATGTGTGTACAAAAGTGCAGTATACTACTATTATTACTGCTAATACAGTGACAGACAGAAGACTTTTTCTGCCTGTGGCCTCAAACTATAAAGCTCCGCCCTCTGAGTGTTAAACAGGTGGTCCACGATATAGATATAGATGATATAGCTATAGTTATAGATTTTCATGCCACACGTATGCAATGTAAATATCTTAGGCAATTGTGAGCAATATTTTTTTAGTGCTATAATGCCATCTGTTTTTCTGATGCTACACATTTCATACAGAATATTTCAATAAGATTGGTAATGTATTAATGGTCCAGCATCTATACTTAATATGTAACTTAATATGTATATATTATTTAATATTCCTCCCCAATTTATGTTATTTTTTTTATCTTTACTTCAATTTTACTGTGAGCAACTGCAACCAAACATTTTCCTCATAGGATCAATAAAGTATTCTGATTCTGATTTTGATTCTGATTCTATTACTACTACAACTTGACGCAAACCCCCACCCCCCAAAAAAAACCCCCAGCTTGGCTCATATTACTTGTTTGCTAAATAACAACAGTTATGGTTTAGAATATAGAGTGTTTGCCATAAACCCCTGCAAAATCCGGTACTCTACAAACAATAAAGTTGAATATAATCTTGCTATTTGAAATGTGTTTGGGCTAGCAACTCGTTAAATTTAAGAACTCAACATTGCCATGGTAAAACTGATTATAACATCTATCTTCAAGTTTACGACAGTACGCTTTTACGTTGATGTCCACACTGGTCATCAATTCAAGGAAAGCTTCTATATAGGTCAGTTTGTATGTGTGTAGATATTGACTGTAGCCCATCTATTGCCCTGGACAATGTACGTATCAGCCGCCTGCTACCTCATCCATCAATGGAAAGAGACCACCAGTGACCAGTAATTATGTGCACAATGCATCATTCTCAGCACAATAGTGACACATGGTAGTGTGTGTGTGAGACACTGATATGTGCGTATCAGGTGCTACATTGTTCCTTTATTTTTGCTTCCTGGAGCCGTTGTTGTAGCATAGTGGTTTTGATCTTTTATTATGTTTATCGTCACCTTATAGTCATAACTCAGGGTCAGGTTCTGTATTACTAGATGGATATTTCTAGTATATTACTAGTATTTCAGGGTCACTCGCTGTTAAAGGGAAGATACACTGCATGTGATGTAGTTGTATTGATCAAATGTGTCTTAATAGAGTGTGTAGGACTTACCAGGTACCTAAACACATGGGAAATTTTAAAACCTTTTGTTAGGATGCATTTATTATTAGCATTGTCAAAACACCAAATGAAGGAATATATGAATATCTATTTGGCTACATGGTCAGGTGTCTTATACTGATAAAGTCAAGTGTCCTATACGTATATATGTGTATACATATACATACCTATACATATATCTCGACACCTGACCATGAGATTCATGTGTTTTTTGGTACCTTTGTGGTATTTTTCCTTGAGCAAGGTCCTTCACCCTTAATTGTTCAGATGTAGCTGTATGGGCTCTGACAAATTTTTCTGAATGTACACCCTACTGCCACCACTGGGCCCTAGAGCCAGGCCCTTAAGCCAATAGCTGCTCAGTTGTATGAATGATATAAGATGTTGGATAAGGGCTGCCAAATGCCATGAATGTAAATGAGTTTAAACATCCCATTTTACCTAGAATAGTTAGAATAATTAAACCTGAACTCTTATGGAGAGACGTTACTCTGGATTTTGGAATCTGAGCTACAATCAAGCAGATACTGATGTAGGGTGTGAGGTATATACATATACATATACACGTGTGTGTGTGTGTGTTTGTGTGTGTGTGTGTGTGTGTGTGTGTGTGTGAGTGTGTGTGTGTGTGGAGACAGAGAGAGAGAGGAAGAGAGAGAGAGTACCTGCCCTAATAGGCCAAATCATGAATAAATATGTTCTGTATATATTAATACATGATCTAAATCTGCCTCTATTTTATAATCCACTGTGGGAATGTCAGTTGTAAGAAATGTCAGTTGGTTAGAAAAAAAAATGTCATTCTCCACCATTTCACCACACTGCAGAAAGAGTATCTGGCTGATTTCCAACTGACACATGACACACACACACACACGCACACACACACACACACACACACGAATAGAATGAGCGGCATCAGGCACTTTTATCAAGCTCATACAGCTTTTATCTTCACAGTTCTGCACTAAAGCCATTAACATCAGAGCCCTGAATTATGATTCAAACACACAGCCTGCAAATATTAACACATGTACCACATCGATTATCTCACTTCCCTTGAGCTGTGAGAAGTGCCTGAGGAATTTTCACAAGCTGAGAAATTATATTCGATGCTGAGCATAATTCCCTCTCAGTGAAACATACGTACGCATTCTTATTGATTTGGACGTTGATGTTTTTATGAACACCACGGCCCATTGGTATTCAGAGCTCCGACTTAACTACAGACCTAAGCAATATTTCAACCAAAGTTGTGCATACTAAAAAAAAAAAATTAATACAAATAAATAGACGTGTTGAAGTGATGCATTGATTCTGACCTTGAACCTTAGGCCTGAGTGAGGAGCAGTTATTCCGTCCAGATAGTGTAATGCAATGGTGACATTTTTGATTTGGAGCTATGGAATTAAACTCATCATTCCAAAGCTCTTTTTATTCATTTTTAAAATTTCTTTGAAACTGTTTCCTGCACTTTCCAGCAAAAAAAATAAATAATAATAATAATAATAATAAGGGATCTTTATCTTTATTTTGCTACCACACCTCTATTTTTTTATTTTTCTTAAAGTGATTTTATTTGCCACATATATATTACAGCACAGTGATTTTTTTTCTTCCAGCTTGTTAGGCATTTGGGGTCAGAATGTAGGTTCAGTCGTGATACAGCATCCTTGCTCATAGGCCCAACACAAGCAGCTCAGTAACTACAAGTGGTAGCTTAGTAATTAATGCTACCACTTCCACTAGTACACATACACAGACCAGGCATAACTTTATCACATTACAACATTATGACCGGTGAGTCAATAACTGATTATAACTTCATCATGGCACCTGTTAGTGGGTGGGATTTAATAGACACCTGGAGAACATTTTGTCCTCAAAGATGGTGTGTTAGAAACAAGAAAAATGGTGACAAGGGCCAAATTGTGATGTCTAGACAAATGGGTAAGAGCATCTCCAAAACTGCACCTCTTGTGGTATGTTCCCAGTGGTAAGTCGGAAGAAACAGTGGTGAACGTGCGACAGGGTCATGGGTGGGCCGAGGCTCATTGATGCGCGAGGGGAGCAAAGGCTGCCCCGTGTGGTTCGATCCAGTAGACGAGCTCCTGTAGATCAAAGTGAATGCTATTAATGCTCAATGGGTCAGAACCGTTTTGTCAGCAAATGGAAATACATGTCCCAAGGTTCTGAGCATCTGTAGTATTAGTAAAAAGAATTAAGGAGGAGGCTCCTGTTACCCCAAAGTTCATGTCCCAAAACTTCCAGTGCCTGAATTAAGTGGGAGTGACTTTTTGTTAGTGGTGAATGTGTATATAAATATTTTAGACATAGCTATTTAATTATTGCAGCTGGCAGCAGAAAGATACAAGATTGCCAGAAGTGTGTACCAGCAAAAACCCCTTCTAAATGTAACAAAGATTTATAATGCACACACTGTAAAATGTTGCTCAATACAAGCTTATGTAGACAGACATGCAAAAGGAAAAAGTACTAGGACACCTGACTTTCCAGCCATATGTGATTCTTCCTTTAAATGGATACAGTTGCAGGAAATTCTCCTTCCACTTGAACTAGGAGACCCAAACCTGTTCCAGCATGACAATGCCCCTGTGGGCAAAGCCATAAGGATTTGGTTTACATAGGTTGGAGTGGAAGATCTTGCTGCTGTTGAGCTCTTGAGATGAATTGGGACACTGGATTTAAAAAGAAAATGTTAGCAAAAAGATCGAGCGGTTAAAGAAATATTTTCACAACCAAATCTTTGACAGGATTTGAATTGTCCAAGTTACAGATTGTGTGTAACATGTTCATGAACTCTGCATCTGATTACAACTGTGTGTTTGTGTTGTTTGTACCAGTTTAACATGTCTTTATTATTCCTCTGACCCTGACATCTGGATTAGTGTGTGTTTAAACATCTGGGTTGGCCATGGAGACCTGTCTGTGATAGACTCCACTGTGTCCTATACATGCACGTATGTAAGTGTGTAACTCATTGGGGAGATGCACTGCAGTGTGAACTTGAGACGGGCAAAGTGTGTGTTGAGTGAGTGTGAGGGAGTGTAAAGCATCCGCATGCTCTCCCGGTGCTCGTGCTCAGCAGGTTGTGTGAGGAGCAGGTGCATGGCAGGTGGCACCACACTTGTCCACAAGCTCAGGTGAGAAAGAGAGACAGCTGGTGCCCTGGGCTTCACGGTGGACAGGGTTCAACACTTCCTCTTTCACACACACTTCCTCAGCAGGTGAGGCACACCTTTCTCTATTCCCGCCTAACAAAAGTGATGTCTGCCACCTGTTCAGTGTCTGATTAATGCACAGTCTGATTAACATACAGGATTATGTTATGACGTACGACTTCAAGGCTTAAGTCTGAAACTGTGGAGTTGAACGGTCCATTTCATCATCGTGGTGACTGTGAGAGGACGTCGTCTCAGGATGGAAATTTATGGCAGCTGTCATGGTCTTGAGAAATAGAAGTGGAAACTGATGTAAAATATTTTTTTCCTCGATACATGAATTTAAAGTTCTACATTTTGTGAAAGAAATATGCCATTCAATCACAGTGAGACTCCTCCTCCTCTTCTGTCATTCACAGTAAGACTCCTCCTCATCCTGTGTCAATCACATTATGACTTTTTTGTCAATCACAGTGAGATTCCTCACCCTCTTCTGTCAATCACACTTAGACTTCTCTTGTCAATCACAGTGAGACTCCTCCTCATCTTAATCTAAAGCCAGTCACAATGAATCCTTTCCTGTTTTTTGTCAATCACAGTGAGACTCCACCTCCTGCTCTGTCAATCACAATAAAAGTTCTTCTCTTTCTTTGTTAATTACAGTGAGACTCCTTCTCTGTCAGTCACACATAGACTTCTCTTCCTCTATCAATTACAGTAAGATTTCTTCTCCTCTTTCTTTATCAATCACATTAAGACTCCTCCCCCTCTTCTGTCAATAATAGTGAGACTTCTCTTATTCTATCAAGCAAGTGAGATGACCTCTCTTGATTAAATTGAGACTCCTCCTCCTTCTCTTCTTTCAATCACAGTGACACTTTTCCTCTGTCAACTACAATGAGACAGACTCTCTCATCTTCTGTCAGTTACAGTAAAACTTTACTTCTTTTGTCATTCACAATTAGACTCCTTTTTCTCTGTAAATTACATTGAAACTCCTCCTCTTCTGTTAAACTTTGCTTCCTCTATTAAGCAAGTGAGATAACTCCGCTCTAAATTGCATCGAGGCTCCTCTGAGAGTGACTTCTTTCTCTATCAAGCATGGCGTCGATTACAATGACTCCTCCTCCTCTGTCAGTCACAGTGAAACTTGTCTTCTTCTGTCAATCAGAGTGTGATTTCTCCTCCTCTGCCTGTCTTCACATGTCTCAGTGGAGGCATGTTGTTCAGAGGAAGCCCTCCCTCTACCTCATTGGTGGCTGTAGAATTATAAAGTTCTCACTGGCAAATGGGAAACCCAAACCAAGTTCCAAAAAATTCAAAACAAGAAAAAGAACAAATTAGCTTGCAAGAGCTGTTTCCACTTGCTAATGTTCTAATTTGTTCTATTTTACATATAACATATCATTTGGGAAAGTTTGATAACTATAGTAGTCACTGGAGACAAAAAATAAATATTTGAAGTAATATTTCTACTAAAGCAGAAAATGAGGCTTCAATACCTCATTTCTGAAATTAATCGACATACAATGTGTGTATATTGTGTGCATGTGTGTGTGTGTGTGTGTGTGTGTGTGTGTGTGTGTGTGTGTATGTGTGTTTCAAGGTTTTACCATGTTGAAAAAATGTCCAAAATTTTTTTTTTTTTAGCTTTGACGGTCTTTTTTAGCTACTTTTCTACTTTTTTTTTTTTTTACTATTTTCAGAAAGCTTTGAGATTTTTAATTACATGAGGGGTGCGTAAGCATGTTTTGATTGCACTGCACTTTGAAGAAGATTCAGACTCGGTTCTGAGACAGAGAAGATAATTGAAAAAGCACTGTGTTGCAGCTTGTAGATTAAACAGCTGCTCTCGAGTCACTTAACATGAAGAACTCTACGTTCATAAGAAAGTGCACGAACGCTGTTTAACAGACTCTTACATTTTGACTTTCATGATGCATTCAATAAAAAACGGAGAAATAAGTTCATAAAGTGATTATTAAAAATTTAGGGAACCCATAAACAGACACACCCTCATTTAGTTTTTACTTTACTACTCAATTTTTTTTTTTTATACAGAGTATTCAAAATTTGTTAGAAATGTTAAAATTTTTGTTTACATTTTTGTACAAATTGAATGATCACCTATGAAGTATCCTTTTCATTCATTCTAAAGCAAATCTAAATCACCCACCATTTTAATTGAAGAAAATCCATACCTCCTGTAGAAAGTAGACTAACAGTAATCTTGGTTTTCCTACTACTTTTAGTATAAAACAAACCCTAATATCATGTTAGATATGCATAAATAATGTACAGCTATGTGAATATTTAAACCTGTGGCCTCTTCTCTAATCTCCTTTCTGTTTTTATGTCAATACCATTACGAAGTACAGAAAATTTGAAAAGGTCACTCAGGCGTTTGTGGACTTTGTGAGTTCAATTCCCAGCACCACTAAGCTGCTTCTGCTAGTGCCAGAACTGCTCGGTTATACAACCCCAGTTCCCCAAACCCATATTCTATTTACAATAAACAAAACAAAACATAATGCTAACTGCATACTGCATCTATTACAAGCATGTCTTTGTACTAAAAGAGTCTGGGTTATGAACTGGCCTGCCTGCAGTCTAGATTTTTCACCATTTAAAAACATTATTGGTGAATCATAAAAACAAAAAATACAACAAAGAACACCCAGAACTGTTGAGCAGCTAGAATCCTGTATCAGAGACATATGGGACAACTTTTCTCTCCCAAAACTTTAGCAAGTGATTTTCTTAGTTTCCAAATGTATGTGGGGAAAAGACATGATGCTCCCGACTTGTTGCAGTCATCAAATTAAAGTTGACATTATTTTTCATCTTTTAAAATAGCATATATTCTCAGTTTAAACATTTAATATGTTCTGTTGTGAATTAAATATTGGTTTATGAGATTACAAATTGCATTCTGTTTTTAAT
The DNA here is from genome assembly GCA_024362625.1 of Silurus asotus. Taxonomy (NCBI): domain Eukaryota; kingdom Metazoa; phylum Chordata; class Actinopteri; order Siluriformes; family Siluridae; genus Silurus; species Silurus asotus. The sequence continues at coordinate 1,347,163 of MU551630.1, forward strand.
TACAGTACAAACCAAAAGTTTGGACACACCTTCTCATTCAAAGAGATTTCTTCATTTTCATGACTATAAAAAAAGTGTGGAGATACACTGAAGGCATCAAGGGCTATTTGACCAAGAAGGAGAGTGATGGGGTGCTGCGCCAGATGACCTGGCCTCCACAGTCACCGGACCTGAACCCAATCGAGATGGTTTAGGGGTGAGCTGGATCGCAGAGTGAAGGCAAAAGGGCCAACAAGTATCAAGCATCTCTCGGGGAACTTCTTCAAGACTTTTGGAAGACCATTTTAGGTGACTACCTCTTGAAGCTCATCAAGAGAATGCCAAGAGTGTGCAAAGCAGTAATCAAAGCAAAAGGTGGCTACTTTGAAGAACCTACAATATGACATTTTTCAGTTGTTTCACACTTTTTTGTTATGTATATAATTCCATATATAATTCCACATGTGTTCATTCATAGTTTTGATGCCTTCAGTGTGAAACTACAATTTTCATATTCATGAAAATAAAGCAAACTCTTGGAATGAGAAGGTGTGTCCAAACTTTTGGTCTGTACTGTATATTTTACATGTCCTACCTTTTTGGAATTGGGGTTGTATAATATCAGTTGCTCTGTAACTTGCTCTGGAAAAGAGGTTCTTATGAACGTAGAGTTCTTAAGATTCGAGAGAGGTTGTTAAATCTTCAAGCTGCAACACAGTGCTTTTTTTTAATTATCTCCTCTGTCTCAGAACCGAGAATGAATCTTCTTCAAAGTGCAGTGAAATCAAAACATGGTAATGCACCGCTCGTGTAATTAAACATCTCCAAGCTTTCTAATAATAGTACAAGTACGAAGTATTTACTGTCAAAGCTAAAGAACTGTTACAAAATGTTATTTTTTTACACGTTAACACATTGAAACACACAGACATACACGCGGTACACACACTATGCATTATTCCTTCACGCAGTGGTTAATATGTGGATCATCTGATCAGAAGATTGTGAATTCAAATCGCAGCACCACCAAGACTGCCCCTTGTGAAAGGCTCCTTGACTGCTTAATTGTATAAGAGAAAAAACTGTAAGGTGGTCTCGCTAAAGGGGTCTGCCAAATGCTTAAATTGTAAAACTGCTTAAATCTAGGTAGAAGCTTGATCCTGATCCTGCATTCAATAAAATCTTATATAAAGGATGGAAATCTACCAAAGGGCAGGTCTGCAAACCATTTAATTAGAAACGAGCACTGAATTGCAGCTGCAGTGTGGAAGCCATAAATATCTAAAGACAAAAATTGTTTCAGCAAATCTTATTTCTTTTCACACCAAGATCAAATTCAATATTATTTCCAGGACAGTCGTGCGTTTTGTCATAAACCTTACATAAATCCTACATACATTATAAAAGATTGAGGCACACCAGTCCTTTGAAACCTTTGATTTAGATGTTAATAATGTTGTATTAGTCTATTCATTCAATTTTATTTGTATAGCACTTTTAACAATGGACACTGTCCCAACGCAGCTTTACAGGATGAAATAGATTACAACCATAAATTTTAGCATCATAAACTAACCCCTATGAGTTTATCCTGGTAGGTTTATCCCTAATGAGCAAGACATTGGCGATAGTGGCAAGACTGCGGATTGTATGTGGAAAAAAACTTGAGAGGAACCAAACTCAAAAGGGAACCCATTCTCATCTGGGTGACACTGAATGTCCATTCATTTTAGCTCCATCATTGTTGAGGTTAACCCCTGTTTACTGAATTTAAGTGTGTTTAGATTAATTACAGTCCAAAACCATCCTCATGGCTCTTGAGTTCAAACCTTCACAGTAACCTCAGGCATATTTATGCTGTTCATGTGGAGCCATCCTCTGCTGCAAGTGGTTTTCAGTTGAAGAGAACTCCAAACATAAGTAGATATGTTAAATACACTCAAGTAACAGAGCATACTGTACATATTTAGCATATTTTATGGAATAGTTATAATGGTAGCACTTTTCACTGGTACTCAATAGAAATGTACCAATAGACCTTTCTAAGGTATTTTCTATGTTTTTATTTTTCAGGAATCCTTAAGTTTATTTACTTTTCCATTATGTGCCATGTCTTTATATCTCACTATTAAAGGGATGGGATGGATTGGAATCCTGAATGGGATTAGAATGGGATAATTAATGGGATTATTAAAAAGAACATGAATCTTATGCACATGACAGATTTTTATTTCCGATTATTTTATTTATACATAAATTATATAAACTTTTTCTTTCTATATCATTTTCTTTCTATATCCTCCTTGGTCCTAAAATTACAACATATACATAGATAGGGATTTGTATACCAGATGCGGCACATAATCTATGGGTAACAATAGGGATGCATTTTGATAAGAGGGGGGACGTGGTAGCCTAGTGGTTAAGGCAATGGATTTTGGATCTGAGGGTTGTGGGTTTGAGTCCTGGCTATTCAAGGCTACCACTCTTGGGCCCTTGAGCAAGGCCCTTACAAGCCCCATGGGTGTTCAGCTGTTGGAATGGGTATACAGTACTCTGCCATGGAGGGTCCCAAGCCCAGCTACAAAAGAAGCCACGGACACAGGAGGACACAAGAGACATTTTACTGAAGTACTGTTTACTGAAGGTGTCTCTAGTGTCAGTGTTTGTAATAGTAAATTTCCTTCATGAGCATTTCTCAGTTTCTTGTTTATATAATAAGCGTCACTTTTATTTCTATTATTATAAGGGAAATGAGGGAATGCATGTTATAGCTGCTGCTGTACTATTTACATGGTTTGTTTTGGCACTAAGATGTAAAGCAGCAGGACATTCCCCAAATGTTGTTGTCCTGCCTGTGCGGTGAGTCTAACACACTTTGTGTACACTCTGATGCTGAATAGTAAAACAAAAAAAAAAACCCACGTTGGTATTACTCAAACGAAACCTGCCAGTCATAGCCTGCTTATGAAGAAGCTCTTTTCCTCTCTCAGTATGAGTAGGCTTTGCTTTCTCTACACCAGGCGATGAATTTCGGCTAGCTAGCGGCTCCTCAATAGAGGAGTTAAGGACGAGCGCTGTGCCATAGCCTGAGTTATAATAGAGGCTATGTGTGCATCCAGCTGAACCAAATGTCAACGTCTCTCCCATGGGCTTCGAACAATAGCCGCGTGTTTTTGTCTCCTGTCGAGATTTCTTGCCGACAAACCCGGTAAACACAAAGCTGCGTCTCTCCGCATGCTTTTACTGTCAGCGTCTCCATAGAAACAGAAGAAAAGGAGTAAAAATCCTATTCGACCTCTTGAAAAATCACCTTTCATATCCAGGATTTTGAGAAGCACAGGGACAAAGCGCAGAATGAGGGTTCAGGGGTTCTTCACATGTGGAGTGCACTTTTCCAACCAGCTTAATGGCTGCCTTTCTGCTTTCTGCCCAACTGGATTGAATGGAGGTATGAGCAGATGTGTGCAGGATATACAGTAGATGGCAAAGCCAGACCTGGGTTTAAAAAAAAACAGATTTTTTTCACATGAGTTTGATATACAGTATGTGCTCAGGATTCAGTGATTATTATTTAAACATGTTGCCTTAGTTCTAAGAAGTCTTTAGTGTGTTTTTAATCACAGCAGATTACGGAGCTCGAGAAGAAGTGTCTCAGTAGTGTTAACGTTTCGTTTAATGGGTTCCTCGATGATTCGTTCAAATAGTTGAGAGTGGGTTCTTGTTCTTTCTTTCTTGCAAGTTCTCCCCAAAGGCATTTCTGAGCATGTACACTTCACTTAGGAGAAAGGAATCAGATTGTGGGTTTGAGAAGATGGTTCAAATAGAATACTTCTACTTAAAACTGAAGACTCGCCTCATGGTGTTTACCCTCTGAATACTTAAATCTATTTTACAACACAGAAGAACCGCTTTCCATTCCGCTGATCTATTACACCATTTTGTATATATTCTGTAACTACTGCTCTGAAAGAGAATATATGATTACAGGCACATGTATTTCTAATTCATATTTATTTAACTTATTATTCACAAATATGATTAGTTAATTTTTCTTTCTTTTTTTTTTTTTTTTTTTTGATTAGTTAATTTTTCTTTTTTTTTTTTTTTTTTTTTTTTAATTCACCGATCAGAGGTTTAGATAAAGGATGGTGCTTGTCTGGAATCGTGTAAGAGTGGACAATCTTACTGTACTTCAGTGAAAAATACAAATCGCCTGCATAAAAGTGACTCCAGTATAATTCAATGTTTTCCTTTCACATTTCTACACAGATAAAAGCACTTGCTTTAGAAAGTACCAAAGTACTAGAGTAAAAGTAAGAACTGATCTGTGTGAACTAGTGAGAACTTCTCCTGACTTTTCCAGGTATATGTGGTTCTGTTAGACTGGAATTTTGATAATGATAATGTGCACAAAGAGAGCTTCATGAAGATGTGGTTAACATGGACTGGAGTAGAAGATCTTGAGTGTCCTACTCTTAAACTCCGAACTCAACCTGACTGAATACTTTTGGGATGAATTGGAACACTGACTGCACCCGAGGCGGAACATCTTCCTGAAAGAGTGTTGGATATTATAACAGTAAATGGGGACTGGTGTGATGTTTAAAACAAACATACAGATTGTATGGTCAGGTGTCCAAATACTTTTTACCCTTTATTATTATTAAACATTACTAACATCATCGTGACCGAATGAGGATAAAGTTAGTTCTGGGTCAGTCATGAACGATTGATTCATTTTGAGCGAGTCTTTAATGTGATGCAGAAGAACAAGGCGTTTCTGGATGTACTTCTGTTTAAAAAGGAGGTGAGCAAGGGGGTGCTCTCTGGGTCTGCAGAGGAACATGGGAGATCCAGGAAAAAATAAAGATGGAAAAGTATGAGAAAGAAGAGCTCGCCTGTGTCCGTGAATGTTATCAGAGAAATAATCTCGCCTTTTAATATCCACGCACACATCTTACATTAGTAGAACAGCAAATGGGGCTTAATGTGAAATAAAAAATTCAAAAAACATGTACATGTCCACAAACAGTCCATATAGAGTTCTTCTGTCTTTTAAGATAGAAAAAATAGAACTTGAGATTGAATGAATCTTACAAAAAAAGTGAATAGTTTGAGATGACATGGTACCTACATAGTGAATTCCATCACCAACAGAATATCCCCCAAAAAATTACCGCACCATGCTCTAAAATATAGTAAAATATTTGCTTAGAAAAACACGACCCATTGCTTCCGATGCACCAGGAATATCGTCTTTGCTTCATATCGAATCTACAGGCATGTGTATGCCCTACAAGCATCTGCTATAGGCTAATATTGGCAGTCGTGGTGCGAAATCCTGTGTAAAGAGTAAATCTGTTCTGCCCTGAGCAGTGTAAACAGTGGCCCAGCGCTGTTTGCTTGTCGACAGTGACTACATACATGTGCGTCAGCCAGCGAGTGTAAAATCTAAGCTGTTAAACAAGTTGTTTATGTTTTTTTCCTGTGAATCCAAAGATGGAAATGCTGCTCCGAGACATATGGATTAAGAACACCCGGGGTCCGGCTTTGCGCCCTGCAGTCGGAGGAAGAAAGAGGACGATGTAACAATGTGGGGACACTTATGAGTCTGTGTCAGTCATGCATGAACAAAACAACAACAGAGGCTTGGGTTTTGCTGACTGCAGGGAAACAGCGAGCGAAGGGAGAGAGGAAGGGAAGGAACGAAAGGCAGCTTACGGAAATAGAGTGGACCCACCGAGTCGAGTCGAGAGCCTGCTAGTAAATAAAGCTTCATTATCCTCTCCAACACACCACCCGCAGCCTCTCAGGCTCATTGCTGCACGTTAATCAGAGTCCCTCAATGCATTTATTTTGTATTAAGGGCTGAAATTTTTATAAAATCTATAGTTGTTTCCAGAAGGAAACAAGCAGCTTTTTAAATCATGATTATTAAGGTTTTTTTTAAAGCTGACATTAATTTAAAAAATACATTTCGATTTTATTTGTAAAGCACATGTACAAACAGATTTTGTTCCAAATATAGCATTCTGGAAGAGCAAGCCCGAGGTGACAATGGCGATCAAAACTTCCTGAAATGACATGAGGAAAAAGCATAGTAGATTAAAAACAAAAGGTGTAATGATTACATTTTTTTAACAAAGCAGCCGTTCTATAATAAACTACAAAAATAGGGTTTGACTCAGGGTTTCCCATAGGAACATTCCAGGGGTACTAATAATAATTTTAATTAATAGCTGGCAATGTGCTTTGACCCCCCAGCTTTCTAACATCTCTGGGACATGTAAGAAAATAATTCCACTGTACTGTAATACGTACATTTAAAAAGTATAAAGCACATTTCTTTTGTTTTCTTTTTTAATTTGAGAAGCATTAATCTTTATTCTATCCATGTAAAACCTTCCACAAGAGCAGAAGACACTTTACAAATACAATGAATGTCTCAAGAATCACAGGAATTGCAAATGTCACCTAAAAATACTGAAAGAGAGTTGTGAAAGAAACTGTACAGTATCTTATTTTTCGGACTATAAGCCGCTACTTTTTTCCCCCACATTTTGAACCCTGCGGCTTAAACAACGAAGAGGCTAATTTATGGATTTTTTTGGGGTTTTTCCCGGTTTCACAAACTTCAAGCCAAAAAACTGAGCAACTCGTGCTTTTTTATTTTTCTGGGCAACAGCGTTACGGGTTAGTCAAAGAAACTTCGAAATGAGCATCAGAAAATAATAAGGACATATTCCTCGGTCTTGCACACATGCAGTAATAGTGGAAAAATGCGACTGCAGGCTATTCCCAAAATACCGCTCTGCTCTTAAAGGAGCCACAACATATTTCACCCGTTACACTGTGTAACAGACACTGTCTTTCGTTAAAGCCTGTGGAAAGTTCATTCGTTTCAGTGGGTGCGGCTTATATTTGGGTGCGCCTAATAGTCCAAAAATTACGGTATATAGATTATCTTCTATACTATAGCATATACAATGTCAGAAACGTGTCTCAGATTGCACAACATTTCGAATTGTAAGGTAGATCAGCTACAACAGAGTACCATGTCAGGTTCCAATCCTCCCATATACAGTGGACGGAGGTTCTGGTTAAAGTCATGGCCTTTATTTAAATAGAATATTTGAATATATACTGTAAATACTTTAAACAAAAAAGCAGAAGTGTTCCCTCAGCACTTTTGAGGGCTCATGTTCAGCAAAATGGCATTCCGAGACATTTTCTCCCACTCATTTATCGGAGTTGATCTAGTATTTTTGGACGACTTGATCTGCTGAAATGTTTCACTGGGTCCTCATGCAGAGCATGGCCCACCAATTGATGATTCCTTTGCTCGTCCAGATAAAGTGTTTCTTGTTTGACGTTCAGAATTCAGAACCTCGATCGACTAAAATTGCAACCAGTTTCCTCTGCAAGGAAACATTCTGTTCTTGAGAAGAAAAAAAGCATAGAAATCTATTTGCATATCAGTGGAAATACTAATAAAACCTCATGTAAAATGGAAAAAATGAACCCTATAAAAATTAACATATCTCCGAAGAAATCTTAGAAAGAATTGCTGCTGTAAATTTTAATAGCTGAGAGATGTAGAGTACAAGCATTTGTGTCTGTACACCCAGAATTAGAATGATGTTGTGCAGTTTGGATCAATTTATCCAGCCGTGTCTGTGCAGATCTCCTGAGAGAGTAAGAAAGGAAGTTCAGAAGAAAGTGTGTCTACGTGTGCATGACGCCTTTCGAATGAAACGTTTACATCCATGTCCACCGTGAGCACGAGGGCCACGCTGGTCCAGCTCTTGAAGGCAATTAGCGAGCTTAATTCTCTCAGATGCTGCTGTGGAGCTGAAAAGGATGAAACATTTCCTTTGGGGCTGATCTTAATGCTATGCTCGACATGTTTGTAGGTGGAATACTTGACAAAGTCCAATGCTCTAGGGTTTGCGTCAGAGTGTCATTGCATTATATTTTCTAGCCATTTACTCCTCTGTGGAAGGGAAAATTATCATCTTGTCCTCTCACGATGTATATTGGGACCCTGTCCAATTAAGCTAGATGTCAAAAAGCTACTTGTTGACAGGGGGAAAAAAACCAAACGATCGATGCAGTTTGCATGTTTGGGGTTCGTGCTTGATTTTGTCCGCTTTCTCTGGGTCACAATCTGCGAGTGAGCTGGTATGAACGCAAACACAACTCACTGACCTTGGCACAGGAGGAGGTTCGAAAGCACATGCCGTTATATAAGCTGTCTGTAGAAAGACAGTTGCAGCATCCGCAGTGGTCCAGACAAACTCGCTGACCTCTACAGCTATCCTTCCCCTCCCTCTGGGCTCGTCTACCTGAACGAGAAAGGATTAACATATTGGCTGGGGAGGTGGAGGAGAAGGAGGAGGAGAAGGAGGAGGTGTGAGCTGAGCTTCCGATAAGAAGACATTGCTTTCATTCCTTTACGAAAATTGTTTAAGAGGGTTTGACAATTGATAAAATATAAATAATGCATTATAGGGAACTATTTTTAATTTTAGAACTAGTTTTATTTATATATGTTTATATATTGTATCTACATAAATGTTTTTTCTTTTTTCTTTTCTTTGGTTTTTCAGGATGCTGCTCTGTCGTTACATACTCCTTGTTTGGAACCAGGGATTCGAGTGAAGGGTCAGCCTTCAGGGATACATCGCCTCTGGAGACCTTTGCTCAAGGGTCCAAGGGTGTCGGCTTGGCAATCTGCTATATTAAGATTTCTAATGCTTTCTGAACATCCCATTCTACATTTAGTCCCAATTTACTGTTATTATAACCTCCACTCTTCTGGGAAGATGTTCTGCTGGATTTTACAGTGTGTTTGTGATCGTTCTGGTTAGTAAAGTCAGGTGAGGAGGCCCGGCGTTCTTGGTTCAAAGGTCTTCAGTGGGGTGGAGGTCAGAGCTCTATAGCAGGCTATTAAGGATCTTCTACTCAAACCCATGTAAACCATATAATCATACAGCTTTTCATGCTGGAACAAGTTTGGGTATTCTAGTTCAAGTGAAGAAAAATTGTAATGCATCCTATAAACTTGTGTACCTCCACCTTTGTGGTAACATTTTGAGAAAGAATCACATATAAGCTTCCCACCACTTTTGTTTATACAAGTATGAACAATTTTTTTCCAAATGCACAGCTAACGTGTTTTGAACCGATTAAAACATCTAGTAGAAATAATAAAATACACACAGAAAATCGCTTAATCTTTTACAGATTTAGATTACAATAACCCCAATGTATGAAATATATTTCTACGTTTAAAACTAATTTCAGGCTTTAAAGAGTGACGGATAATCCTGCTTTCATTAAAGCATTTATTAATTATTTTTATATTTTAAAGAAGCACATTCCTCTGCTAGTCAAAATTTATTTGAAATTAGTCAAAATATCTATAAACTGGATTACTTATCTTATTGTGAACTTGTAATAGGCAGTACGGGGTCGTGCTTTTCACGATTTGGCCTTCAGTGGTGTCTTACCTGAACCACAATATGAAAATGTGGCTAAACAGACCATCAGTATTACACAGAGACACAGTATAACAGAGCACTGCATCACAGACAGGTATCTAATGCAGGGAGAATGCCATTACTAAAAAAGAAACCCATTGAACACAATTCGAGAAGTATCCGTTTACTGCAGCCACAGATTTCCGTTCAGTTTTCTGCAAAAATAAATGTATTCACCTGATACAATACAATCAGCAATAAAAAAACATATAGAACTGTTTTCTTTTTTTTGTAAAATTTGTTATACAACAGGTGGATAAAAACAAGCTTAATGGTGAAGGACAATGTAGAGATGGAGAGAGATGGAGAGAGAGAGAGAGAGAGAGAGAGAGAGAAAGAGAATAGAAGGAGGAGTAAAGATGTAGGGACCTCAGCAGGAGGCTGAGCAGGACGTTGCAGATAACTGCCCAGTGTAGCTTCTCGTTCCATTGCTGTTGTTGATTTGAAAGAAGCGTGCTGTTCTTCAGGAAGCATGGAGCTCTGGCATGCCTCTGTTTCCCCCCGGCCACCACAGCTGTTTCCTTCTATCAGCCCCTGCAGGAGGCCGACACATCACTCCGAGCCTGGCCTGCTACATTACAGCTCACATGCAGACTAACAGGACACACACACAAACACACACACATACGCTCCACATTGTTCAGCAGGGGAAAGTCATTCCTCTGTCATGAGGTAATTCTCCCATCTTTGGTCTTTGATAACAAATGTTGACAATTTAAGAAGGACATCAAGAGAAGCATAGAAATTGACTTTACATACCAAATTGACAATTAAAAATACCAAATGCACCAAATTGGAGTAAAAGAGATTTTCTGTCATCATATGGTTCCCATTCCAAGTATAAAAAAAACATGTAGCTTGTTGCACATTCATGGATTTACATCATGGTGAATGATGAATACTCTATCGTATACGCAAACAAAAACAAACTCCTGGATCTTTTGTTCTACCTTTAAATGTGTTTCATATTTATTATACTTAATTTACAGCCCTTAGGGTTTCTCCAATCTGATTCATCAGAAGATGTTCTGAGATTAAAGCTACATACCGTTCATGCCACGTATTTTCAGTCAGCATGTTAATTCTGGAATTTGGAAGTAAACTCCAATATCGCTTTAGTCCATCGCAAACACAGGAGGCAATTTATTTTAACCAATTCATATACACCAACCAGGGATTAAATAACATTATGACATTATAACATTACAAGCGGTGACGTGAATAACACTGTTAGTGGGTGGGATTTATTACGCATTTTAGTCCTCGAAGTTGATGTGTTAGAAGCAGGACAAATGGGTAGCATAAGGATTTGAGTGAGTTCGACAACTGTTAAATAGTGATGTCTAGATGACTGGGTCAGAGCATCTCCAAAATTTCAGCTCTGGTGGGATGTTCCTGGTCTGCAGTGCTCAGTATCTATCATAAGTATCTTTCAACAGATGAGCTCCGTTAGCTTCACTTTCTGAAGGAATTAATGTTAGTTTTGGCAGGACTGTTTTGGCAGCAACAGGGGGATCAACACGATATTAAGCAGGTGATCATGAATGTTATGCCTGGTCGGTGTACAAGCATGTTTTTTGGAATGTTGGAGGAAACCAGATAACTTGAAGGAAACCAAGGAGAAAAACAGGGCTAACATTCACAGAAATGTCCACACAGGAAGTCTCTGGAGCTGTGACCCATGTATAATACACTGCAGATGTTTATTTCAATATATTGTTCTATTTTTCCTTTAGTAGTAACAACTTCCAAAGCAGATGTTTTTTGCAGGTGCTACATGTATGATGCATGGTGGACCTTCAGGAGTCTCCATTGTTAACCTGGGATAATTTTGGGGCTGCAATAATGCAAATAATAACCGGAAATAATTTTATGGAAATTGGATATTTCATGTCAATAAATATAGCTACAAATGCCATATCTGGAGACGCCCCAAAGCTGGAGGTACACAATTGTATAGGATGTCTCTAGATCATTGCATTTTCAATTCACTTGAACTAGGAGACCCAAACCTGCTTCAGCACGACAATGCCCCTGTACACAAACTATGAAGATATTGTTTACATGGTTTGGAGTGGAAGATCTGAAGTGGCCATGCTAAAGAGCACTGACCTCGACCCTATTAAATACTGTCTCCTCACCTACATCAGTGCCTGATTTTACTCACCTTTTTGTGGCTGAATGAGCACAAATCTGCCCAAGCACACTCCAAACTCTGGTAGAACATCATCTCAGGAGAGTGGAGGCAATTGTTACATCATATCTGTATATATAGTGTATCTTTTTCTCTTCACACAAAAACTCCAAAAATAAATTCTAACTTTTGAATAGTTACTGAGTCAGTAAATACTTTTATGTTACCAGAAATCTACAGGTGTTTCGTCATTTTTTTTTCTTATTGCAGCCGACACCTGCTGGAATAAGCCTTTATGAATATATACATTATATACAGTCAGTTGTTATACTGAAGTCATGCACTGTAGGTCTGAATGCTGCTCCTTAGCATTGTTCTACCATTTCAATGTGTTTTTGAGTACTTGCATTGTAAAGAATGTTTTGCATTATCCTTTGCTATATACCCCCTCTAATCCCTTTTCCTATTTTTCCTATTTGTATAACTAAAATCCTTTTCTCACAAAGAGCTCATAGGGTCAAATTTAAAAGCTCTGAGAAAACAGCAGTCGACAATTTTGTAAAAATCCAACGACCACTTATTCAGTTAAGTAAAAGAAAAAAAAAAAGAAAAAAATACAATCACTATAAGTGTTCTGCCTGTCCCTCATTTCTTTAGAGAAAAAAAAGGGAAGGAAAAACTGATCTCGTGGGAGAGCTGTGGGTTTTCCCGCTCAGCTTTAATTATTGGCTGCTCTTCAGGTCCAAAACCCAAGCCATGTTTTTGTATCTAGGAGGATGTTTGATCACTGTCATGATGCGCTGGGACTTGTAGGACTTGATGATCTCTTGTTTTCTCTCTTCTCCTTTTTCCGTTTTTCGATCCGTCTGATGTCCCGACATCTCCGTCGGTTGCGTGTCGTATTCACTCTTTATCCCAAAAACAGCGTGCCTTAAAGTCGTGTTTTTTTTTCCATCAAGCTGTTCTTTGCGTCATTGAACGAACGTATTTGCACGTTTTCAGACAAATCCGTGACAGTCCTGATTGCTCGGGCTTACAGTAAGAGCTCTCTAGAGAGACAGCTACATACTGAGATCATGTCCATAGAGAGATGAGACAGGTTTAGCCTCATTGATTGTCTCATGTGAGACACTTTGCTAATTATCACCACACTGTTTGCTTGACAGAGGTTATGGCTTTCCACAAATAGAGGAGATTATTGCTCATCAAAGCTCTATTGTTCAAGAAGGAGACTGAAATAGTGACACACACACACACACACACACACACACACACACACACACACACAGTTTACAGTAGAGCACAATGAGAACCAGGCCTCCTCCCATTGCAATAACCCAGCAAATGAATGACCCCTTCTCCTTCTCCTGTAAGGCTTCACCCCCGCTTTTGGGATTCACAGCTAAATATGTCCTACCTCAATTTAAATGTTAACGCTTCCTGATAAACGTGTGCTTCATACACAATTTAAATATATTTGAAAAGAAGACACTTTTGGCTTTACTGTCCATCATTTAAAGCTGATCATGCTCAGAAAGATAATGTTAGTTGATGAAGCTGAAAAAGAGATAATAGAATGAGAAAATAAGGGATAGTGCTAGAAAAAGAAAGAAAGAAAAAGAAAGAAAGAAAGAAAGAAAGAAAGAAAGAAAGAAAGATTCTGGAACTGTTTTGGATACGAGAACTCTGTGTTGTGTCTCGTTGTGTCATTTGTTGTTTTGTTGTGTCATTCAGGATATAGTCCTGTCTTATATCCCTGCTCATGGCCCCTGGATACACTGCAACCATGGATAGTAAAAAGAAAAGACTGATATAATTTATATGATTGATATGAGAAAGAAAGAGGGATCAGGAGTTGTGACTGTTTATCTGTACTGCTAGCACAGAAAAGTACAGGTGAAAGTGCAAGTAAGTAAGAAAGTAAGAAAGAGGGAAGTAAGTAACTGAAGATAGCAAGAAAGAAAGAAAGAAACAACTTGGAACTAGAAGGAGATTGATATAATTAAAAACTTTCTTTGGCACATGTTTTTACACTGGATGCCCTTCCTAACGCAACCCTCCCCATTTATCTGGGCTAGGGTTAGGGTTAGGACCCCTAATGGCTGGTTCCCTGACCGGGGATCGAACCCGGGCCGCAGCGGTGAGAGCGCCACATCCTAACCACTAGACCACTAGGGAACCTGAGGTAGATATAATTAATATAATTTAAATTACTGTACAGAATCAGTACTGCACTACAGTACTAGTATAAGTCCAGGTGGAAGTAAAGGAATAAAGGGTTGTGCTGGAAGAAGAAAGAAAGGGAGAAAGAAAGAAAGAAAGAAAGAAAGAAAGAAAGAAAGAAAGAAAGAAAGAAAGAACGAAAGAAAGAACGAAAGAAAGAACGAAAGAAAGAAATTAGGCCAATAAATAAATAATTAATCAACAAATTAACAAATAAATAAATCCCAAGGACTAGGGCTACTAAAACTGAATTTAAGACCTCTGTTTGAAACCTAAAGTAAAGAATACATGCAAATATATCTTTCTGGTTATCTTTAAAACATTCTGTTTGCATAGTTCATTGACTTTCCTTCTTCTTTTTTTTAAATAAAGCCATGTTATTAATTCACTAATCAGACCTGAGAGGGTAAATAAAGTAAAAAAAACTCCATGAGGTATGAGAAATCCAGCCTGGAGCTAATGTCTGGTCTGATGAGATGCTTTCAGCTAAATCATTTACATAAATGCCTGTGACTGGAGAAACCACAACAGAGGCTGCTACTGAAGCTGACTAGAGTTCCTGAATCACAGCTAGTTTTTTCCTTTTTTTTTTTTCCAAATAAAAATGTCAAGTACTTTGTGAACCACTAGTCTAGTCTTATACTGTACATTAAAAATGTATTGTATTGTAGGGTATGGAGCTCTATGTAATGTGATGAAGCTCTATGTAGCTCTATGTTTTTTATTTTTTCTGTAGCAACAGGATTCTTTAGAAACGTTGTCTCATTTCACTGTGTACTTCATCAGCTATATTTGGTTGAAATGACAATACAAGTTTCTCGACTTGATATTTCAACAAGGAAGTGCTTCGGTAAATATCCGTTAATACAAATCCAGTTTCATTCACTTTTACGCTACATGGGATCCTGAGCCATACTCTTCACATAAATCATTATATGGACCATATTGCACTGCTACAGTAACAGAGAGTGGAAGTAATTAGTGGATCATCTGTAGCTCCTCGTTCACCAGCCAGCTTTGATCTAAATCCACTTAAATATACCTCACCTTCAATATCCCTTTCCACTCCTTCAGTGTTTTTCTGCATCTGTGACGTTTGTATCAAAGCCTTTTTTTGGACTCGACATACCATTTTGTCTCTTATACTCGACGAAACCGATGTGACAAACGCCAGAAACGGAAAGACGCTCTCGCATTTGACGTCTGAATGGAAAATCGCAGCTAGAGCCAAGTGGTTACTAATGTTACAGACAAGGCAGCGTGAAAACACAAACAGGATGCTGCTACAACCTTAAATGACATTATGTATGGATGTGATGTAATTGCCTCTGTTGCTGCTGCAATAATGTTTATCTGACCTCCTTTTTCTTTGTTCAGTTCTTCTGTTTTTTTTTTTTTTTGTTTGGGTTTTTTTTCATCCCCAGGGCTTGAAGTGCATGAATACATTTTAGATTCATACAACACACAAACTGTTCAATGAGAATGATTTAGCAATGGGGTTAGATTTTTCGGAGTGTGTGTTGGTGATGGATAACAACATTTAAATACATAAACATCGTTTTAAAAGCATGAAAAAACAATAAGGTGAAGGGAAAAGATGTTCAACTGCAGTTTTAAAAAAGTTGGGACACTGTAAAAAATGTATATAAAAGCAGAACACAGTGATTTTTCAATCTCGTAAACCCATATTTCTTCACAATGAAACAAAAAAAGTCACATTTTTTAATTGAGAATATCTAGAATTTTAAGGTATAAAAAAAAATCATTTTGGCTTTGATGGCTGCAACAGGTCTCAGAAAAGTTGGCTAAATTTACCACTGTGTCTCTTCTGTCTGTATACATCTGGGAACTGAGGAGACAAGTTTTGGGTGAGAAATGTTGTCTCATATGTGTCAGATACAGGATTCCATCAGCTCAACAGTTCTGGGCATCCTTCGTTGTATTTTGTCCTTCAATGATGTGCCAAATGTTTTCAATTAGTGAACCTTTAGCACCTGGACTCTTCTACTACAGTCAAGAAGCTTTTATTGTCATTTCTATAATATATCGCTGATGCAGTAAACAGTAAAATGAGACAACATTCCCCCAGAACCCTAGTGGTCTAGTGGTTAGGATGCGGCGTTCCCGCAACTGCGGCCCGAGTTTGATTTCCGGTCAGGGAACCAACCCCAGCCATTAGGGTTACACAAGCCAGTGCACTCTTAGTGCCGGTCCCAAGCCCGGATAAATTCGGAGGGTTGCGTTAGGAAGGGCATCCAGCTTAAAAACATGTGCCAAATCAAACATGCTGATGATCCGCTGTGGCGACCCCTAATGGGAGAAGCCGAAAGAAAGTTTTCCTCCAGAACCCTGATGCTACATAAAACTACATGAAGCTACATAACACAACATAAAGCTGCATAACAGAACACTAAGGACTTAAGTAAGTTTCCTTGCCACATAAAGTGTGCAACCGAGTGCAAACAAAAACAGTGCAGACAAACAACACAAGACAGAGTGGGACACACAATACACAAAATTGTGCCGACCAGTAAACCTATTGTATAACATAATTATACAGTAATGTGCACAAGGGGGCAATAAACAAGAGTGTATTTGTAAACATAAACACAATATTGTGCAAGCAGTAGCAGCAATCCAAAGGTGCAAAACAGCATGTAAACAGTATAATATGATTAAATATAAATATAATATGGGTGGTGGAATCGATTGAGATGAGGACTGAGTGTGTGTTGAGTTCAGGTTGTACAGTTCAGTAACACACAGTGATGTTGTGTGTTTTGTACAGTTCAGTTCTGTGTGTTAAGGAGTCTGATGGCTTAAGGGAAGAAACTGTTGAACAGTCTGGATGTGAGGACCGAATGCTTTGGAACCGCTCTCCTGATAGCAAGAGAGTGAAAAGCGTGTGAGGGGTGTGCGGGGTCGTCCACAATGCTGTTGGCTTTGTGGATGCGTGTGGTGTAAATGTCCTTGATGGAGGGGAGAGAGACTATGATGATCTTCTCAGCTGTCTTTACTATCCTCTGTAGGGTCTTGCGATACGAGACGGTGCAGATCCCAAACCAGGCAGTGATGCAGCTGCTCAGGATGCTCTCAATGGTCCCTCTGTAGAAGGGGGGGAGGGAGATGGGCTTTCCCAAGCCTTCTAAGAAAGTAGAGACGCTGCTGCGCTTTCTTGCTGATGGAGCTGGTGTTGATTGGCCAGGTGAGGTTATCCGCCAGATGAACACCAAGGAATTTGGTGCTCTTGACAATCTCCATAAAGGATCCATCAATGATCAGTGGTGAATGGCCACTCTGTGCTTTCCTGAAGCCTGTGGTTAGACAGAGTTGGTCACTGGGAGGAGCGTGGTCTTTCTTGCTGCCACATTGTTCTGCACCTCAAACAGGGCGTAGATGTCATTCAGAGCATCTTGGAGGGAGGCGTCACAGTCACAAGTGGGTGACATTGTATTGGAGTTTGTGATCGCCTGGATGCCCTGCCACATGCGCCAGGTGTCTCCGCTATCCTGAAAGTGTCTGTGGATTCTTTTGGGGTGTCCGCGCTTCACCTCTCTGATGGCACGAGACAGTTTTGAGCTTGTTAGCTGCCCATTCCACAGGCACTAATGCACTTCCATACTATCAGAGATGCGGTTTCTTAAACTGAGCACTGATAACAAGCCAGATGGTTTATTATGGTTGACGTGGTGTCCTTGGTTTCCAAAAAGAAATGTAAACTTTGATTCGTCTGACCACAGAACAATTTTCCACTTTGTCTCAGTAGTCTCTTTTAAATAAGATTTGGTCCCGAGGGGATGGTGGGATTTCTGGATCATGTTCATGCATAATATAGATTTAACCTGCATTTGTGGATGACATGGCAAACTGTGTTCACAGACGATTTCAGAAGATGTTAATGAGCCCATGCAGTGATTTCCATTACAAAATCATGAGTGTTTTAAATGTAATTATGCCTGAGGGCCTAAAGATCACGGGCATCCAATATTGATTTTCTCCCGTGTCTCTTGTGCACAGAGATTTCTCCAGAACTTAAAGATATTATGTACTTAAAATGATCACAATGTTATGTTGAGGAATATTATTTTGAAATTGTTCCACAATTTGTAGAAACAGCCTTTCAGAGATTGGTGAAAGGCTGTGGTGATTGGTGATTGGTGACTGGTGGTCCTTCTTACTTCTGAGAGACTCGTCTTACTGACCTGTTGCCAATTAACCTTATTATTAGCAAAATATTTCTCCAAGAATTCAATTTTATACTTTTTTATTAAAACATACCATTCCAATTTTTTTGAGATGTGAGATGTGTAAATCATTCCATTCTGTTTTTATTACCTTTGTTGGCGTTTTTTGGAGTTGTGTGGTGAAGAAATATATAAAACAAATAGATAGATAGATAGATAGATATATTTATAGATAGATAGATAGATAGATAGATAGATAGATAGATAGATAGATAGATAGATAGATAGATAGATAGATAAAAGGGGAATAGTCTGATAAAGGAAGATAAAGTAAAACAAACAAGAAAAAAATTAAAAAGAAAAAAAGAAAGAAAAAAAGAGAGAGAGAGAGAAAGATGTTACACAAACAATAATATAAATAGGGAAGTTCAATGAAAAAGTAAGCAAAAAAAAGAAAGGAAGGAATAAAGGAAGCAAAAAAAAACAAAGAAAGAAAAGAAAGAAAGAAAGAAAGAAAGAAAGAAAGAAAGAAAGAAAGAAAGAAAGAAAGAAAGAAAGAGAGAAAGAAAGAAAGAAAGAAAAAAAGATGTGACAAACAAAAATATAAACAGGGAAGTTCAATTAAAAAGTAAGCAAAAGAAAGAATGGAAGGAATAAAGGATGCAAAAAAAAAGAAAGAAAGAAAGAAAGAAAGAAAGAAAGAAAGATAGAAAGAAAGAAAAAGAAAGAAAGAAAAAAAAAGAAAGAAAGAAAGACAGAAAGAAAGTAAGAAAGAAAGAAAGAAAGAAAGAAAGAAAGAAAGAAAGAAAGAAAGAAAGAAAAAAAACAAAGAAAGAAATAAAGAAACAAAAAAGAAAAAAAACAAAGAAAAAAAAAAGAAAGAAAGAGAGAAAGAAAGATAGAATTGTGTCGAAGAACACTTTGCTTGAAGAAAAGCCCCTGAGTGGATTTATTATTTAAGGACGCACTCACAGTAGGAAGGAAGTTACAATGCCTTAAAAACTTTGGTGTCACTCAGAGAGCTGCTGTGATTCTATCGTGTGTATGTGATGAAAAGGAAAGCTTCAAGCTTCTGATGGATGACAGCTGTCTACTGTTCCAGCTCCTCTTAGCGTCATTTTCCGTCTCTTTGTATATTTGTGTGGAGGTGTGCATATTAACGCATGCGTGTGAAGAGCAAATTCTCCGTAGCGTAGGAGTGCGCGAGTAATAAATTATTCTGCATCGTCTGCCGGGGTGCTGGCTTGGATTGACATAAGCCCTTTTGGCATTCCTACAGAGCAGCAGCACTGAAAAAAGTGCAGAGTGCTTCACATGTAAAGGGAATATTAGATTACAGACACTTGGGGAAGTGACTGGGAGGGACAGAACACAGAGCAAGCTAACACAATAACACAATAAGACCATTAACTGGGTTGGGTCTCAGCAGAAACTCAGCCAGCTAAGCATTAACCGAGCTATGAAGTTGCAGGAAGTCTGAAATCAAATGCCCTGTGCCCTTTTACCCTGCAAATCACATTTGAGTGCCCCTCCACCCTTCCCACCCCCTCACTGTCTTGTTTTTATTTCATTTCTACAAACGCATTCCATAGATCGGCCTGTTCGACTTCACCACACAGCGACCCGAACAGATGGAGGATAAAGATGGAGGAAATATGAGTTAAACCAGAACACTTTAATCACAGAGTACAAGGGGTTCAATTTTCAATTGACTGTTCTGGAGGTGTTGATTAATTTTCTATAACAGCGGCTCTGTGAGTAGTGCTTTTATTAATTCAAATCATTGGGTTCTAATACGTTACTGTTTCTATAGTAACTAGAGCAAACTGTGCACAGAAACTTGTACAGTAGGCATTCCACATAAACTGATTAGAAACATATATAACTGTTGATATGGTGTTTGTTTTGACAAGAAGTTTAATTGCGAGGAGTCTGAAGCATGAGTGCTTTGTAACTTTATGTTTTCCAACCCAGGCAAGCCTTCGGGTTGTAGGGCAGGACTACTACTTTTTTTAGCATACTGTTACCAGGTAAGAAAGGCCTGAATCATTAGCATTTGAGACATTTGTACAGGATAGGGACATCATTTTATAGTATGGACACCTGAACAACACATCTACATGCGCTTTTCTGTCCTCTATAATAGCCCTCAGTCTGCTAGGAAGGACTTGGAGCATTTATGTGAGAATCTGTGATTATTTACAGGCACTGATGGCAAGCAAGGAAGGTTCCCTGGTGGTCTAGTGGTTAGGATGCGGCACTCTCACCGCTGCGGCCCGGGTTCGGTCCCCGGTCAGGGAACCAACCCCAGCCATTAGGGTTGCACAAGCTTTAGTGCCAGTCCCAAGCCTGGATAAATTGGAAGGGTTGCGTTAGGAAGGGCATCCAGCGTAAAAAACATGTGCCAAATCAAACATGCAGATGGTCCGCTGCGGAGACCTCTAATGGGAGAAGCCGAAAGAAAGGTTTTTTTACTGATGGCAAGCAAGGAGGTCTGGAGTTCTGTCAAAGTTCCAGGTCATCCCAAAGGTTTGCAGCCAGGATGAGGTCAGGCGTCTCTGCATAAAACAAGAGTTGATAAACATTAACCATGTCTTCATGTGCACAGGGATATTATCATGCTGAAGCAGGTTTGATCATCTTAGATCTAGTGAAATAACTGATATACTATAATTGGGATTGTTGCAGGATACAATGGCATTTTATACAGTGAAAGTACCCATGGTAATCACACATACAATATGATAGAAAAAGTAATAAGCCAATGTTAAAATTAGAAATGTTTTTACTGCTGGGTACAGCAAAGGGTTCAGCCAGTGGTGAGCGCTCAGGGCCAGCAAAAAGCCTTCTCTGCTGGCCCTGAGGGCCCACCACTGGCTGAACCCTTTGCTGTACACAGCAGTAAAAACAATTCTGATTCTAAACACAATCAAAAGCACTGACCTACATTTACAACTTAAATTCTAATATTTGTTCCATGAAATTGTATTAATTTATTCCCAACAGTTTATTCTCTTTATTCTGTAGCATTTCTCTTGCTGCACTGCTTCCAGTATGTGTATGTGAATGTTAGATTTTTTGTCCGATCAGATTTCAGCCACTATGTGCTGCCATGTCAATTGAATCTGCCCAGGACCTTCAAAGTCAGTACTGCTGGCTCTTTGGCCATAGAGAGATCTAGCAACGGGTCTGTTTCTTTAACCAATCAGATTTCATATTCACCTCACAGGGCAGCTAGCTGGCCCAGAGTAGTGTCAGCATTTTTCCGTCCTATGATTGGTTGGTCAGAGGGAAACTGTTACAGCCAAGTTCGACTGGCAAAACACGTGTAGCTCTGCACAAGTTAATACATCTAAGTTAGACTTTTTTACACCTACAGAGGAAGAGAAATTGATTTGGTCTCGGACATAACTTAAAAATTAATTTTCCAGAAAAGCTAGACATCGTGAGGAGGTCGGCCAACCCCGAAGCTAGCTAGCTTGTCTCAGGTCTCTTGGAAAGGTTTGGTTTGTTCACCACTACCAGACCAATGATTACGAGCGGTACCACTGGATTACAGCATCTGGGGAGCGGTGCAAATCATGAGTCTACATATCTAGTGATTAGGTTTTATTTTATTTACATTTTTAATGTTTTTGTCATGTTATTAGACAAATATTGATTCTGAACTGCTCCAGATGATGGATGTGCACAGTTGCGGTGGTAGTGTAGAAGTTTGGAGTCTTAACTGGGTTTCTTGGTTTAGTAAAATGGTATTTACCCTCCATATGTGTAGAGCCTCTCTCTCTGTAATGCCATGCATTGTTGTGTTTTTGTATAGTATTGATGGTTTCTATAATCACAATATGATAATGGTGGTATTAGGAGGTGGATTAGGTGGGGTACGTTTACACTGAAGGCCCAGGTACCAAATGCACGGCCCGCCACTGGGTTCAGCAAATAGTAATACAGTACTAGGAGTTTGTCTTGGTGTTAGGTGCAAACATATACACAGATACGATATGTGTACACAGTTGTTAAATAAACTATTATAAATTAAATAAATACTGTACACAGTAAGTGGCTTTGGGAGGTGGTATTTCAGTGGATTAGGCTACTGAGCAGAAGTTGGGATTTCAAGTCCTGGCATTGCCAAGCTACCGCTCTTCGGGCCCCTAAACAAGGTCCATAAACCTCGGTGCTCCAGAGTTACTGTATAATGACAGACCCTGCACTTTGACCACAGCTCCTAACATCGCTGGGATATGCAAAGGAAGAATTTCACTGTACTGTAAAGTACATGTGACAAGCATAAACCACATTTCTTTCTTTCTTTCTTTCTTTCTTTCTTTCTTTCTTTCTTTCTTTCTTTCTTTCTTGACAATAACCACAGTTATGTACTGTATTATAAAATCTGTGCATTACATACATAATGTCTATTGGCTAATGTTTATTTTGTTCGAAAGGAACCATGACACATAATTTTGTTATAATAATAATTTTTCCTTCATTAACAGAACTCGCAAAAGTGGTTTGGACAGTGGACCCTCAGTGAATTTTAGACCCTAATATGATTAAAATTCCTCTGGACACAATCCAGGAGTTGCACCAACTCAACAGATGGATCCCATGGTGCACTGCAGCCAGTGGGGCATTTCCAAAAACTGATGACATTTAATCAAAACATCCATAACTGTAGCAGCCTGTCAGCTTAGATGAATAATTGCAGTTTCATAGTATGGGATAAATCTGAGACCGATTATTAATAGCACATACTCCTCAGTGATCAACATGATTCTTTTTTAATGGATCTGAGTGAGAGCGATACAGTATGTGTTCATGAATAGAACCCCGGACTAAAAAAAAACACATTGTGCAATAGCTTGTCAGTTGATCTCCGACCATGATTGCAGTGCTTGCAATTTCCCAACCCATTTAAACTGTGCTAAACAAACAGTCAGATAGCTTTCACCAAATGCCTAATGCTATATTTCTATACACTGCAGTCACCACTAAACTATACTTACTGGGAAATAAAACAATAGGTTTGTTAGTTGACACCACAATAGTTATTATGTAACATATACTCCTCGTAATAAATACATATTTACTGACATCTCTCTGTGTAATGCACAGTCAGGCCCTTGAAAGCATTCTGTCAAGCTGATTGTCCATCATTTACTAGACCCTATACTTTAAAATGGGTTTGGGTTTTTATTTTTGGATTTGTTTCTGCATACTCACGCTCAGTTTGTTTCATTTTGGGCCCTAAGAATAACCATTTATTTAGTGCTACCAGCAGGATTTGCTGGGTTAAAAGGCGAGGACATTTCATGTCAGTTCTGGTGGATTACCATAAGTGGATAGTGACCTTTCTGCAAACCCTTCTGCACTCCTACCACAGTCCACATCCCCCTCCTGGGGAATGTTTATTACCCTTTTACCTTCACTACTGGTTTCCCCAGCTTGATCTCGCCCCACTCCCGAGCCCTGCTACCTTCATTCCTATCCAGAGGTGTTGTTCTCTTCAAGCACCCAGTCAGGTATCATCAATGTCCTGTAGATCAGGGTTGATTGAATCCAGTATGATCCAGATATGTCTAAATGGACTAAATGCACCTGTTGTTTGGCTGCTTAGGGTTTGTTTAGGCCTAAAAGTGGGTTGGATGCTTGGGGGATATCATAGGGGGGATGAAAAAATACTAGGACCACAGATATATTGGAGCTGGTATGAGAGCATGTTAGCAGGACATTTGAAAAGTTATGGATGTCTGGAGTTGAGTCATGTGAACTGGCCTTTTATCTGGACTTCTTTTGACTGATGAAGCTGCTCGGATGAGTAGTAAAACATTTCGATCGAAACAGATAGAAGTCTAAGTGACATGATTCATGACTCAGCATGACATGTCTCACCTGCTAGATAAGCACACCTGGATGACTGAGAATCTTCATAGACACATTGCAACACATGGATGTTTAAGCTTTAGATTAGCATGCCCTGTACAATCAACTTCCATTTGTTGAATCAGCAATGTCACAATGGTGAGATGTGCATTAAAGTAAATGTCTATTGGTATTCATCGATACCAAACAGACAAGGAGGTCATGGAACACAAAGTATAAACATGGCCAACCGCCTTGACTCAAAAGGAAAGTGAGTAGCAATCAAGAAAGTGGGCAGGATGCCTCCATGTTTAAGTGTTCAGATCTTTCTGACCCTAACTGACTTTTCTCTCCTTCTCGCCTATTCATTAGCATGAGAGCATACACTAGGCTTACATCATTAGTATTACATAGCATTGGATGTTGGCACTAAATCATTCGTATGACTATGGGAAAACCAGAACAGTATTTGTCTCAGTATTTAAGCTTTAATTTTGCTGCCATTTACCACAGAAATCAAAAACACACATCTTAACTAAGCTAACTCCAGCACACACTGTATATACTGTTCTTTTATTATTATTAATATTTGAGGATATGCCACATCTCTGCATAATATCATGTCTGAAAGAGGAATATGGAACTGGGAATGTTTATAACCCAAGGACGGCTCCATAGTGTGTCCTGTCAAGCGTTGACAATATCTGCTCAGCTTTAGAGCTAAGAAATAATCAAGCTCCTTAGTGTGAGCTGTGTGAGGAAAGAAAGCCTGACTGAGGTCACTGGGACTTCATGTCAGTCTAAAGAAAGGCATGCCAATCTGCACAGAACCAGATGGGTCAACCCATGGCTCCCGGTTCCTATCTTGCTTTTTCTTGCCTTGGTTTTCTGTATGTTTCATTCCCTCTTTCTCAATCCGACAGTCTAAATGAATGCATGTCTCTTTCTCCTGACCTTACTCGCTCCGTCGCTGAATCATTTTCTTGTGCCGGTTTGCTCCCGCTGTGTGTCTCTCTGATGCTGAACCGACGTGAACTCTCACTTTATTACTTTTCTTTGCTCTCCATCTCCCCCTCTTGCCCTCGTGCTGGCAGCAGCTGCTACCAAAACAACAGCTGGACTGGAGTCAGCCAAAGAGGGCAGGAGCAGAGCCACATAATTCAAGAATATGAGAATGAAAGATGGACTGCTTTAGCTAAGTTTTGCACTTCCATTTGCAGAGGGAAGTAAGTAGATTGATGTGTATCCAGACAGAAGGAAACAATTAGTTAGGTTCTTGGCTTTATATTTACTAGTGAAACTTTCAAAAAGACTTTTAATATTGAATAAATACTGCTTTTATTTTTGATCAACATTTAGGATCTGCACTTTTTATGTGTACATTAATTGGATATGAACTTATGATTTATAATTGTTGTGAAAATATTTGCTGAATTGTGTTGCACGGATGTTGAAGGCTACAACACAAACAATTCAACACAAAACAACCGTATTGTCTTGTATAGACTGTTTTTGTCTCGTCTTGTCTGTTTTTTTCTTGTATAGTCCAAGCTGAATGTATAGTGTTATTTATGTGTGTACTTTGAGAGTCACTCACAGCCGGAACTAAACTCCTTGTGTGGATTAACACACTTGGAGAATAAACTTGATTATAATTCTGAATTCTTTTAAACAGTAACCAATGTTGATTAACCTATATAACTGCAGAAATATATGTAATGGAAATGGAGTGTGCATATAAAAAGTACCATTAAAAAGCCATTTTTTTCCCACTGGTTATATGTTTTTTTTTCCCCCCAGGATGTTACCACAAATTAGGAGACAAACAACTGTATAGGATGTCTTTGGATGTGGTGACATAAAATTGACCCTTCACATGAACCAGTAGACCTAAACCTGCATGACAATGAACCTGTGCACAAAACCAGCTCCTTAAAGATAAGGTTTACATGGGTTGGAGTGGAAGATTTACATGTATGACATTAACAGACACCATTATGCAGAGAGACTTACAACAAAGTAGGTGAGGGTTAAATATCTTTCTCAGGGGCCGAGCAGCTTGGTGGCGCTGGTATTTGAAGGATTTCTTGTGACCTTCCGATCCAGGGTGCAATGCCTTAACCATGGAGCTAACGCCTACTGAAGTTCTAGGGTGGCCTGCTATACAGTTCTGACCTCAACCCTTTGGTTTAAATTGAAATGTTGACTGCATCCCAGACCTCCTCATACTACATAAATAATTTACTTTATTAATGCCCTTAAGGCTAAACAAACATTAATCTCTAGGACAACATTTTAAAATCTAGTCGAACATCTTCCCAGAAGAGTGGAGGTTATTATAATAGCAAATGGGGACTACATGTGAAATTGGCTGTCCAATAAGCACATGCCAGTCTTATGGTCAGGTGTCCAAAATAGGTTTGTCCATATTGTGTGATAAATAGCTCAAAGCTCCATCCGGCTTCAATAAATAAATAACCAGTATATTACTGCACACTTTTCAATAATAATCCTAATATTTAAACAGCTGGATAATGCTGACAAAATAAATCTGGACTAAGGATCCATGCTATTATCTCTTGCAGTTAAAAATGTCCTCAGCTTCAGGAGATTTAAGAATGCCTTCTCAAACAAGCTACACTGTTTGTTATAATGATATAAAAAAAAAAGCTATGGATATTTATTTTTACCATTTTTAGACATGTCTGAAATGCTATCACATAGCACATGTAATCCAGTGTCCAGATTTTGCATCCCTTGTTTAGCCTCTATGGAACCACAAGGCTTTGGAGTTTTATAAATATGCTGATGTAGCAAATGAGTAAGCGAATTGTATAACCACCAAATTAAGCACACATTCCACACAGCACAATCATCACAAAGTTTACAAGCTACTAAGCCCCAGTTTGACAAACATATCACTGTTGATTGGCAACTGGGAAACCTGGTTGAATATGTTTCATATTTTCCACTTGAGCAAACAATATTTGCAAATCACTATTGAACTATTGAGTGGAAGATCTTGAGGTGCTTGCTATAGAGCACTGACCTCAACCCTATTGAATACTTATGGGATGAATTGGAATGCTGACTACACACCAGGCCTCCTCGCCATACATGAGCCTGAGTGAGCACAACCACTCACCAAAATCTGGTGGAACATCTTCCCAGAAGAGTGGAGGTTGTGTCCATACAGTGTGTATTACTTGTAAACATGTGATACACCTCATGTTATATAATCAAGACCTTTTGTATTTTCAGGATACATGATTGAAAAAAGCCATAATTCTCTATATATAGAAATATAAAGATATACAGTAGTAGACGTGGGATTAAAATGCAAACCGATTTAAATCATTCCACCCTGACATTCGTCTCCAACTACTTCCTGGTCATACTTTTTGTTTTCAGCTCAAATTTTTGGTGTCATATTTCAGGAAGATTTGACAGCCCGTATTTTTTTGCGTCTTGCATTCACTCTCGAATGCGAGTTTGTCCAGAAGGTTAATAAGTGCTTTTCAAATCAGTGTCATTCACATGTCGTACTGTCACATCCACACAAAGCTT
Source organism: Silurus asotus (assembly GCA_024362625.1). Lineage (NCBI taxonomy): Eukaryota > Metazoa > Chordata > Actinopteri > Siluriformes > Siluridae > Silurus > Silurus asotus. Next base: position 1,374,657 of record MU551630.1, read on the forward strand.
CAATGGCTCATCTGTCAGCTGTAAGGGTGAGTCATAAGCTGAAAGGCAGGGTCAGTTCTTCTATCTCCCTGATCTACCTCGAAACACGCACTTATTCAGTTAGTGCTCCACCCTAACCACAAAGAGCTGACACCAGACACGTCCTCCTACGCACTCCCACTCTGTGGAAGACAATGCCGTCCAGAAGGCATCACCTTACACCATTTAACTGCTTGGTAACTCTAGACTCCATCCAAAACCACTTGGAGGTGTACAAAATAGTTTAAAAGCCTATTCAGCAACATTCAGAGGGCAGGTTTTGGATTTAGCTTTAGCCTCTTTAATGTTCATTTGCCATCCATCTGTATTTGACAACCAATTACTTGGATATGAGTCAGGCTGATGTATTCAGTTGACAATACTTAGAGCAGAATTTAAAAGGTTATATAATTGGCTGTGGTTCGTAAACATTGCACATGTTGCTTCTGGCTAAGTCACGCTGACAGTGATCACATAAAACAAGTTATCTGTCTTTTTTTTTTGCGCTTTTCAGCTGCCTCTTATTGTTAATTTAAACCAAATAGACATGGCAGAACATCTCAACAGCGGTTGCCCTTTTGTCGCAACAGCTGCCATCCCTGAGGATGTTTGTGTGTTTCTGTAGGTTTAACCCAATACCCTCTGACTCACTGCTTCTCGAAATGTACTGTATAAGAATACAAAGCTTGTTGTGTACCTTACTGTGATCTTCATCTCTTTCTTTTTAAGCAGCAGGCAATTCATGAGACTGACAAAGGAACGTGAAGCTCGAAAGGCATCCCATTTTCAAGCTCTAGCTCTATCTACCCTTTGGCATATTAACTCCATTTCAAGTCAATTGTGTCTTTAAAAGTCATTAACTAGCCTTTAAGTTTGTTTGCTATTTTACAATTTTATATAAAATTAAAGCTTAGATAAGTATATTTAGATATCTTTTGCAGATACAACAGCCAAGCACAATCATGGCATTCGTTCTACACAGGTACAGAAATCTTGTTCTTACAAGTTCTTCCCAGCACTGTTGAAGATCTTCTCGCAAATGCGTTGCACTTGTAGGATTCTTTGCAATCATCCTACTGGCTAGTTCAAATCTTTTGAGTTGAAAGACTACTCTTAAAATTAACTGAGCACAAACATGGCGAAGGACAAATTGAGACGAATGTACATACAAAAGTCTAGATCACAAAAGTCTCCCATGGAAAGATCATGGAGCCGGGAATTTCCAGTAATAAGTGATTCTTCCCCTAACTTCTACCACAAATCCAAAGGAACATAATTGTATAGGATGTCTTTGAAGGTGGTACATTCAATTTTTTTTCCTTAACTTGAACTAGGAGACCCAAGGTACTCTCAGTGCCGGTCCCAAGCCCGGATAAATTAAGGATGGTTGCGTTAGGAAGGGAATCCAGTGCAAAAAAACATTTGCCAAATCAAACGTGCGGAGGATCCGCTGTGGCGACCCCTGACGGGAGAAGCCAAAAGAAAGTTTTTTACTTGAACTAGGAGACCCAAACCTGTTCTAGGATGACAATGCACAAATGAAATGAAAATTCGCTTAACATGAATAGGAGCGGAAGATCCAGAGTGGCCTGCTATAGAGCTTTGTCTCAAAGCCTATTGAACAAATTTGAGATGAATTGGAATGTTAATTGCACACCAAGTGGAACATCTTTCCAAAAGACCGATGGATATTATAACCACAAATAGAGACTGATGGGATGTTCAAAAAGCACATACAAATCTTATGGTTAAGTGTCTACAAACCTTTGTCTGTATTGATTGATTATTTTAATAACTAGTTTTTTAACAATCATCTACTGATATTTGTCCTTAAGGTCATTATTTTACTTTGCTTTTTTGCTTCTTCTGCAGCTTCTTCTACTTTCTACAAAGGGCACATATGTTGTTTGTGTTGCTATGTTTGTTAAAAAGATGATAAGAAAAAGAAATGTCCGTTTTGTAACAAAGAAAATTAATACATTTTTCCATCGTCACTCATCAGGCAAAAGGAAAATTTCAAGTTTCAACAGATTTGCAAAAGATTAATTACTTGACATATGGTTATTGTCATGGTAGGTTTAAATTAGACTAGTTAGAAATCTGAAAAATGTATTTTTCCAATTTGGTTATTTATTTTGGTGGTCTAGTGGTTAGGATGCGGCGCTCTCACCGCCGCGGCCCGGGTTTGATCCCCGGTCAGAGAACCAACCCGAGCTATTAGGGTTGCACAAACCAGTGCACTCTTAGTGCCGGTCCCAAGCCAGGATAAATGGTGAGGGTTGCGTTAGGAAGGGCATCCAACATAAAAACATGTGCCAAATCGAATATGCGGAACACGAATACGGATGATCTGCTGTGGCGACCCCTAATGGGAGAAGCTGATAGAAAGTTATAATAATTTATTTTGGAATTAACATGGGAAGGGACACAACTCTGCTGGAGGAAGACAGAACGAGTCTTTTATACACTTTTAGTTGAGGCCAATAACAAAAATGAGTAATGTAGTTGAGTCTGAAGAACTGTCATAACCAAAATTCAAGCTTGTGCCATGGGCATGTTGGGTTTTAATCCAAATTCAGACACAAACACAATTTATTGGGGAACTGAAAAACAATATCTACAGCTAGTGGCATTGTGTTAATTTGCTACTTTTCAGCTTCACTCATCCATAAAAAATAACCGACTATCTTAAACTGGCTTTGTTGATGCTTCTTAAACTCAAGACATGAGATTTGGGACATTTATGTTACTGGTCTGATTATTTAGAAGAAGATCATTGGCCTCTCACATGCAGTTCCTCCTTCACACTCCTGTGCTGACAGTCTAAATAATCATCTCAGTTCTTCAGGAGCTGAAGTTGCCTCATATAATTGGCTTTCATTACTCCTACAAGGCATGTTGTTGTTGGCTCATATGTATCTTGTGCTAGCAAAATTTTCCACTCCTTATTTTCCAGTTATCCCATAATAGGATGCGCCCTTTGTTTTGTTGGACGGGTCAGCTTGATCTGGGCTAAGTTCATGTTATAATGTTGGGTGTTCAACTTGCTTGAGGCTTGCTGTTCAAGGTCAGTTTGTTCTCTGATTATCTCGGTTACATTAGGTAGGAAAACAGATTTGTTTTTGAAATGGTCATTGTATGCTCATTTTGAACTGACAGTTGTTGGCTGCTGTTCTAATATAAACCACATGTCCCAAATTACCCAGTATTATCTATAGAGTACATCATTTTAAAAATCATTTTGTGGTTCTGTCTAAAAATAGACTATTGTGTTTCAGACACATGGCACACAATTGCAATTATAGGGTATAATGTAGCTTGTATAGAGCACATCAAAGGTATCTTTTTTTCCGTGAGGGAAAAAGTTTCTAATTCATCTATTATTGGTTTTGAAACATGAACATTAATGTTTCCTAGAAGTCAAATGAAGTCAAGTTTATTTCTAAGCGCTTTTTTCACAACAGACATTGTCTCAAAGCAGCTTTACAGAAATCAACATCAAGGTGAGCGGTGTGTTTATCCCTGATGAGCAGCCGTGGCGACTGTGGCAAGGAAAAACTCCCTTAGATGTTATGAGGAAGAAACCTTGAGAGGAACCAGACTCAAAAGGGGAACCTGTCCTCATTTGGGTGACATCAAGAGTGTAATCATAAATCTTTCAACAATACAGAACACTGGAGAGTGAGAACTAACATAAGCACTGGAGATTATAAGTAATGTTCTTTCTACAGTTTTATACAGTCTATATGGTTAGTAGCTCCTAGTTTTATGAGCTCAACATTTGTGATCATAGATCCAGGATCAGCTTTCTCCATGCCAGAGCCTTTAAACACTCCAGGAGGTCCAATGTCAAAACCACACATGTAGCGGGATCCAATTGGCACTGGTACGTCTAGAACATTTTAACTTTACAACTTGAACACATTCATCCAAATGTACCTGCAGTTCCTTATCCAAATTTTCGTGACGATCCTAAGAAGAACAAGAAAGTTTTATATTTAGGTTAAGTAGGTTGGTTCTATATTTCGATTCTGTAGGTATCTTGTGTTTCTTGTGTAAATGTATGTTGTTTGCTGTCGCACATTGTTACTGGGGAAACATTGTTTTATTTCACTGTGTTCTGCACTGTATATGGTTGAATTTACAATAAAGCCTACTTGACATGACATGACTTGACTTGAAATGTTCTTTAATGCTGGCGGGATTTTGTTTACGTAGGTATTTAGATCACATTTGCTCAGATTCAAGGCTTGCAAAGCAGCTGCGAATCTATGTTACGTCATTGACTTAAGAATGAAAAAGAAAATTCTTTTTTTTTTGTCATACACATAATTAAAATGCCTTTGCCGACTCATGTCTAACCACAGCACTGCTTCCTCCATCCCTAAGGGTTCCGAATATTTCATATGAAAATGGCCTGGCTTCCACAAACAATATGACATAATTATATTCCATAATACAAAATGACGCAATCATTCCAGCTGAGCAAACTCCGCAGATGAACGAGCTATGCAATGAAGCTTGTTATTGGTCATTGCAATTACGATACCTTCAAAGATGGATCACTTTGAAGGGGAGCAACAGCAAAATTCTTCCTGGAAATTGTCAGGAAATGTTTAGGTCACCATGTGGAGCACTTGCATGCAAGCTTGTAGGATCAGAAAGGTGTTTCTACTTTAATTCAACCCTCACAGACGTCGTCTTTGGTGCGTTTCTTTAAGGCTTCTGTACACTAGAGTCTAGCTTTGCTCTGCTCCTAAACTAGTACATACAGCATGTCCTGTCACAGCCCTATTAGAGTCTCGCTTTATTGCTCAGAATGAGGGCACTTATCTTTATCCTCCCTAATCAGGAAGCTGATAAACGGATGCCAGCAGCACTGCACTTCTGCCCTGTTCACTCAAGGCCTCCGACACATCATACCCCTTAAACACATCTTTCTCCACTGTCCGTTTTACTCCTCTCTGTTTCATCTCAGTTTTTCTCAACTCTTCTGGACACGGTTAACAGAGGTTCCTTATCGGCGAGGCACGTCTGTGCTTCGGTGCGCTAAAGATTACAGCGGGACCCCTAATGAGCTGACCTCCTGAAAGAAATGATGGGAATAATCCGTAGATGAAAAGGAGGAACAAATTGTGTGTTTGCGTGTGTTTTTGTGCAACACGAGCAGCTGTGCTTATTAAATAAAGTGTTACCATCGTGTCAAAAGTCGATGAAAGCAGGTCTGTCTCTCTCTCTCTCTCTCTCTCTCTCTCTCTCCTCTCTCTCTCTCTCTCGCTCTCCTTTTTCTCATCTCATCCTGTCATGGTCCACAGCAAGAGGGGTTTTCAGGGACAAGGGGAGTTCCAAATGCTGGTTAAAAATACCGCTGAGGTCATAAAAATGCTCTGAAAGCCTATGTAAACAGGACACACTAAGAAGAAAATCGGGCAGGACTGTTTTTAATAGTTGTTGTTTTTCTTGTGTTGTGCTGGTCAGTGAATCAGACTTTCCCTTAAACAAACTCTTGGCTCAAGGCTCCCTGTGAGTGCATGCTAGTGCATTATGAGGTCATATGTCACCCATTTAACAATTAAGCATTGACACTAAATTTAGAGGTATGCAGGAATGTGCAGCTGCCACTCTCATTTATTCCAGAAAAGTTTCCCCAAAGCATGCCAGCACTTTCAAAGAGCAACAGAGATAGAAGCTGGGTGTTTATGTTAATAATCCTGTAATCTTCATACACATTATGTAAGTCGTTCTCGAGGGTCAATAGGTCAATAGGTGCAAGAGTTTGTTTGGATAGAAAAGACTAAAAAGTTGTTTCAAAAGATTTGAAAAATACCTTAATAATGCAGAGACAGGACTGGATCCTTTAAGCTCTAGACCAGGGGTCATTTACAGGCTAGCAAGAAAACAACACAGACTGGCAAAATATTTTAGCTGATGCGTCTAAACAAAGAAATGGAAAAAAAGGCTGTATCAGAACCAATGAAGGTGTGATATTTAAATCAAGAAATCTCAAGGACTGTGGAATGGTATCTGTTGCCAAATGGACTGCTTTCAATATTTAAGAGTTTACACACTGGATGATGCAAATAATAAAGAAAACATCATGTGAGCAAATAGTTCTGTGAGAGGATATGCCTTGGTGATGAGAGAGGTCCATGGAAACAGTTGCAGGTAACTATGCTATGGTAACACTACGGTAGCTACAATATGGGAGAGGTGGTAGCTCAATGGTTAAGGCTCTAGGTTGCTAAACAGAAAGTTCAACCCTATGTACATTTACATTTGCAGCATTCAGCAGAAGTTCATGAGTAATTCATAAGTAAATCTACACTGGTACGCTAGATTACGAACGTAATATAAACCAGACTATAACTCCTGATTTTTACAAAGGAAACTTGGAAAGTGTTATGTATTGCCCACCTGCTACTCTTAGGCCCCTGAGCAAGGCCCAGAATCCTCAGTGATCTAGGGGTGCTATATCATGGCTGACCCTGCACTTTGACCCCAGTTCATAACATTGCATATGCGAAGAGTGAATTTTACTGTGCTGTAAAGTACATGTAACAAGAACAAATACACCCTACCTCGAATTGCTGTTTTTTTCCAGAAGCATCTCAGAAAAGTCTTAATAGTTGCTCATCTGTTCAACTTCATACAGCGGGAACTTGATAGAACCTTCAGAAGTTGTATTTGAACCCACTTGACCTTACCTTCCCCATGACATTTTTACGCCATTCCAGCCCTGATAATCAAATGCATCTTTCCAAGCAAATTAAAACGACAACATGCGCTCGAAAGCACAACTGCTGTTTCTGATTTGTGTCAACGCTATTGGAATGACTTGTGTGTGAGAAGGTTAGAGTGAGACCAAGATGCTGTCACTATTTCCCAGCACTGTAAATTCCTCTCACAGGTGTGTAAACACTCACTTTCCGTAAGGATGTCAGAGGCTGGTATTGGTTTGGAGCTAAGCTTCTAGCTTCATTGAGGTTATATAAGCTGAGCACTGATCTCTGTATTCGGGTGGTGGTTCATATTTTTTCGTTCTGGCATCTCACTGACTGTGACTCTGAGATTTGTATTGACCATGAGTGCTGAGCTTTCAGGATCCGTCTTCTACTCAGTCTGTGGTGGTCATATGAGAAGATGAAAGTTTCTCAGGATTAATAATGTGTTGGTCTGTACACTGTTTTTCAGTACGGTTTCTCATGAGCAATCGCCAAACAGCTGCACTGTGCTTCTTTCATGGTTTCAATGCCTTTGCCTGCTTCACTTGCCACAAATGAAATTCCAGTCACAGTGCTGGCCAAGATAAGGAAGCTTTTTTTCACTTACTATATTCTCAGAAAGAGACAGTTGATTTAATGGTGTGCTTTTTGAATTATTATTATTGCTATATTCAAGTTATATGCATATATCAAAATAAATAAAACAACAACTGGAAACTCTGGAGATTCTAAACTCCACCTAAAGTTGTCTTATATTAATTTCTGGCAACCACAAATAGTTTCTCTCTCATTTCCTAAATCTCAGCATGAATAACTAAAATTATACTTCTTACCCTCCCTGTTAAATACAGCCTACTGCATTGCTATGTCAAACACTCACTTTAATGAGGTGTAAATGAAAAACAAAGAACAATGCTTCATCATTAGCATGCATTGTGTGTTTCACTATTAACACGTGAATATCATTATAATCATTTTGTTAGAACGAAGTCCATCCGAATGCGCACAATCCAAATCTTTTTGACCTTAAAGGCAAGTGCGCTTGTTTGAAAGCAATAGTTTAGACGTTTTTGAAAACCCCTGCCCCCCCCACCACCACACAACTCGCAACTCGTTTTAAGAAGAAACTTCAGAGGAGAAACTACAAATGCCGAATTTTAATGTGCCTTTCAGAAGGTTTTGAATGTGAACTTGCACTGGAAATTAACGTTAGCATGTGTGGAAGTCGTCTCCAATATTAACATGACTTTTTGAACTTTTGAACTTTTGAATTCGGCTGTTAGTTTGGAAAAAGACCCTCACATTCCTTTGTTAATGCCATCTAATTATATGACATATGCTTTGCAACATTGGAAAAACAAACACTTCAAGGCTTGTACGTTGTTTCCTTGTGGGTTCTTAGCTTCATACAGGGTCGCACTTGAAATCATTTCTAACAGGGAAACACTCACTTTAAGGGCTTAACACCTGGACGTATGGTAAGTTTTGACTTGTAAGCACTTGTTACACAAGTTTGTTACTTAAATCTATCTGTGTTTGATGCTATAGAGGCACGTTAGGTAACTGTAAAAAGCTTTCTGGCTTAGGTGGGAGGAATAGCAGGTGGGCAACAGGTTCAAACTTTGCATTATTTTCCGCAGTCAATTAAATTTCACTTTTCACTGTATCTTTTTTAATGTGCACACATGTACATCCACACACAGCTCTCCATCTCTCTATCTGTTTCTCTCTTAAGGCTTCTCTTTCTACTTTATATCCTTTCTGCAAAAAATAACACCCAGTACAACCATGCACAGGTGTGTGATTCTCACCACTCATTTCCTGTAGCTCCGCCCTCCATCCACAAACTGGGACTTGACCACACCCCCACTTCTTCCACAGTAATATTGCCACTTCATTGCCTCTCACAGTGTGATCCAATATTTGGATTAATGTCAGTTTAAACTTTCATGTCTTCTCCCTGCATTTGTATGTGGTTTTTCTGCAGGTACATCAAGGGAGATAAAAGTGAGGTGGTAGATCAGTTTTTAAGGTATTGGAACTTTTGATCAAAGGGTCACAAATTCAAATCCCACCACCACCAAGCTGCCACTGCTGGGCCCTTGAGCAAGGCCCTTAACCCTCCCCTGCTCAGTTGTAAGTCGCTCTGGATAAGGACGTCTGGCAGAGCTGTTAATGTTAAAGCTAAGCTAAATTACAGTCATGAATGAGGGTATGTATTTGTGTACATTGGATGAACTGGCATTCCATAGAGGCTGAACTCTCCAATCTTTTGCCTAGTGTTCCCAGAACAGAACAGATTTGGATCCACAATTTTCTTGACTTCAATAAGGTACTGAGGATGAATGAAACTGTTCCACTTGACACCTTTGGGTGTATTTTTCTTTTTAACTAATGCAGCTAAATACATATCAATGCTGACAGCAGCAGGTGTGGATGTAAAGTGTTATAAACAATGCAGAAGCACCAGATTAATTAAGTCTAGCCAAGCTGATATGTTGTTTGATTCCTTAATTCATCTCCTAATAAGACAAGACAGCTTAAAGAAAAAGATAACCTAGAGAAATATATATATATATATATATGAGCTGCAATTCCTGAAATAACAATGAAAATCAAAGCAACGTAATTAAAATGAAGGAAAATTATCATGATGCAATTTAAGTTGTCGTCTGAATTGTAGAATCTTTATTTGCTTAGTTGAAAAAGACATTATGTAAGTGGTTTAGCACATTCCCATCATCACTCAGTATTAACTTAATTATCAATTCAAATAATGGGAATTAGGGCAGAACATGTGAGGCATGTGTACTCCAGAATAACAGCATGTCTGCTCAATAGTTGTGGAATTAGAAAGAAACTGAGCTCCATATGTTCAGCCTGAAACAGACAAAGAAAGAGGAAACAGGTGACAAACTTAAACATCCTGTCATTATTATCCATCTGGAGTAATTGCTCTTAGACACCGACAAACTCATCAGACTGACGATGGAGTTTTACCAACAGATACATAATTACTATTGACCTATTCTGCACTTTGACCTTAGGACAATTCAGTGCTGGAACACACTACAATACAGGAAGGGTCAATATAAGTTGTCGAATTATCTTGCCATTGTTCTTATCATTTTATAAGAAAGGACAGTTCTTAAATTCTTTAAATGTTATGCAACTAAGTTTTGTCTTTACTTTATTATTTGTATGATGGTAAAAAAAACATGATCAACAAAAGCCTTTATTAAAGAAATATATTATTTTTTTACACTTACTTATATTTTCGTTTGGTTCTCCAGCTTATTCTTCTCAGTGGCATCTGTGATTCTGAGATGCAGAAATACATCTGCTTTTAAACCTACAGTGAATTCAGAACCTATTCAGACTCCTATTCAGACTACGTAATTTGTTTTACAGCCTGAAACAAAAATCATTCAAACTCATTATTTTTCTCATGAATTTACACTCAGTACACAAAAAGTACAAAAACAGAATTCTATAAATGTTTGATGTATGAACAGAGAAAAACTGAAACATTACACACAAATAAAAACCCTCTGCAACATCTTGGAAATCTATAATGCAGTAGAATTGTTTTTGTGGCCTATCCCAGATCTTTGCCTTGCAATGATCCTCTCTCTAAACTCTACGGGCACTTCCTTTGACCTCATTGCTTGTTTTGTGCTGTGATATTCATTGTCAGCTGTAAGGCCTTCTTTCGAGAGGTGTGTGCATTTCCAAATGATGTCCAGTCAATTTAAATTACCACAGGTGGACTTCAGTCAAGTTGTAGAAACATCTTAGCATCGATCAAAAGAATTAGGAGGCACTTGAGTCTGAAGTACTCAATACTTACATGTGATATTTTAGTTTTTCCTTTCCCATACATTTTCAAACATTGCTAGAATTGACTTTTCACTTTGTCACTATGGGGTACTGATAGAACGAATGTAGTATCAGGTTACAACATAAAAAAGCTGAAAAAGTGTGGGGGCTTCCGAATACTTTTTGAATGCACTGTATATCTTCATCTCAACAGTGATATAACATACAATGTGGTATTCAAAAGTTTTGAGACTAGCTCTGTTTAGGATAAAGTATTTTATTTATCTATGTTTACACTCTATCACCTTTAAAATAGTCCCCTTGCACAGTAATACAGTGCTGCTCAGCCTTCCTGACACTTCTGGACTGTGTCCTCTAAAAACCTTCTTTTCAAAGCGTGCCAAGCACCTTCTGCTAGTCGGCCTGGAAGTCCGCAGAAGCCAAATCTGGCAAGTACTGTAGGGTGGGTGTGGAAGTGAGATCATGTTGTTTCCGGGTAGAAACTTTGAGGAGAGCTTGTTGATGTGGTGAGCATGTGGTCAGAATAGCAGATGTGGTAATGCACATGGTCAGAATAGCACCAATTGCACAGGAAAAAGTCTTTTGGAACACTAACTGTTGAAGGCTGGTGCTCCCTGTGACTGTGTGTGGAGCCTTGTGCTGCCATCTGTTGGCGTGTTACAAAAATTGTCTCGAAACGTATTGATACCACATACGTTGTGATACCAAACAATAATAGTGTTTTGCCTTTAGCCTTGCACAAGTCTACCAGAAGGGATCTATATCAGTTACAATTGAAAAGACAACTAAGGTTTAAGGGCTGCCCAGTACTGAGAGCTAAAAGTGCAATTTCTGTTATTTTGCGAATGATTTTAACCGAAATAAAACTTGAACATGCACTGGGCCATTTTGAAAACCAGGTCCTACATGACCAAGCCAATGGTTTTCTACAGGAAAATAATAGGATGCTTTATGTCAGTGGAGGGATCTTGCCTCAGGATCAGATGGCAGCAGTCAGTGTGCTGGTCTTGGAGTGGGATAAGAGGATAAAACCTTTTTCATGCAATTTATATCCCTCTCCTGACCTCTAGTCTTGAGTTGTGCGTAGTATAAGGGGTGTTAGAATGAGGTCATAAGTAGAAAAGGTGAAAATAGGGTTCCTCTGTGGAGTTCTTTGACCTAATGTCTGTAATAGCATGAGGAAGTCGACAATCTAAGAGATCCATACAACAGTAGAGCAAATTGCAACTTGAGATGAACCAGTTAAAGCAGGTCAGGGACCTTACCAGAATGCTCACTGAGCAGCTCCTCTTGGGGAGCTCATGTCTCAGGGATGAACCGGTCGTCATAGACTCAGGGGATAAGACCAAGGCCCAGTGGAGAGTTGGTTTCACCCAGTTGGTTTAGAAACATCTGGAGATTTTCAATGGGGTGACTGTTTTTGTGGTCAGTGATCGAAAAGTGTGGGTTGATCTGCCCAAACTGTTGCCAGCTAATGGAAAACTGGGAAAACTGAAAGAGAATTTACATGTTTGTTTGTTTGGTTTTTTTGTATAGAACCCTGGAATACCTGAAATAACTTCATATGAGCACAACGTGAACACAAGAAACCAGTAACTAGAGCACGAAGTTGAACCAGGGCAACGCTACCTTTTGGACGAACATGCGTTCCTATCTCCATCTGACCATTTCATAACTTTAGTATCGAAAGTCATGCAATCTTAACCCAGATTGAACCCTATAATGCTAACATAATGATCAGTAATAAAAGAAAGATGGAGTCAAGATAAGGGTAGAGTACAGATATTATTTGTTGTGCTTGACAGTGCATGATTAAAAACAAGTTTTTAAAAAGTACAGAACTGACTGAGCTCCAAGAAACAGCTGGTTTCAGAGTCTGTTTGGAACTTTATGGCTAATAAAATGAGAGCACATGGGATGAAGAAAATTATGGTAGGGTTGAAATCATTGTGAGATTCAGCCAAAGTTCTTGTATAATGCATTAAGCTGAATCAAAGAACATCCTGATGCTGCCACTAGTTGGTTTGCATTAGGTTGCATATAACAAGGAATTCATTTACTGTCAGCTTTTTTTGTTAACTTACAAGAAAAAAATTAACCAAAAACAACATTTAATGAAGCTGTTGAGGTTTAAGTGCCAAATGTTACCAATGCCTAATCCCTACTGTGAATCTCTGATTTTTTTATGATCTAGAACCTCAACAAATGAGAAACCCATTTTTGGGTACACATCACACATTACCCTGTACTAGCAGAGAGCATCCCGTTCCAAAAATGTGAACCAGAGAGCATCCCATTCCAAAAATGTGAGCCTCAATTAGGGCATTACTAAGAGTTCGAGAAGATCATCATCGTCATTGTGCTTCCAAAAACACAGCACCACATCTTACTTCATTTCATTGCTCATTTCTGACATCAGAAACGATGTGTTTAAGCTTCTCTCCTCCACTGCACTACATGATCAAGACTATTAAAGTCTTGAGAACCCATTGGTGGCATTTTGTGGATGCTGAGGATTAAACTTTTAGATAATTATCCAAGTGGTAGCCCCTAATCCTTAACATCCCAGCCAATATAGTCCTTCTAACTGTACATCAAGATTCAACCATGCTAACGTGAACACCCCATCCTCTGTTACGTTTTTTAAAACCTGTGATACAGAAGCTAACACAACATTTCTACAATCTTCTAGCAATTAAAAGATTCTGCCACTATCTATGACAGGACTGATGATAGCTTAGCTCTTCTGCTGCATGCTAGCAGAGAAAAAGTGTCTTCTGAGTGGTAGGTGAGATCTACAGCAGAAGTAATAGGACTGTGGTTTAAAATGTGACACAAGAGATATTTCAGAAAATTGCAGCAGGCTTGGAAAGTAGCACATTTGCTTGGTGATAATATATTCCGTTTGGAAATGTCTGAGTCGTACTCATAGAATAGGATGGTGTTTGAAGCCATTGCTGAGGTGCTGCAGAGAGCGTAGTAGGAGCTGTTAAAAAACCCACACCATCTGTTGAATGAACGAGTCCTATATGGTCGTGGGATATGGGAATAATATGGGAATATCAATTAGATCCTTCAATCCTTGGCATTTAAAAAAAAAAAAAAGCTTCTTATTTGCACACTGCTTTGGGACTTGGAAGATGAGGTGTGTGGGTGCGAGAGGAGGAGGTGTGCCTTTAATTAAACCTAATTGATATGCATAGAAAAAAACCTTAATATCTTTGTGAAAATTTGACTGTTTCTCTGAACATATGGTGCCTCAGATGGGGGGAACAGTTCACATTCTCCTTCCTCTATAAAACGAGGCCCTTCTCTGGAGAAAGGAGTAGGCCAAGAAATGGACGAGTTAAAAACTGGCACCCGCTTTGGCATCTGTCTTTCATCCTATACTTCACCCTGTTTTGTTGCTATGCTTTCCAGCAATTCTCTGTTCAAAGTTGACAGATTGAAGTTGTTAACCTGTAATAACTGCATTTTCCTCAGTTTATTTGTTATTTCCTTTATTTGTTCTCACACTTTCCTTTTTTTTTTTTTCAACTAAAGCAGCAAATTGTCACCAATTGTCACACCACAGTCAACAAACCTGAGCGAATGAGTGAGAGTGAGGGGACGACAGCATACATATTTACACCAGTGCACTGAACACTCTATATTCATGATTTCTCCAGATCTGCTCCTTCACCTAAGAAAACATACAGATAAAAAGCATGAGTAAATAAGTATGTTTTTTAGCCTCGACTTGAACACAGAGTGTCTAAGACCGGAAAACTAATTTGAAGGCTGTTCCAAACTGTGGAATTTTGTAAGAATAAGCACTGCCCCCTGCTGTAGTCTTATTATTATTTGAGGTACCAACAAATAGCCTGCACCTTTTCATCTAAGTTGGTGTGAGGGTTAATCATATCTATCTATCTATCTATCTATCTATCTATCTATCTATCTATCTATCTATCTATCTATCTATCTATCTATCGATCTATCTATCTATCTGCCTGTCTGTCTATCTGTCTGTCTGTCTGTCTGTCCTTCCTTCTCACCTTTCCTTCTCCTATCTATCTATCTATCTATATATCTATCTATCTATCTATCTATCTATCTATCTATCTATCTATCTATCTATCTATCTGTCTGTCTGTCTGTCTGTCTGCCCTTACTTCTAAACTTTCCTTCTCCTATCTATCTATCTATCTATCTATCTATCCATCTATCTATCTATCTATCTATCTATCTATCTATCTATCTATCTATCTGTCTGTCTGTCTGTCTGTCTGTCTGTCGGTCTGTCGGTCTGTCTGTCTATATGTCTGTCTGTCTGTCTGTCTGTCTGTCTGTCTGTCTGTCTGCCCTTCCTTCTAAACTTTCCTTCTCCTATCTATCTATCTATCTATCTATCTATCTATCTATCTATCTATCTATCTATCTATCTATCTATCTGTCTGTCTGCCCTTCCTTCTAACCTTTCCTTCTCCTATCTATCTATCTATCTATCTATCTATCTATCTATCTATCTATCTATCTATCTATCTATCTATCTATCTAATATTGAGGTTAAAATAATCAGTATACTCCCTCACACACAATAAAACCCAGCTAAACATAAGGTTTAATGTAAATGCAGGTCATAAACTGATTCATTTAAAATGCAAATAGTACATGATATAAGTCAAAGAAAATACAATTTCAAAACTTTAAAAATTATAACATTGTATATTGTATGAACAAATCTATAAAGTTTTATGGTAATATAAGCAATATATGGGATAACAAGGAACATGGGCTACATGTCACCTTGAAACGAAAGAGTATGTTTTTTAAAAAAGTGCAGTGAGATCCTCTCACTTCTTAGTAAATGAGGGCATTTTGTAGACGTACAATTAATCTAATCACTGATCTTTAGTGTCCCACATAATGTTCCAATTATCTAAACTCCACTTAATGCTCCAATTTTCCAAGCGTGCTCTAATTTGCTGTTTCAGCAGAACTGTCTAATTGACCAGCTGTCATTTATTCAGTCAGACATTGTCACAGAGCTGCATGCTCTAGATTCTATATTTCCTTTCCTTTTAGGGCTTTTAGTAAACTGTGTGTGTGTGTGTGTGTGTGTGTGTGTGTGTGTGTGTGTGTGTGTGTGTGTGTGTGTGTGTCTGCTTGCAGGCATACAAATCTCCAATCATCAGTGTAAAATGAACCCTGTGTGGGCGTGTAAGTGGTTTGAAGGTTCTGTACTCAGTATCCTGAAAAAAGATTCTTGGTGATCAGTAAACAGCACAGCGCAGACAAAACAGTGTTGGATAAAAAAAATAAATAAAATAAAATAAATGAATAAATACATAAATAAATAAATAAATATTATTATTATTAATTGTATTATTATTATTATTATTATTAATTGTATTATTATTATTATTATTATTATTATTATTATTATTATTATTATTATTATCATTATAAGATTTTCTATTTATTATAACATTTCAGAATGTTTTGGAGAAAATACTAATCACAAATTATTACCTCAGTGAATTTTGATGTCACTTTACTTTTCAGTTACAAACTATGTTCTATAGTTTCTATTGACAGTTGCCCAATTGGGCTTTTTTTTATTTTTTTAATCCTATTGGATTTTAGTATGGATATTAGTGTGTCTTTTAATAAATTGTTATATTATAGTTTTAAAATATCAATGTAGAAATCACAAATTTGTCCCTATACTTTTATCCTTAATGAGTAAGGCAGTGGCAAGCGTTTCAATAATGTTTCAATAAGGATTTGAGGATTAAACCTTGAGAGAATCCAGACTAAAAAGAGAACCCGTCATCTGGGTGACACAGAGTATTCTTTCTTATGAGTTTCATCATTGTTGAAGTTATCAAATATTAACTGATGGAGACTTGAGAACGAATGTTAGTGGGTCATGCTCAGCAACAGTGAGTTATTTCCAATGGAACTCCATCAGAAAATTAGGCAGATCTGGAAAGAGGGGAAAGATACATGATCTCAGAAGAGACAGAGAATGAAAGACAAATTATAAGACATGCTATTTTTACTTACGGTTTTTCTCAGTTCTTTTCGAGTGTTTTTCAGATCAGATATGAAATTCTCAAAACCCTTTGTTCAACCTAAACATAATTTAGTCATTTGTGCACATCATAAGAACATTTCTTGTTGCTTTGATCAAATTGCGAATGCTTTTGTACATTCGTTTAATAGATTGTGTTCAAGTGTCTGCTGTTTCCTATGTTATCAGTTGTTTATGTTCATGTTAATCAAAATATATTATACTGGTTTCACCTGAAAAGTCTCAACCCCCAAAACATCTCGGCATCTATAATCATTGCATAAGTCATTCAATGCAAAATGGTTAAACCATCCTGTGAACCTTTATTTGGAGAGTGGATAAACAACTAAGAAACAAACAAACACTTGTATAGTGTTCTGCCAAATCTGCCATCAAATAAATACATTTGTGCTGCTGAAATTCATAGATGCCAAACAGGAGGCAAATGTTGTGCATTTTCAGTTACTGGGATCCAAATTGTAGTTTATATCAGTAAATACTGAAACTGTGCAGCGTCATACTGAAAACATGACTACACATTTTGACGATCTTGTTCGTAAACAATAACAAAGAGACTTTTCATTCTAATAGGAATAACATGTTCAGTGACACAAATACTTACTTTTGAGAGATGAAGTAATGAATTATAGAAAAGTACAGGTTTTTGCAAAAAAAAATCCAATTTATTGTGCTATTTGTAAAATTGTTTTGAGAAATGCACTTACTGGTTTCCAAATATTAAAGATGATTTGCTCGAAAGCAACTGGGAAAAGCTGTAATGGTTCAGGACAATATACCAT
The DNA here is from genome assembly GCA_024362625.1 of Silurus asotus. Classification (NCBI taxonomy): domain Eukaryota; kingdom Metazoa; phylum Chordata; class Actinopteri; order Siluriformes; family Siluridae; genus Silurus; species Silurus asotus. The sequence goes on from MU551630.1 coordinate 1,392,095, forward strand.
GTCTAACACCAATATACCATATCTAACACCAAAACTACGGAAACATGCATTTCACTATTGACAAATGCATTAACCCGTTTATCAGGCAACAACTTCTGACTGTTCACATGATTCCTATTGATGGCTGTTTTTAAACAAATAACAGAGGTTAAATTTCAGTATAACGATCTGAAAGGTTTTCTGCACATTAAACTGGTTCTTTATAACCATCCAGAGCTCTTGTTGCACGGGTTAAGTAGATCGGTGTGAAATGTGACCTTTGAATCCTGATTTATATACTGTAACTATCCAGAAGAATTTGATTCAAATTCCTTAATTGAAAATAGGAATTGGTCAATGAGCAATTCAGTTCAATATCAGGCAGTTTATAATCAATAATCATTTTAGAAGGAATGACAAAGCAGACACTTTCTCCTGAGGAGACTAAAGTCTTTTGGAATGCAGGGAGGACTATTGAAGACCTTTTTGATAGGGGAAAAAAAATCCATTTGGAATCAACACTCGTGCACACACAAACACACACACACACACACACACACACACACACACACACACACACACACACACACACACACACACATACACACACATAAACCCCTGGCTCTTCATCACACACAGCACAATGAGTCATATGGTACAGATTGGGTTGCCGGCCTCAGCCATCTTCTACGGAGTTTAGTCCTGGGGAGGCCTCTGGACACAGTATAGGAAGTGGAGGAAAGGAGGATGGTAGCTAAGCTATCATTATTGCTGTAAAATGACTGTCACCCCTGTAAGAAACAGTTTTTGAGCAGCTCCCTCATTGACAGAATGTTACATGAAGCAGCTCTGTTCTTCTTGCTGCTATTAGACTTGATGCACACTGTGAATATTGTTTTTAAAACTGTGCAATAACAATAAATTACATTTTTTTGTAAAAGTTTGCTTGAAATGTATTAAAAATAAATACCGAAAGAAAAAAACAGATGTATGACAGATGTATGTAAGTATTCACAGTCTTTACCATTAAACACTCAAAATTGTGCTCAGGCGCATCCTGTTTTCACTCATCATCCTTGAGATGTTTCTACAACTTGATTGGAGTCAACCTGTGGAAAATTCTGTTGATTGGACATGATTTGGAAAGACACACACCTGTCTATATGAGGTCTCACAATTAACAGTGCATGTCAGAGCACAAACCCAAGCCATGAAGTCTAAGGAATTGTAGCCCTCTGAGACATGATTGTATCGAGGCACATATCTGGGGAAGGATAAAGAAAAAATTCTGCAGCATTGAAGGTCCCAATGAGCACAGTGGCCTCAATCATCCATAATTAGAAGACGTTTGGAACCACCAGGACTCTTCCTGAGCGATTGGGAGTGAAGGGCTTTAGTCAGAGAGCTGCTCTGAAAGAGCTCCAGCATGTCCCTGCGGAGAGAGAGAGGAAACTTTCAGAAGAACAATCATCTATGCAGCACTCCACCAATCAGGTGGAAGCCACTTTGCCTGCCTGGAGTTTGCCAGAAAGCACCTGAAGGACCCTCAGACCATAAGAAACAAAGATTGAACTCTTTGGCCTGAATGCTAAGCACCATGTCTGGAGGAAACCAGGAACTGCTCATCACCTAGCCAATACCATCCTTATAGTGAAGTATGGTGGTGGCAGCATCATGCTGTGAAATGTTTTTCAGCAGCAGGAACTTATCTTAATGCCAGTTCCCCTTTCGAATGTAATAAGTATCATTAATTAACATTGTAGAAAGAGGTTGTGAATTATTGTAGGATTTTTTTTTTATAAAATCAAGTCAGTGTGGAAAACGTGATTGTAGTGGATTTCTACACAGCTTACACTGCTCTTTTCTGTTCTTCCTGGAAACCCACTGGAATTGGATTAGGCCTCACCTGTAATTTACTTTGTATAAAAGTGTTTAAAGTGCTGTGTTCCCCACAGAGACCGGATGATCATAAGATGGGAAACGGCAATCAATAGGTCAGAGGTTATCTCTGGGTAACACAAGGCCAGTCTAATGTGGTTATAATGACACTCATCTCACCCTCCTCTCGTCAATAGGCCAATGAACTCGATGAATCTGAGTTAGATGGTGTGTAGGATGTGATATGCAACCGAAAAACACTGACAACTAAAAAACCGTTTCGTGTCCTTTGATGGAATGAACTTCTTTTTTGATCGCTAATTCTTTCTTCACCACTTAGAAATGGCATTTACCTTTTGGGAATTTCCAAAACATGACCAATATCACTTGTGTTTTAATCAATGGAACTAAACTGTGATAGAAGGGGATCTGCAAGTATTAAAGGGAAAGTTTATGAGACAGTGGTGAGACCTGCTATGTTGTATAGTTGTATGATACAATGGCACTGACTGAAGAAAAACTATGCAGCGAAATAGATTAGAGGCAAAAACATAAAAAATAGGACAATAAATGACTGAAAGAAAGTTTTGTGGACAAATGTAAAATTTTTGGATCTGACAGTAGAATTTATATATATAATGGAGAACGGCAGAGAAGATGTTAGCAGGCTGCCTCACACCCATTTAAACACAGAGGTGGAAGCTAAATGGTTTTGGGTTGTTTTAGAGCAGGGAAGTTTGTAGACTTGTTCCAGTTTTGCCTAAACTGTGGGGCTTATTGGAACCAACTTCACCATACAACAAGACAAAAACATAAAGCATACATTCAATCTCTGTAAGCAAATAAAAGCATTTTAATACACCCGGGTATTGCCTGTGAATGTGGTTGCATTTAATTCCTACTTCACTTGAATTAGGAGACCCAAACCTGTATGAGCATTTTTAGAATCAGAATCAGGTTTATTGGTTAAAGCAAATTGGTTCCAGCCATTAGTGACTCTCAAATGTACATACATAAATAACACTACACATTCAGCTTGGACTATAAAAGACAAAACAGACAAGAAAAAACAGACAATGTGAGACAATATAGGCAGTACGAGTATTAAATAGGAAGACAGAGTATATAACAGATCAGAAATGTATATAATGTGTAAGTACATTGTAGTGCAATTAACAGTATTGTGCTTCAGGTACGATAAAGTGTTACTTTATAACATTTGTACAATATACAGCAGCAATAGTGTGTGTAACATATATGGATGATGTAAAAACTGACATTTCTGATAATGCAGTATTTATAGATATAAAACAGGGAATATAATTAAAGTGAGTTGTTATTAAGAGTGATTGCCTGAGTAAAGAAACTGTTCCTGTGTCTGGTAGTTTTAGTAAACAAAGTTCTGTAGTGCCTAGTGGGCAGGGGAGCACCAAGGATTCTTTCTGCTGTTTTAACTCTTGCTGTAGAGTTTTTACCTCAACCCTACTAAACACATCTGGGTTGAATTGGATCGCTTACTGCACCCTAGGCCTTCTTACCTCAGTACCTGACTTTACTAATACCCTTATGGGGTAATAAGCTGGGAATGGGTTAATATGGAAGCACAAATCTTCACAATCACACTCCACAAGCTAGTGGAACATCTTCCTAGAAGCGTGGAGGTTATACTAACAGCAAATTGTCCTGAATGCGAAAAGGGATGTTCCAAAAGCACATCCTAAATAGACCACTTTGTTAATATTGTGTATAAACATTCATGTCCAATACTTTCTCCTGTTTACTTTGTTGATGAAAACTATTTCAACCGTCAAAGGGTTTTTTTGTACAAGATTGATAGGACACTTAGATTAATGTATGACTTGAGGCTAGATCATATCAATATCACATTTTAAAAACACTGTCCGTCTACACTGGTGTTTTTAAAAATGTTTGAAAAATGGCTTGTCCACACTAAAAATGATCATGACAATATACTGCATGCAAATTTCTTCAGCCTGCATCAGTTCTGTCAACCTTTTATTTACTTTGTATCTCTTTCAGTCGGTGCCATTGTGAATGAACTTCCTGTCACCCTTTGAACAAAAATATAGTCGGAAGTTGCGTTAATCTTTTACGAAGCTATCAAACCATCAGTGCGAGTGCATCCTTCAACAGCTTACTTGCTTTGAGTTGAATGGGTCACATGACTAAAACAGTTTTTTAACAGCTCTGTGCAGTCCATACTAAAATGTGTAAAGGTTTTTCAAATTTTTGCTCGAGTGAGCGTTTTTGACAAAAGTATGAACTAAAATTGTGGGCTAAAACTTGAAGAAAGACGTAGAGAAATTTTAAATCTAACATGGTAATGGCCTGAAACTAAGAATATGAAAGAAAGTAATCTTTAAAAACATCTTTTCTTCTTGAAGGAGAACGTTGTTCATTTTCCAACAGCTTTGATATCGTTGCCTGTTTTGGTTAATGTTATTAGTTTTTCAATAAACATATTGAATATGGAGCTCTTGACATTGTATTGATGAGCGTATGGACATCTGAGAGGAGCTCCGGAATGTTTAAAGGACACCGATACACTCGATAAAATCGTCCTCGCTGACTCCACACGCAGGCCCGCTGATAATGAAGAGTCATTTAGCCGGTCATTTAGATTTGACTCGGCTCTGCTGGATCATTAGCTTCAGGGAAAAAAAAGATCCATTTGGAACCAACACTCACGCACACACACACACACACACACACACACACACACACACACACACACATAAACCCCTGGCTCTTCATCACACACAGCACAATGAGTCATATGGTACAGATTGGGTTGCCGGCTGTACAGGCCTGAGCTTGTGCTACAAATCATTGCTCTTTGCTTTGATATGCTGTGACATGACACTCGGTTCTCTTCCTTTCTCACACTTTGATCACTTTCGGATCGACGGAAGTGACGCCAATCGCGTTGGCTTACTCAAGTAAAATCGGAAAGCAGTGGCCAGAGAGGGTTTGGACATTTTGTACTCAAAATTGAGGTGTAAGAAGCAGGAAAAATGGGCAAGCGTAAAGATTTAAGTAAATTTGACATGGACCACATTGTGATGTCTAGACAGTGGCTAATGAGTCTGCAGTTGTCAGTATCTATGAAAAGTGGTCCAAGAAAGAAACAGTGGTGAACAAGCGAAAGGGTCACGGGGTTCATTTAGGGCATGTGGGAAGGGAAGGCTGGTCCGTATGGTCCGATCCAACAGACGAGCTCCTGTAGCTCAAATTACTGAAGAAGTTATTGCTGTTAATGCTCGATGGGTCAAAACTGTTTTGGCAGAAAAAAGGGACCAACACAATATTAGTCAGGTGACCATAAAGTTATGCCTGATCAGTGTATATAGAGTATACAAAGTCTCAAGCACTTGAACCCTGAATCTTAACACATTAAACTAACATAACCACATCAATGATATTTTAGTGGATATGTAGGAAAACAAAGCAATACTTCCTTCAATCTATCTATCCATTTATCCATTTTCCATACCATTTGTCCTACATAAACTTTCTTTTGGCTTCTCCCATTAGGGGTCGCCACAGCGGACCATCCGCATGTTTTGATTTTGGCACATTTTACGCTGCGGATGCCCTTCCTAACGCAACCTTTCCCATTTATCCGGGCTTGGGACCGGCACTAAGGCTTGTGCAACCCTAATGGCTGGGGTTGGTTCCCTGACCGGGGATCGTACCCGGGCGCAGCGGTGAGCGCACCGCATCCTAACCACTAGACCACCAGGGAACCTACCATAGGGTTGTGAAAAGCCTTGGAAAGGGAATATTATATGGCAAAACTAAACACACCCATTCTCAATCAGACACTGCAAAGAATTTAGAAATGCCGTTCAGCCTCCAGTGCATGACATTGGACTGGCGTAGGAAAGCGAGTACCCAAAGTAAACCAAAACAAGAAGCACATATAAACTTCATGCAGGTTTGAAGCCCTAACTCTAAAGGTGCTAATCACTTGTAACTGTATATTCAATGTGTTGTAAAGGATGATGATTATTATGACATTCTTCCCAAGTCAAGTGTTTTATGTAACGTGTACTCTTTGGACCCAAATGTAATTTCTCCAAGACTATAAAACAAAAGCTTTTATAGGTAAGTAATCAAAAATTAGAAGGGTGATTGGTGATGGGGACCCGGCTACCCCCAGCCCCCCCACCAATTTCTTATTTTTCCACCAGTTTTATTGTTTTTTTACCTCAGGAATTATAACTACATGTAATGTTTTGTCTGTAAAGTTCGCTCTTGACACAACCTCTCTGTTTTGTGTTTTTCGGTACATTGCCTCCTGACAAAAACGTTCTCCCTATTTCAGTCGAAAAATAATCAAAAGCAGCAGATACAGCACTTTTCCGTTCACCTGAGTATTATTACATGAACACAAACACATTCACAGGGAAAAGAGCTCCACTTATTTTGTTCTCATTATGTCAAAACATTCTTATGCAACATCACAGAATCAGAAGCTTTTGAGGATTAGCTTTCCTTCAAAGCCACGATCTTTTTTTCTAGCGCATTTTCTTTATAGACACTTTCGTAATTAATATCTATTCTGAAGCCTGGGCATTAGAGATGCAGCCAAGAAATCATCTCGCTTTAATCTTTGCCAGTAAGTGCAACCTTTCATGTTTCTTTAGCTCTATGTGTCTTTCAGATTTTTTCCCTTTCTGGTACTGCTAAAGACTTTGAAGCACGCTGCAGTTCTGGGCATTTAATAGCACTCATTTGTCTGTGCTCGGGTTTGTTGTTGTAAAAAAAAAAAAAAAAAAAAAAAAAAGTGGACAGAGATGCCGAAGGATCAAGGCGAGGAGTTTATTTTAAGTGCAGCTGGAATGGTGTGCGACATGAAAATCTTCCCTCGTTGCCACGAGTCATGTTCGAATGCAGATGTTTGGTTCTTCAAAGCAACTTGTCAACGAGTGTGTGCACACATAATGCGGTCTTGATGGAGCTACGCCGTTTTTTTACGATGCCTCGTGGTGCTTTCGGAACTACGGAGAATCATAAAGCCCCGGCATGTTCTGAGGCCAGGAGGAGGAAACTAGCTCGCGCATTTCGTCGCGTTGTATATTTGATTTACGCATACACATGCCCTCATGGCGCGCGTTAAGTGCATAGTTGACTGAAATTGAAACGCAGCCACATCCTCGATTCTCCTCCTCCACCTTGCACTAGTTTTAAATAATGCATCTGCTCACCCCAGGAGAGTCGTATTGAAGCCTGATTTAGCCCAGAGGGTTGAAAGGTCTTTCTTTCTCTCCGTCTCCTCTGTCAGTGTGTACACCATTATTTATACATCAGCACATGCATTTATACATATTATAGGTAGAAAAGCGTGTGTATGTCTCCCCTAGTGTCCATAATGGACTGCTTATGTGATGTATTTTTGACAATATGTTGGATTCAGCACAAAGTAAATACACACTGGAGTTTTTTCATGGTTCAGGTTTATCTTCTGTTTGACATCAACTACTTTTTACACAAACAGTTCGAAAGAACCTAGGATTTAAACAGTCACTCACCAGTCCATTCCATCCACCAGTCTATGAACAAAAGTATTGAGACACCTGACTTTATGTGGTTCTTCCCCAAACTATTAGAGGCACACAATTGTATAGGGCAGTAATTTTTCCTTTACATGAACCTGTTCATGACAGTGCTCCTGTGCACAAAGCCAGCTTCATGAAGATATGCTTTACATGGGTTGGAGTGAAAAATCTTGAGAGGGCCTACCATAGAGCTCTGACCTCAACCATACTGAACACCTTTGGGATGAATATGAATGCTGACTGCACCCCAGGCCTCCATATTTCACTTACATCAATAGCAGACTTACACCCTTCTAGCTGGATGAACGTCTTCCTGGGAAAGTGGAGGCTATTTGATGAATGAATTTTGAGAAGATGAATTTTATGGTCATGTGTCCACAAACCCTAGTCCGTATAGTGTAGTATGTTGGAGTGTTGTAGCATATGGTAAAGTTTAGTAGTACGTTGTTTGTATGCTTTCATTCTGGAGCTTTTTTGAAGCGAAGCTTGTTTAGAAACCCAGTGGTCCATCTTGAAGCTAATAAAGGACACTGTAGATCTTTACCTTAGAACTTTTGCTGTAACGATAAACTCTTCTGTGATCATCCTTGTTTACAGTATACTCATCCTGAACATCCATTCAGCACATACGTTCATGCACCGTAATCATCTATCTGGGGTCACTTGCGAGTCTGGTTTCCATCTCTTTATTTATATCATCTTTTCTATTTTTTTTTTATTGCTGCTTTTGCTTTGCTCATTAGGGATTGAAAATCTGCATCTGTAACATGTCTGTGCATAAAAAATCCAATCTTGAATCCATCGTGAATCTGACCGTATGTTTCCACTGTAGACTATGAACCCGTGAAACACTATCAAAGCTGAGGATAATCCTTAAATTGGTTTCTAGCAGCCTTGGACCAAAGAGCTTTTTAGTTGGTAGGAAAACCTAAAAACAAGTTGAACACCAGCATTTAAAGCGTTCCAACCACAACAGAATTAGTTTATTTAGTTCCAGGTTGTTGCGTGTATTTCTGATTAAGGAGTCTGACAGTTTCCGTCACTGTCGCGTTCGACCGTAGTCACACGAGGCAAAACAATACAAAGGTGCACGATGGAGACGAGGCCGAATTGGACATTTCGGAACTGTGGAAGCGGACGATTTTACTCTCCGACTCTGTAATGACTTTTTTGCTGTAATGTGCTGAAATATGAATGGAGTGGTGGGTGGGGGTGGGGGGGTTCGTGGGGTAAGAGAAAACACATGTCTTGGGGCCTTCTTGTCACTGTCAACTTTAATGAAAAATGGATATGAATCAAACACACACCCAAACACACACAAACACACACATTGCCTTCATTAGACTCAGCACTCTGTCCTGTGTAAGGAAGATTCGAGTAGAGAGCCGAAAGTGTGGCCACTGAGGCGTGTTTGTATACACGGGGGAAGCACAGCTCATCTCATCTGTGTGCTCAGTCAGGTAGAGAGATGTGTGTGTGTGTGTGTGTGTGTGTGTGTGTGTGTGTGTGTGTGTGTGTGTGTGTATGTGTGTGTGTGTATGTTTTCTCTTTTTCGAATTGCCTCCTCTGCTATTTTCCTATGCTAATAGCAGGAAAAGAAGGTGATGGAGTTCGAGGAGGAGAAGGAGGAGGGTATATGAGGAGAACACTGGCAAGCAATAAAGTGATGTCTGGAAAGGAACCTGTTTTGCATGATTCATTCCCTGATAGCTGTCAGCTCTTTGCTGTTGTGTCGTTTTTGAGAACGGTGGTTTAGATCACCAAATATTGCACAGATATTAACAAGTCTGTCAGATAATGTACAGTTCTCAGCTACATCTACTGTACATTTCCATCCAATCCAGAACAAAAGCTGCGCCAATAATAAGACATGTTTTAGGAATGTCTGGAGGTCATGTGCAATGAATACATGAATAACATTGTATGCGTTCTTGACGCATTATACCTACTGTTTGTTTGTCTTTACGCTGCATTCATAAAAGCGTATCTGAACGCATTCTAAGTGTTCGATTGTTCTATATTCTAGGTGTATTGATTATTAACAGACATAGTGTATTATTAATATTGTTTATTGCTATTTAGTTGCATGTCAGCTTCAGTGTAACATATTATAGAGCACCATATAAAGATCAGATCTTTATATTCTTTTATTTATCCCAGTCTTGATCTCAAAACAATGTTTCATATATAAAGATGTAAGTTTGAAAGGTTATTAAGGCAAAAGCTGTTATTGGAAAAGTTATAGGAGACATTAAAACTGTTTTACATATACACAGTTATAGTCACCCTCATAGTCAGGTGTCCACAAATGTTTGTTCATATAGTGTATGCATGTATATATGTCGTAGTATAATATAGAGAATTGTAGTAGGACACAACTACTCTATCATTTCTAAGAGACAGCTGCATGTTTCATTTGTTTATTTGCAGCAAATTATGTAATTTAACAGTAGGAGGAATTACTTGGACCGAACAAATATAAATGCACAGATGTCTATTTTTATTAAAAAATAGCAGCTTTACACACTCTTGGCATCTGGATAGTTCAACATTCAGCTGAAATGACTGTGCCATGCCTCTTGTAAAACTTGTTCTCTACTAGTTGGAGATTCATTTTTTATTTTACGTTCATCCCAGAGCAGTTCAATAGGATTTAGGTGAGGTGACTGGGTAGGCCATTATATATATCCATTATAGAGAACGCTTCAGCTGAACGGTTGCTCTCTAAATACAGAGCTTTGAAGGTTTCATGTCATTGTCTTGTGGTCAAGTTGGTTTCAATTAGCTGCAGTCCAGGTGGAATTGCACTGTGTTGAAGTATGGAATGGTTGCCATATTGGTTCCTTTCACCTGAAATAACTCTCCAATATTTCCTGCTCTAAAACAACTCTAAACGATTCAGCTTTCACCTCTAAGCTTGGCTGTTGGTGTGAAGCAGACTGCTAACATCTTCTCACCTGTTCTCACAGAAGTTCTTCTGTTCAAATAAATTTAATTTTAAAGCAATTCCAGTGTTATATATCAACAAATGGAACATGTACAATAGCAATAAGTGTTGCCAGACTTTTGACGGACACTTTATGTATTTATGTATGTGTTTTGAAGTTAGATAGATAGATAGATAGATAGATAGATAGATAGATAGATAGATAGATAGATAGATAGATAGATAGATAGATGAGCATGTACACTAAGAATATATATACATATATATGAAATTATATTTTACCCAGATGTGTATGAGGCACAATATTTGTAGAAAATAGGGTTTTTTTACATTATATTTTACATATAAAAATATTATTTATATATAATTTTCATATTCTTTATAAACATACAAAAATAAATAGGCTCCCGTGTAGTGGAGAACTGGCTTAAACAGTTATAAATATGAATTCGGAGCGCCAAAAAAAAAATACAGATAATACCATTACATGTACATTATGACAATAAGCAACAAAGTGAATATTAAAACATTAGGCACACCGAGACAATGTGATCCTGGTACATATTTGCATTGTCATCATTCAATACAACAAGTAAACAAAAAAGAAACAATTCCCTTTTTTTTATATTTCCACATTCCAAAATTTGTACCTCAGCCAACAGGAAAAATATCATTTCTAATATTTCAAAAAATTATTACATTCTGTTTTCGGTGCAGTGTTTTTAATGCACGAAGGCAAAATATGCCTGTAACCAGTGGACAGACGCCGGCTTATGTACCCAGTGTATAATCCCACCAGACAACTGTATCAGCTCCTGCAGACTGAAGGATCTTTTTATCATCTTGAAAACACATGCATGCACACACACACACACACACACACACACACACACACACACACACACAATTTTACAATTTCGTATTCCATATTGGGACACATGACTTTTCCCAGCTGTAGGTGGTTTTTCTCCAAATTGTTACCACTGAGTTAAAGGCACACACTTGCCTATAGATCATTCAAGTTTCTCTTAACCTGAACTAGGAGACCCAAACCTGCTCCAGCATCACAACACTCCTGTTATGAGTGTTATGGTTATGGAGATATGGTTTACATGGGATGAATTGGAAAATCTTAAGTGGTCTTTTATAGAACACTTCTGAGATTAATAGAAAATACTGACTGCACCCCAGGCCTCATCCTTGCTAGATATCCCTATGCAGAGTGATTTGTATTTATCGAATTAATAAAATTGAGCAGATGCAGTGTTTAGGGCCTTGGGCAGAGGCCCCAGAAAGGCATCTTATTGTTTTAATTATTAATTATTAATAAATATTTATTGCAGTTATATTATGTAATTTATATATATATATATATATATATATATATATATATATATATAAATCACCAAACATTTGTTTTTCTTGTCAAGTCTTAAATCAAGCACCGAAATCAGCCATGATGTGCATGTCCGGCAATAAAAACCGTCCCACTGGAAACATAGCAAAAGTTCTGCTTAGTGTCCTGATGATTTACATAATCATTAACATTTATAAGAATATTTAGTCTGAATGCTCTATGTAGAGTTTAATAAATAATAATAATAATAATAAACACACATTTGCATAAAGCATCCATATTTGTCCATGCTCATGTTGATTAGAATATTAAAAAAGTAAAGTATTACTTTAAAGTACATTTTATATCAGATAAAAATGTGCAATAAGTATCAATTAATCACGAGTTAACTCATGACAATCGTGCGAATATATAAGCGATTACATATTTAAACGGAATAACAGCCCTAATACTAATATATTATTCTATTCTATTCTATGAAGTTGTCAATTTGTTAATAAATCACACTAATATATACATATAAATATTTCCTATGGTATTTTATAAAAAAACGTTTATAACTTATATGTACCGTTTTGAAGGAAATTTCAAAAGTAATTACCCAATTATGGGAATTGGGTATTGGGAATCATGTTTTTCATAATGGCAAATTGGACAATAAGAAATTAAAACAGTGTTTCATTCCTTACCCATATGTTAGTATACATATGGCCTGTTTAAACAATGTTTTCCGTGAGAGTCTGTATTTAAAAAACACTGCAAACGTATCAATAATGCGATGCAGCGAGAAAAACAGATTGACTGTGAGGACATCACGGCGGTGTGTGAGCACGTGACTAAGAGCACAACGCTGGCAAAATAATGGCAAAGCAAGACATGGAAATTAGCAATGTGTTATGCAAATGAGCATGCAAATGACAGGGCACAGCGGAGGTAAAAGTGCCCTTTCTTCAATCAGGGAATCAAATCCATCTCCGAGGGAAGGCATTGAGGGGTAGATGGATGGACAGAAGGATGGAGGGAGGGAGGCTAAATGAGGGCCGTGTTCGCAGAAATGGTGGCTCCTTGCTGGGGGCTTAACTACAGGCTGGGGCCTCTCACGCTTGGGGCTCTTTGTCTCTGAGTTTCCCAATCAGCCAGGACTCAGTCTGGCATTGCCTCCGGAGGGCATTAATGGCACCCGCACACACACTCACACACATACACACTTGCACAAGTATACCTCCCCATGACTCCTTCTCTCTCTCTCTCTCTCTCTCTCTCTCTCTCTCTCTTTATCTTTCCCTTCCCTCACCCCATTTTTACACTTACAGACACACTCCTTCCCCCTTCTCCCCCTTCCTCACATGCAAATGTTTCACTCCGGTATGGTTCCTTCCTCAGTACTGCTTTAATAAGGCCCCAGTAGGACAATAGCTAGCAGGCCAGCATGTGTTAAAAAAAGACGGGAAAAAAAAAATTTAATAAAAATTCAAAAGCTAATCTACAACCAGTTTGACTTTAACAGTTTCTCAAAACACTCTTTAATTCTTTAAAAAAAAATACTAATGACATCAGGATTAATGCGTTTATAAACTCAATGCATTGTATACACAGTGTATAGTGCAGCATGTTTGTTAAGTTTTGGGTGTGGGTTTGATAGATTTGAATGTGTAGTCGTGCATTGCCCGCATTGCAGCTCGGAGAATGAATATTGACCAGGAGCCCTGCAGAAATCCCAGAGGATTCCAGGAGTAAGTGCGCTTTCTTTTTACCAAACACCTGATTCGCTGCTGGAGAGAGACGGCTGGCAATTTGTGCATTACTCCCTTCAGCCAAGTCTTTTATATACAAACAAGAGAAATGCAGACAGATAGAAAGAGAGAGAGAAAGAGAATGGAGAAAGAATTTATAGACTACACTTGGTCATTAAAATCAAGTACACTTAATTAGTAGGACAATCATTTTTTTTTCAAAATGACTCAAAATAAAGCTTTAGATTATGAGATATTTGTTCAAGAAGTATAGTGATGGAGTGCATCAGATGACCTGGCCTCCACAATCACCTAATCTAAATCCAGTTGAGATGATTTTGGATGAGCTGGACCAGAGAGTGAAGGAAAAGCATCCTACAAGCACTCAACACCTCTTGGAACTCCTCAAGATTGTTGCAAAACCATTCCAGGTGACTACTTTTTATGAGGCTGACTGAGAGAACGCAGAAAGTGTTCAAAGCTGTCAACAAAACGAAAGGTGGCTACTTTGTTGTTTCTTGTTGTGTTTTTTTTCATAGTGGGGATGCTTTTAGTATTAACACAATGTTAAAAATAATAAAAAATAAATAAAGACAAAAAACTGAAGAAGGTGTGACTGGATTATTAACAACGAATAAACATGAAATCATCAAATCTTCTTTAAATTATTAGCTAATTTTTCTCCACATATTACAGACTTGGGATTTGGAGCATGTGACCAAACCATATACTAGATGCGAGTCATCATATTTTGAAGTATGCCTTTCTTATTTTTCCTTTTTCTTTTCTGCAGCTGTTTCTCCATTATTATTTCTTGCAATTTTCTTGCCTTCCCTAAAGAAACTTTTGATAAATGTTCATTATCACCTGAAAGTGTGCTATATGTCATTTTAAATGGTGGCTCCTAAACCTATAGACATGTTCCCAGGATGTTCTTGTGACCCAGTTTCAATTCTTCCATGGAACGATCATTAATACTCTTTAAAGATTTTCATTTTATTGTCACACTAAAGTCTTCCTTCCCCACATGCTGACAGAAAACTCCTTTCTTTTTCATAACTAAAGAAATAAATAATGTATTGAATCCCTCAATTTTTGTATTACAGCTAAAACTACTATCTTAATCAACACCCTGTGAGCAAATCAGCCTCTGTCTTCTACAATCCACTACACACTTCAAAATCAAGCTTGCATTGTACTGATAGACGTCAAACAACGATGGTTATTACTGACTAATAGGGTAGTGCTGAACATAATACCTAATATACATAATACCTAATATACATATAAAAGCTTCTTGACTTGACATAATACATAATACCAAGAGGAATGTGTCATCATCAGGTGTAAGTCATTAACAGACAGCGTTTAAAGACGTGAATCCAAGACGTGTTACCATTTAAATGAATTACGCTCCAGTTTCACCTAAGCATTGATTAGACTGTAAAAACATGCTTTTGCTAATGACAAATGATGTGTTTTTATATAATAAGTGGGTCATTTGTGAGAAATTGGGAGCTGAAAATATTCCTGTTGCTGAATGTGTTACTAAATGTGTTTCTTTTAGTTCAAACAATGCACTTAGATGCTGGTAGGCTTTTAATTACATATTCTTCATATTCTGTTGTTTTAATCCTATTAATATTAATATTTGTATTAATTATTATCAGTATTATTAGTTGTAATTATAGCAGTTATATTTATTAATTTAAGTAGCATCAGTACACTATATGGACAAAAGTTTGTGGACATCTGACCATAAGATTTGTATTTGCTTCACTCTTCTGAGATGTTCCACAATATTTTGGAGTATTATTTTGAGGAATATTTGCCTGGGGAGGAGTTCTGGGGTGCAGTCAGCGTTCTAATTCATCTAAAAATTGTTCATTAGGTTGAGATCAGCGCGCTTTAGCAAGTCATTCAAGATCTTCCACTTCAGCCCATGTAAACTATATCTTGATGAAGTTTGCTTGGTGCCCAGGGGAAGTGTTTTACTGAAGCAAGTTTGGGTTTCCCAGTTCAAGAGAAATGAAAAGTTAATGGTACCACATTGTGGTTATATTTTGGTAAAGTTTTGGGGATGAAGCACACATGGCTGGAAAAGTCAGACAAAACAAAAAATACACCGTGCTAACCAATCTGGGTTGCCAGAAGCTAGACCTCTGAAACAGGATTTTAAATAGTGTAATCAATTAAATGTGAAAATCTGTTCCTCAGCAAAGTGTTTATAAGACAACACAGGCATATTAGTGCTTAACATACCTACATAAGTGCTAAATAAGCATTCGATGCCTATTTCAACAGCAATTACGAACAGTATGTAATGTACAAATAAAGCAGTTAGCATAACACCTGGGGGGCAATGTCATAATAACTGACTTTGAAGATTTTTTCCATCAGAGTCATTTAATGATGATGATGATGATGATGATGATGATGATGATGATGATGATGATGATGTGATTGTGTAAAATGTCAAAAACCAAGCCGAAAAAAAGAGAAAAGTTTAGTCGTCGTCTAAGCGATGCGATTTGCAAGATTAGCAAGTATCCCTTTTTATTGACACAGAAAACACAGAAGTTTTGCTTTTCCTCCCTCACAAAACAGTGTTCAAGACACAACCTGTTTACTTTATCCACGGTGCTCACGTGCGCCACTCTGAAATTACAATTAGAGCGACGCTTGCCTGTAAGCAATGAAATCAGTCGCAGCTCTCATAAGTGATAATGGAAAAGCTAATGACAGAGAAACATATGTTCACGCATTAGCTTGCCCCATTTGCATCTTTCTCTCTCTCTGTCTCTCTCCGTCTCTCTCTCTGTCTCTCTCTCTCTCTCTCTCTCTCTCTCTCTCTCTCTCTCTTTCTCTCCATCTCTCTCTCCCTCTCTCACATACTCTCTCTTACTCCCGCTCGAAGAAAACAACAAAACAAAAACAAGAAAAAAATTAGAAAATTATTATTATATATATATATATTTTTTACTTCTTCTTGTTAATGATTCAGACTCATGTAAAGCACCACTCATTAATTCATCAATTAAATAATAATATACATTTAAAAGTTTACAATTGTGGATTTTCAGCTATATTCTGAGAATACTGAATGCAAGGTGGAAATCCATCCTGGATGGGATGTCGGTCTAGTGCATGGTGCCATGAACACACACACACACACACACACACCTTACACCTAGGAGCGATTTAGCATTGCCAATTCACTCACTGGCATGTGTTTGGGCAGTGAGAGGGAGCTGGGAGTAACCTTGTAGAGACCCAGAGGACACAGAAAGAACATGTGAAACAACAAAGCGGAGCTCAGGATTGAACCCAGGACCCTGTGAGATGGCAAAATTCCTTGCTGTGCCACAATGAGCACGGCATAATGATACTGAATAAATAAGCAAAGTAAAACGAGATGCAATGGCCAGAAATATAATTGCTTGGTCAAGCTGATCTGTAAATGAACATCTCTAATGGAATACACATAGAGTCCAAATGCACAGCTGTGGTAATTACGCAGTAATTTATAGAGGCCTTGGTAGTAGGGCTTTTAGTGCACTTATTATGGTGTGCTCAATTTTTTTTCCCCCTACAAATAGAATATGTTTTGTGACTAATGTATGCCTTAATAAAATCAAATAAACTGTTCACGACAATCAGTGAAGGTTTTGGTAGCTTTGTGGTCTTTTCAATTCATTCAGGCTCAAGATGTCCATTGGTGAAGGATGTTTTAGTGAAGGTAAACATTTTAACCTGGATATTACAAGGTGGTCCGGAGGGGAATGCTGAAAGGAAGACACTGTACATGGAAATGCCTTTTTGATGAGAGAATAACAAGATATTAAAAGCTATAGCAATTTAAATAGACACTCTTTATAACAGTGGTGAGCAGAAAAGCAAAATACGTGTACGACAGGGATGTGGCAGGTCAATGTTTAAGGCAATGAACTTTTGATCAGAAGGTTGTGTGTTGAAATGTCAGCACCCCCAAGCTACTAAGCCCTTCAGCAATGTTCTTAACCCTCAGTTGTATAAATGAGATGCCTTTAAGTTGCTCTGGATAAGGGTGTCTTCAAAATGCTGTAAATGGTCATTTCCTGAGGTAAAGGTCTACCTGTTTCATCCTGATGCCCTACCTCTGGATCTGCAAATGAGGGTGGTTCCACATGAACAGCCTAAAGGTTCATGAAGTTACTGAACTACTTAAGACCAATGAGGATGGATTTATATAGTCATCTAGGATCATAGTTAGCATAAACAGCTCTGCATTTAAGAACAAATCAATAAACAGTACACCTCAACAATGATGGAACTATAATGAATGAACATTCGGTGCCACTCAGATGAAGATGAGGTCACTTTTGAGTTTGGTTCCTCTCCAGGTCATTTCCTCATGCTATCCCATGGATGAGGCATGAGTGAGCTCTGGCTCACTCCTTAGGGATAAAAATATAATAATGTGGATTTATGGATATAATTCCAGTTCCTCTAAAGGATAGGGAAGTAAAATATATCAAATAAATACATGAGGATGAGGAGCAGGAACCTCCTTGAAAAAAAAATTGTTGCCATGAAGAACGTGGTGTGTACAGTACTATAAATACACAATTGTGTATAAAAAAAATCAGCGGGATTTTTTTTTTTTTTTTTTCAGAGCGCTGCTGCATCAGTGGATGCTGATGCAGATCAGGATGACGGGGCAGAGGGTGCGCGTGTCTCGAGCGTCGCTTGTGCAAGCGAACCTGCTGATTCGATACCCATGGAAGAGCAGTGTGAGCTCCAGGGGGTGGCGAGTCATTGGAGTTTAAAGCACAAGGCGCAAAGCGTGTTTCATTGTGACGCATGGGAGCGTGCTGTTCAAACGACTGTGCATGAATATGATAGCGAGTTTACCCATGTGGCAGAATAGGTGAGCTTGCTTGAATTAGAGCTAAAGATTTGAACCTCATGGGAATATCACTGTCAATCACATCTTCTTGGATATCACCAATCACTCAAAGACAGAGCTGTGCTGTTGGACTTCACAAGTCCCGCTAGCTTTTTTTTACACTCAGAGTGCTTTGCTTCAATGATCAGGGGAAATAAATCACTATCATGATCACCAAAACTTATTAATTCTCCTATTTCCACTTTGTCTTCTCTGATTTGCTCATTATGAATCTAGATATTCATCCAAATACACTCTTTGGAAAAAAATACTAACACACCACAATTATGCTTCTTTCTCAAATTGGAGGCAGACATTAATATAGATTTTCTTTCGGTGCGGCAGAATTAAATTTTTCCTTCACTTTAACACTTCAACCCAAAACTGTTCCAGTATGAAAATGCACCTGTGCACAATGCTATCTCCATGAGAACATGGATTATGGGATGGAGTGGAAGATCTCCTGCTCTTGAACTGAACTCAAATGATACCTTTAGGATGAACTGGAATGCTGACTGCACCCCAGGCATCCTTACGTACATCAGTGCCTGACTTACTAACACCCTATTGGCTGAATGAACACAAATCTCTATAATCACAATCCAAAATCTAGTGGAACATCCTCCCAGTTTATTTGAAGAGCAAATGGGGACTAAAGCTGACAATGTCTATTGCTAAATGTGGTCTAGAAATCAAACTAAACTGATTTGAATAGAAAAGATCAACACAGTCTCATCCCACATCGTAACATATGGACGCTGTGGATGTTGCGTCGGACGGCGTCCACATCCGACGCCGAGGTTACCCCCTTCGCATCGATTTTCGAAGTAGATGGACGGGACCCCATTTACGGGTTAAGGTTAGGGTTTGGGTTAGGGTTAGGTTTCGGGTTGAGGTTAGGGTTAGGGTTAGGGTTAGGGTTAGGGTTAGGGCTACGGACATCTTCAGGATTTTTCGAATTTTTAAAATTATTCCTGCACACTTATTATGATAGATAATACTTTATTCAGGTTATAGGACAGCGATCTGTTTAGAAAAGGGCATCCCACGGACTCTCAACTGTCTGCATCGAAAAGCGAGGCGAAGGGAGGTACCGTCTCTCTACGCCGAAAAGCGACGCGAAGAGGGTACCCTCGGCGTCGGATGTGGACGCCGTCCGACGCAACATCCACAGCATCGATATCTGACGGTGAGGGGTGAGACTGCCCTGAAAAGATACCAGTGTCACTATTACATCTCTCTTGTATAGGAATTTACTGAAAGAGTACAATAAGGGTCTAAATCTAAGAGCTTTTTTTTTTTCTTAACTGCATAATATCGACACACCTAAAAGACATAAAACTCCCATATGGCTTAACAAGAGGAAAAAGAAATCACCAGCCTAAAAGCACCAAATACCAAAATCATTAACTGTTACTTTCCTGAATTCATGCATAACCCAGAGAAATAGATTTGCTCGATTTAGCCGTAGGTCAGTGGTCGCCTGCACAGTGTTATAGAGATCAGATCAATAAGTATTGCACAGAGCTCTCTGAAAGGTTTAAAGCTGTGTAGAATCTGCAACAGCTTCCAGAAACACCTTCTAGACATGGTATGGACACTTCGGGGACACCTTGAAATTTGCATGTGCTAGGTGAGATGGTGAGGCGTAGGGGGCAGTCAGCGTTCCATTTTAACCCAAAGGTGTTCAGTAGGGTTAAAGTCAGAAGTCTATAGCAATCTATGTAAAGCAGATGTTCATGGTGCTTGCTTTGTGCACAGGGGCATTGCAATGCTGTAACAAGTTTGTAACAATCTATACAATTGTGTGCCTATAATTTCATGGTAACAATTTGTTGAAGAAACACTTATGTCTAGAAAAGTCAGTGTCCCAATACTTTAGTGCAGATGGCATACTTTTGGTGATGGCTCACACATGCACGTGATGTTTATAATAGGAAAAGGTATATGCATGTAACGCAAGACATGAAGACTGGGCAATTTATAGGCAAAGCAGATTCCCATTAAGGTAAACGACAGGACATTAATACAATGGTAATTCTGGTTGAAATTATTTGTATGATAATGAAATACTACAAAATATTCATGTTTTAGTTATGAAACACTGCATGAAATTGAAAGTATAGTTGAAGCATTGTGTCATTTGATGACAGTGGCAAATGTTGTGCTTAACTGCTTAATTATGATGTGTGCTTGCATGTAAATGCACTTTGAGCATGATGGATGGATGGATGGATGGATGGATGGATGGATTGATGGATGGATGGATGAAAAAAAATCTCCAGAATTTCCAATGTGGTGTGATTTATTAATAATTTAATCAAATGTTTTAACCAATAATACATACATTTTTCCCTTGTCGTTACATTTGAAGCTACAGACCACCTACAATATTTTCCACCTGACTACAAACTCCTCACCAGTGGGTATTGGTTCTGAAAAACACTGTTTTTCTTTCCAAAAACAAGTGCGTTTCCTTGCAAAAAAAACTCATCGTCATTAATTAGTCTGTATGGTTCACTTAATCCCAATGAACACACACACACACACACACACACACACACACACACACACACACACACACAAACACACACAACTCTTAAAACCTGTTTATTATTAGACCTCCTTCAGAAATCTCTGGTGTAGGTTGTTACTCCAGAAACAAGATAAAAAATAGAATCGCATTTAATATGAATTACATTTCAAACAACTACCGAAGCTGCTGTTCTAGCAAACTCAACACCAGTTGACCAATCAGAATAAAGAATTAAAGACTGCACAGTTCTGAGAGTGATGAAGCCGGAGAAGATAGAAAGAAAAAAATCTTAACACACTCTCTCTCTCTCTCTCTCTCTCTCTCTCTCTCTCTCTCTCTCTCTCTCTAAATATCTCTCTCTCTCTACTCTGTGAACAAGTATGTCATGGTTTTGATCGATGTGGCTTCATTTGTACCCATATGGCACAGGGCAAAGCCCCCTCTCAGTAAAGTAGAGTCTTCCTGAACACTAATCAGATCAGATACGGATAACCTAGGATGAATCAATATTTACAAGGAAGTATTTCAGAACCAAATAGGGCTATACATTTTATATAGTATATATATATATATATACACACACACACACACACACACACACACACACACACACACACACACTCAGTATATATAATGTTCTAAAACTGTCTGACCGGGGGGGGGGGACAAAAAA